>BLKR01000375.1:141242-557851 GCA_011170035.1 Teleogryllus occipitalis
TATAAAGATAATTATTATCATAATCATTATTACCATAATAATTATTATTATTCGTAACCTAGCTAGCAGAACTCGCTTAATCAGAAATTCGTCGTCAAACGAATACAATTTGCGTCCTGTGAAAGAAACGTAGTAATGAGGATTTATATATAAAAATCTGATAACACGAATTTTTATAACAAAAACACCTACTCTTTGAGTTCCATCTAATTCGTGCAAACGAAGGTTTAGTGTATTACGTTTTGGCCACGTTTTTGAAAATTGGGACCAACGTACGTCGTCACGTCGCTCGTCGATCCTCTTTCTCCCTCACTTTTTTCCGTCTTTCTCCTTCTTTCCGCCTCTCCCTTCGCCTGCCGCTGTCTTCCGTCGCTCTCCCTTCCGTCCGCGATTCTTTCCATCGCCGGGGACGACAACGGCGCCGGGCCCGCCGCCTGGCGGTGATATCCGCAAACTCTCCGGGGGTGAGGTTGGTAATCGTTTTCAATTATAAAAGCTTTTCCTCCACGGCGCTTCGCCCTCTTGCAGCTGAAGCTGTCGCCATCACCGCCGCCATCACCACCACTTCATTGCATCCTCCATTACCATCGCTGTGTCAATATATCTACTTCAGTCTGATTCGCAAACGTTCTGTGAGACTTTTTACACAGATTCTGAAACAACACAGATTCGCTGGATGTATATGAAAGCTGGGTTTCCGTCAAGAAATTTAGAGAGATGGCAGCATGTTAATAGATAAAGAGTTTCTTTTTTGTCCTGAGGAAGTGATTGTTCTGAAGTCAAATTAAAGCGTCGAAAGCGAAGTGCAAAGGAGATCATTAGACTAGAAGTTAAAGACGACAATTTGACTGGTAAACCGGGAGCGGTAGCTCAGTGCATTAACTGTTGTCATTGCAGCGCCTCTGACCGGGAGGTTCGAGTCCTGACGGCGGCAGGATTTTCGACGCTAGCTTTATAGCTAGGTCGAATTCAGTCGCTGTCTGGAGGAGAATTCTAGCGGCCGGCTGCTCTGATCGGTAGTTTTCCGTGGTTTCTCCGATCAACAGTAGGCAAATGCTGGAGCAGTACTCTAACAAACGGGCCACGGACCGCGCGTGATCCTTTCTTCCTCTTTCTTATCTTATCCTCTCCCCTTACACACACACACACACATACACTAACATGCACTACACTACCATACAGGCCAGGAGGTTGGTTGGGAGCTTAGAGCTTGTCCCGGTTGGGGCGGTGCTCCGCTGGTGGGAGAGTCCTGGTTAGGGGGAACCCCCTCTAGCCGATGGAAGGTCGGCGCTGGATCTCGCCATCCAGCGGGGGAAGATTAACCGCCATCTCCCTAGGAAAAAACATGCACTACACTTATGGAACTAATGGCCTAAGCTGTTGACGCACCCGGAATCACCAACCAACCAACTGTTGAGTCACCTAACAATGGGCGGGGGCAACGAAGGATGTCCAGCGTAGTTTTCGTTCAATATCTTTGAAGAAGTTAAGAATTCAATACTTTGAAGAAGTTAGGACATTTGTCAAAACCAAGAAGCCTGCAAGATAGAGACTCTATACCTGTGGTGGGGGTATGTATGAAAAACGTCAGCAGCTAATCGGACACTCTTAGATTCAGTGACATCACGAAGTCAACGGAGATTAAGTTATTTTCGTCCAATGGCCACCAAGTTTACGTTTCAAGTCACCGCCAATAGCACTTACAAACATTAAAGTGTAGTACCTCTCAAGTTATTTTCGGCGAATGGCCACCAAGTTAATGTATCAAGTCATCGCCATCTGCACTTACACACACTAAAGTGTAGTCCTTCTAAGGTATTTTCAGCCAATGGACACTAAGTTTATGTATCAAGTCAACGCCATCTGCAATTACACATACTAAAGTGTAGTACCTCGTAAGTTATTTTCGGCCAATGGCCACCAAGTTCATGTGTCAAATCAACGCCATTCACATTTACGCACAGTAAAGAGTAGGGGCGTTGGTCAAATACATGTTCGCGCGTCGTTATTCGTCGAAAAATGTCTAGATATGTTCCTTCAATCACCACGTGATGTCATTGAAAGTTCATATATGCCTATTATCTGCCGATGTTTTTCGTTCATACCCCACCATGCTTAAAACACCGGAGTTAGGTTTCCTTTCCATCATAGTTAGAACCCCCTTCTAAACCTTTGATGATAGTTTCGTATTTCAACGCTTCTCGGATGTTTGCAAAAAACCTGAACCGTCGCTACGAGTAAGCACTTCGTGAAAATCAACATTCTTGTACAGCCCATAAAAACTCTGCAATGGAATTTTAGCAGTGGCGTGTCCTTTATGTGCGCACTGCGTACCCTTAACTTAAAAAAAACATTTTCCTCTCTTTGTAACGGAAAATAAATCTTACTTATATATAAAATAGAACCGGTAGCAGTAGCTCAGTGCATCAACTGATGTCACTGCAGCGCCTCTGACCGGGAGGTCCTAGGTTCGGGTCCTCACGGCGGAAGGATTTTCGACACTAGCTTTTCAGCTAGGTCGAATTCACTCGCTGTCTGGAGGAGAATTCTAGCGGCCGGCTGCTCTGATCGGTAGTTTCCCGTGGTTTCTCCGATCAACACCAGGTGAATGAAGAATGCCGGAGTAGTACCCTACCAAACGGGCCACGGACCGCGCGCGATCTGTCCTTCCTCTCCCCTTACACACACACACTGACACTATCATGCGTTACACTACCACATATTCCGGGAGACAGGTCGGGAGCTTAGAGCTTGTCTCGGCTGGGACGGTGCCCCGCTTGTGGGAGATACCTGGTTGGGGAAAACCCATTAGCCTACGGAAGGTCGGCGCCAGATCTCGCCATCCAGCGGGGGAAGATCACCGCCATCTCCCGAGAAAAAACATGCACTACACTAACGGGACTAATGACCGAAGCAGTTGACGCGCCCGGAAACACGAAAAAATCAATCAGTCTACAACATAAGTCTTCTAATTTATTGAAAGCGTTGTATCGTTTTACACTAGCAGTTACGAAATGCCCGCGCTTGCCAAGCATGGATGTGTGCGAGGCGCGTGGGGCGTCAGGAAGCTCGGGTGCGATCGGGTCTGCTCGGTGCGTTTCGTGGGGGCCTGCAGTCGGCTGAGTTGCGGGACCTCGCAGGAATGAAACCAGTGTTTCAGACGAAAATCTTGGCTTTTTATGATAAATGCTTATATGTATATGTACACTGAAGTGCGTAATTCTAAGTGTGGTATATGTTTATGCTTATACGTGCCCATTCAGATTACTAGAGAACGACTGAGGTCATTACTCCCGTAAGTGTAGTGCATGCTGTTCATATTGATGAAGGTAGTGGTGATCTTCCCTCACTCGATGGCGAGATCCTTCGCCGACTAACCGTCGACTAGCGAGGTTTTCCCCAACCAGGTATCTCCCGCCAGCTGGGCACCGCCCCAGCCTGGACAACTTCTAAGTCCCCGACCGGTCTCCCTGCATGTGTGGTACTGTTGTGCATGTTAGTGTAAGTGTGTGTGTAAGGGGATAGGATAGGACAAGGAAGAGGAAGGACAGATCGCGCGCGGTCCGTGGTCCGTTTGTTATGGTACTGCTCCGGCATTCGCCAAGTGTTGATCGGAGAAACCACGGAAAACTACCGATCAAAGCAGTCGACCGCTAGAATTCTCCTCCGGAGAGCGACTGAATTCGACCTGAATCCGACCTCAATCCAACCTCAATCCAACCTCAATCCGACCTCAATCCGACCTCAATCCGACCTCAATCCGACCTCAATCCGACCTCAATCCGACCTCAATCCGACCTCAATCCGACCTCAATCCGACCTCAATCCGACCTCAATCCGACCTCAATCCGACCTCAATCCGACCTCAATCCGACCTCAATCCGACCTGAATCCGACCTCAATCCGACCTCAATCCGACCTCAATCCGACCTCAATCCGACCTGAATCCGACCTGAATTCGACCTAGCTGACAAACAAGTAGTCGAAACTCCTCTCAGCGTCGGGGATGGAACCCTAGAACCTCCCGGTCAGAGGCACTGATTGACATCAGTTGATGCACTGAGCCACCGCTCCCGGTGGGGAGGTTGGAAATCGAACGCGATCGTGCAGCTGTGCGTGACAGTGTGCTGTCGTAATTTGCATCCCAATTCCCTAAATTCAGAAATTTGCGTTTTATTTCGTTTTCATCCGGAATAACTATTCATTGTATGAGTGTCCAAACGTGGTATTTCATTTTGCGAGTCGGAACCAGTCAATCTTTGACCTTAAAACACTCGCTATCTTGGACTTCATTTAAAGATTGACCTCATTTAAACGAAAAGGTTAGTGAGTGTATGTAAATGTTCAACAAATGTCTGACAAATGTGTCTTTTCACAAAAGCTTTTCAGCTATTATAATTACAAGATATGGATTTAGTTTTGAAGTGAAGATGTGTAGGAGGATATTCTACAACGGTTCACTACAAAATATAGGTTCAGATATACAATTTCAATTACATTTTTAGAAATTTGTTTAACACTATAAAGAATAGTGATTGTATTGTTTCAGGATATGATAACCTTCCTCATTTCATTAGAATAAGAACGAAAAAAAGTAATATTTCCTTCTATTGAGTTATGTACTCGCAGGTATTCAGGTAGTTAATAATAATCGCACTAATTATAGGAAAGACGTGGAAAAAGGAATTCTGGTGTCCAAAAACACGTGCATAGATTGTATTTGTCCTTATACGCTGTTTTTATTCCGAATGCACATTTGCACTAACCGTCGTACAAGCTGTACTCAACAGGCATTTAACAGGTGGTACCGCTGTCTAAGATTCTTTTTTGAACATTAAAGAAGTGTTTAAGCGGCCTTCTTTGTTTGGAAGTATCTCTTTCTGTTTTCTAGAATGGAGACGATGAAGGATGATTAAGAATTAATTAGCATGTAATTACGTTGCTTCCTTTAAAGAAAGGAAGAACTTGCCAACAAGAAAATTCAAGACGATATAGCTTCACAGATATCGTTTATATTTTCTCTTAAATGTGTATTCCGATGCCTGAGGATTGATTAAAGAAACCCCCGTTCTTTGTTTGATAATAAAAATGTAAGGCAGCAAATTAAACTGAGGGGTCATAGTTCAGTTTGATACATTTCATTCGATTCGACGATTTTGTATCAATGCTGTGGTTTTTCAAAATACTTATTTTTTATTTGTGTTACGTGTTTGTCGAACATACAAGAAGTATTCAAGTCTAATGTCTCAGATCGATCATCGGAAAATGAAATGATCTTTTTCTCACCCCTTAATCAATCATTACCCACAATAAAGGCATTTATATCCAAGAATATAAAGTCAATTATCCAGACGCTACCTCGCTAACAAAGCGCCAGGTTTCGTACTTATAATAGCTGAAATCCTTCAAATCCTACCCAAAAACAAATAGCGATAATTTAATCATTATTCAATGAAATAGTAAGAATGTCCACTTCCCACCACATTGGAAAATAGCGCAAATTACAATTTTTCTTATGCCCGATAAATATCTCCATGATTCTTTTTCCATCGAGTTACGTATACTCCAATAGGAGATTAAGAAACTCATCCGTAAACGAATACGGTCTTTGAAGAAAACGACTTGATTTTAGACTAACAAATTAAATCACATTCAATAATTGCACAAGTTCACATAACAGTAAACGTAGAAATAGACAATATTGCTCTGCAGTATTTCTCAATACGGCACAAATCTTTGACAATATATGGCACTCATGGCTGTTACACAAAATTGAGGAAACGTTTTTATTCCTTGTCTTCATCCTTACCAGGTCCTATTTAAGAAATATATACTTACAAGTAAAATATAAAACAACCCTTTCCTCATAAGACCAATAGATGCCAGAATTCTCTCAAGTAATTTCGTTGGGACTTATATTTTACCTCATATTCACTTATATTCACCCAACATAAAACAAAGTTGTTAAAGCCACCTTCGCCGATGATACAGTTGTTCTACTTCTTATTCTTATTCCTCTTATTCTTTTTTCTTGTTATTATTATTTTATTATTATTTTATTATCATTATCATAATTATTCTTATTTCTTCCTTTTATTATTACTATTATTTTCTTCATTTCCAAATCATTTTTATAATAATAATAATTTTCAAAAATTCGCATATTTACCTATTATGCAATTCAAAAGTTCACTCACACAATCGTTCTGCGTCAGGACTTCGTTCAGAGCTTCCACCAAACGGAGAGAAAACCAGTTTTTTGACGTACACAAATTAATTTTGACAATGAAGGTCTCCTGTTTCCAGCCTTCACGATATATTTGGCGAACAGCATTCTAAGTAGTGGCGTTAAAAGAACTACATCCTCTTGATGTAAACGAATTCACTTCAACAATTAAAGGGTTCTTTTGTATTTCTGGCAATGTAGTAGAAAGCTCCGAAAAGATAAGTATAAATCCTTTTAACTTCCGCAAACAGCTTCATTACGTTTCATAAAAATCTATCTCGTTTTCAAGTTTAGAGCTGTTCTCCTTCAAGACTTGCCTTCCTCTCGTTTCAAGAGTTTTCACCTTTCGCGAAAAAACTTCGCCAGTTAACGCTCTTGCAAAGTTAGAACATAAATCTCCATTTCTAAGTCAATAAATAACCATACGGTTAATATAGTTTGTAGTGCCTACCTTAGCCTTTCTGAAAGTAGTATCTCGTAGAAAGCAAATCATCTCTGCTCTTGACAGGCTATCCCCTATTCTTGCGGTAGTGTAAGAAGAACTTGATTCCAGGAGGAAAAAGCGAAATGTGGATCTTGAAGTACTCTTTGGTATCGCCACAAATATTAGAACAAAGAATAGATACATCAATATCATCGAACCTTAAGAATCGATACTACAGATATCGATTTGCTTTAATAAATGATCAAAATATAGAAAATATTTGCATTTTACATAGCTTTAAATATTTTTAATATAATTTAGGTTCATTACATGGTGTATTGTTATACACAACTACACTATTTTAATAATATTATATACGTTAAAGTAGTTACAGAAGCATTAACCTGTTGACATAAAAGAAAGAATGAAGTTCAGAATCAACGCTTGTACTGCTAATTTCGGGAACAATAGTATATTGTGACTGTCTTACAGGTAGAACCAAGGAAATAAACTGACTTTTGAACGCAAATGCAATCGCTAAATAATTTAAACAAATTAACAGATTGGCAACTGCAATGTTCTTCACTTTGTATCGTGTATCTACACACTCGTTTTCACATTCTTCATGATTTAAAGTTTCCAAAAGATCGTGGAAACAGGAAACTAATGAAGATGGGAAAACTAGAATGATTGATGATTATGATTGAAATCCCTTAATATCATTAAAATATTTGTATCCTAACAAATGGGCCATGTACCCCGCTCCTTGTACTATCCTCACCCGTTTCTACCACACATTTACACTACACGACCACGTACGGTGAGAGACCGGTCAGGAGCTTAGAGCTTGTCCCGGCTGGGGCGGTGCCCTGCTGGTGAGAAAGTCCTGGTCATCATGTGAACCACCGTCGCAACTATAACTCCTGTAGCGAATGCCGGAGCAGTACCCTACCAAACGGGCCACGGACCGCGCGCGATCTGTCTTTCCCATTCCTTGTCCTATCCTCTCCCCTTACACACACACACACACACTTACACTAACATGCACTACACTACCACATATTTCGGGAGACCGGTCGGGAGCTTAGAGCTTGTCCCGGCTGGGGCGGTGCCCCGCTGGTGGGAGAGTCCAGGTTAGGGAGAAACCCCACTAGCCGACGGTAGGTCGGCGCCGGATCTCGCCATCCAGCGGGGGAAGATCACCGCCATCTCCCGGGGAAAACATGCACTACACTAACGGTACTAATGACCGAAGTAGTTGACGCGCCCGGAAACACGAAAAAATAAAAAAAAATAAAAAAATTTAAAAAAATAAATAAATATAACTCCTGTAATTATATTTTCTTTTCAATGTTCAAAATAGTTTCTATTTGGCTGTTAAAGTATAAACAATTATTTCATAATTCAAAATATTTTGATAGTAAGTTATAACATAAAATTTGATGATCTTAAAAACTATTCTGGTAGTATTATGTTCACAAATTTCTTTCGCATGTCCGTGCACTTACGGATAAATTACCTCTCTCAAAAGGATAAAGTTGTATAAGGCAGTGAAAAGTGCCCCCAAACCAAATCGATAATCGCAATGCTCGTATGAAAGAGAATAAAAAATGCAGTGGATTCCCAAAAAATCAGCATCCTAGGGCAGTCTGTAGGAGAGATACGGGAAACGCGTTTTTCGTGTTGTACTTTTCTCAGCTTCTATTGCGTGTATCAGCCTGGCAAAAAGGTGCAGGTGGAAAATAATTGAATTTGAGGGTATTTTTGTCAACCAATTTTGAAGCCAAATTCAAATAGAAAATAAGTAATTTTTTGAAATTTATTTTAGACGTGATAACGTTGAAATACTGTCTCGATTTTCCATATAATGTATCTCATAAAATTCTATCACATACATTTTTTTTGTTAGAATTTTAAACAATGTGGACGGTAGTGGAAAAAAAAATTAAAACCAATTTTATCAGTTTAAAAATTTGAAATTCGCACCACAATGTTATTGGAAAAACTGTTTTAAAAGATATTTAAATACATACTGAATCACTACCTATGAACTTAAAATCTTAGAGGTGTTACATCGATTATGTACCAAACTCAATCGCAATATTCAAGGTGGAAATGTACGTAATTACAATTTATGCCTTTCTTTCTTCTTCTCCTGCTTATACATCTTGTCGACTAGAAAAAACAGTTAATCGTTTTCCGCGAATTAAATGACATTATCCAAAAAATTCTTAATATTCTCCTTAGTTATCTTTTCTCACAGTATCTCTTATTTATTGTAAATAATTTTCATGCATCATGTTATATTTATACTTTTTTTAAGACCATTATGACTCTCCAAACTCAAAAAAAACTTTCACATATCAGTAATTTGTTTAGAGGTTACTATTAAGTTTCTCCTCATTCTGTATGATATTAATGTAATTCTTCATGTCATTGAAAGACAAAAGTTTTGTCGAACAAGGCTCAATAAATATTTTTTTAAAAGGTGCAAAGGGATGGGTGAGCTTCTGCGTACTTGGCTTCAGCCAGTGAGCTTCAGGCACCAGTTTGCGTCATAATGTTAGCGGGAAATGTACAAGCCAAAATTATCACGTCTTTGAAACAGAAACAGTTAAGCACTTTTTTATATTGCATCTTTTATTTTAATTACCCCTTCATCGTGTTATTTTTGGATGGTCACCGTTGAAAATTTTCACTTCAAGCCACTTTCAAAATGGTTCTAAACATTTCTTGCTGTCCATGCAACATGGCGGCCAACGTCTGGTCTCGCTTTTCAACTCATGTGCGTCACGCTTTTTAACCGTGTTGTAGTCACGTGGTTTAAGATTGAAACTGGTGCTGCGCAGAACGAGCAAAAATCAGTGCACCGGAGGAGCCCACCCACCTCTTTCCACCATGCGAATATTGGGAGTGAAACAAGATTGTGAACGTGCAAACGGAAGTGACGCCCTGCGATACTGCTCTTACATAGCTGCCATCAATTATTATTTGGCACACAATCCTCACTTGGCGAAAATTGTTAAACCGTCAGAAATTTTAGTAGACTATAAACAAATCCGAGATTTCAGTTATTGACGAAGACAGTGGCAGTGATTGTCTATTATTGTTTAACTATCGATTATTAATATATCTACTACTGAGTAATTTTATTTATATTAGAAACAATACATAAACCTAAAACAAAAGGGGTTTGATGATTTTATATCGATAATATAAATACTTTCCACATAAAACAAACATCTGTCAGAAACGTTGCAAATCATCCTGGTAACTGAAACATTTCTACAAGTTTTAAATAAATTGTTTAAACATTAGTGAAAAAAAATTTCCAATCACATTTTGGCAGAAATTTCAAATTTTTAAAGTGATAAAATTGATGTTATTTTTTCACTATCGTACATATTGTTTAAAAATCTGAAAAAAATATGTGTTATAGAATGAGACACGTTAAGGAACGAATTAAGACACGTTCTAGAAAAAATACTGAGACAGTACTCTAACGTTACCACGACAAAAATCAATTTCTTTTTTTTCATTTGAATTTGACGTCAAATTAGTTGACAAAAATACCTTCAAGTTTAACTACTTTTCCTGTCCCTGCAATTTCTTTTTCAGCCTGATACATGCAATAGAAGCTGAGAAAAAATAAAACATGAAAGAAAACATTTCTCGTTGTATCTCAGTAACAAATTGCCCTAGGATGATGATTTTTTGGGAGTCTATGGCATTTTTATTGTCTTTCGTATGAGTATCGAGATTATCGATTTTGTTTGGGGGCACTTTTCACAGCCTTATTCTGCTACAACCTTTAGGGCAGCAAAATATGTGCTCCTGCACTTTTGCAACCCGCTGTTAACTCTTGCGTTTCATTTTGCCTATAGTGCAGGTGTTATGCGCTTTTAGGAATTAGTACGAAAAAGAAGTGTAGTGTTCCTTAAAAAAAGGTCAGAATACTTTGCAACTTAACAAGAAAAAGGATATGAACATATTCCTTAAAATCCATAGGAATTAGTCTATTTGTCTTCCAATTAACTCCTTAACTTACAAATAAACAACCAAATTTCGGTTATTGTATTCTGAAACAAAGAAAACGAATTTATTCGCTTAATATATAATTAATATACTTTTACTTAATCCTCAAGTTAATAAATATATATTTTTTAAATTTTTTGAGAACATATACAAAAGAAATTTTAATTGTTATTTGTTTAGTCTACACTGTGTTAAAAGTGTTATCATCATTTATAATTCTTTATTAAAAGAACATGGAAGATAATGTACATTTTTGAAAGTTCTTCAGCTTATCACATAAAAACTGATAAATACATTTTTCAAATGTTAGTAGTACAAAATGTAATAATAATATTACCACTAGCATTTTTAGACTCAATGGTGTACATTATGACTTCCATTGCGCTAACACATGAAATGTGTTTGGCATGACATTTTTTTAAATATCAATGTACCGCCTTCAAGAACATTCGAAGAATTTTCGAAGTTGTGCTTATAAAAATATGTGTGGATTAGGAAGTATTTATTATTTTTTAATTAACCATTGTTTTGTATTAAAATAGCGTTTTTGAATTATTTTTTATTAAAAACTTAAATTTTGGCGGTGTATTTTGGTATTGCAAAAATATTGTTATTAATATTCTGAAATACTCATGAAAAATAAGTCGAAAAATGAGTCATTCTTCTAGCTAAAACATATGACTATCTAACCGTTTACTATAATCAATTTGATTAACCCTATCAGTACCAAGGTAATTTCTACTCGAAGTAAACATTTTTTAACATTTTACTTTACAAATTCTACTATTTAAGTATTGTGCCCTTTTTTCCTTCACTCAACATGTTTTCTCATATTGATTGCCAGCTCATAGTCTGTTGCCTTGTGCCTTGTGCCTTGTGCTCTTGTGCTCAAGAATGAACAAATATTTCTCACCTTAAAAACTATGACAATACCACAACTAGTTTAAAATATTGCATTTAATAACTTTCATACAACTTTCATAACAGTCTATGCTTTCAATAGTTAGAAAGTCTATTCAAAAGACTTAGTTTTTTCTCTTAAAAATTTGACTTTGCTTCTTACTCCACTGAATCATTGTTCTGTTGTTCTGTGATAACGATCCACCAGAACAAAATATTTGTATAATTACATGTCTTCACACAAATTGTATCAACATTTTTCACAACTTATGCCCGTTTTGTGATATTTTGAAGAGCTTTCTATCTAGGATCCTCGGTCATAAAAAGGTGACATGTTTTCATGATACAAATATTATTTTTATTTTTGAAGTAAATAGTTCACAGTTCTATGTATCTTAACACTATTTAGTTGGTGACGATTTATTCTATATCTTTACAATGGAGGTGGTGCTGGCGTTCTGAATCGAGATTTAGGAATTATTTGACAGATACGAAGTTCTTCCAATTTATTCACGTGTAAACGTGTGTGTGCTGTAAGGAGAGAGAAGAGGAGAAATATGAAGCAGAAAATTTTATTCTTGACTTTCCAGGATGAGCCGTGTCTCAGACGATGAAGCTGACGTTTCGGCCATCATGTTGTGGATTTCCTCAGAGCTATACTGCAGCTTTATTGAGTAATATAGCTCTGAAGAATGGCCTTCTTCAACATGACGACCGAAACGTCCGCTTCATCGACTGAGACGCGGCTCATCCCCGACAGCCAAGAATCAAATGACTCCGTCCGCGAAAGCCTACGAATATGAGATAATATTGTGTCAGTTTAACTGGATTATAAAATATAGTAGGCCTACAGTTCTTTTTTTAATATTTTCTTCGTAATCTTAACAGATTCAATCAATATAACATTGGTGAAACAAGATGTCCATTTATTGCAATAATTACATCAAAATTTCTTTAATTTATTTATATTTTTTAAATTTAATTTGTGAAATTGTAATGAGTCAGAAAAGATCGTGTGTGGCCAGTGACCCGTTAGTGAGGGTATATGAATATTTATCATCACTAGGCTTAGACTGTGGCTTACACCTGGTGATGATAAATCGTTAATTAAATTTGCTGCCCCCACAAATCATTCAAAAATAAGAGTAAACAATAACAGATTAAACGAACAATTATACTGGAAAGATTCAATCAACAACGAAGAACCTGAGACTTTTCTTATTTCTATTTATTAAAAATAATTATTATAATTTAAGTTTGTTGAATTTTTGAATGCTTAAGAATGTAATTTATCTTGTATTTATGTATTTTTGTTTGAATTTTCATATAACTTAAAACAATCCCTGTAAATCAAAACTGCTGGTCCGCAGAAATAAATTAATAAATTAAATTTCATGTTTCTTTGCTACAATTCCCTTGTGTTAATGGATGTATTTATTGCAAATGGGTTAAACTATGGTGATTTTGTACCCACTTTATTTGGGTATATTATTGTCAGAAAGATGGCAATTATCTTGTAGGTAAAGCAAATGAAGAAATAGGTACCGTAATAATCGACGAGATTAAAGCTAAATTATCTGTTAAGGCAGAGAAAATTATTAAAGAAAATTCATAACAAAGTTACCAGAGTTGGAAAGAGTTTTAATTTGTAGGAAATTGAAAAGGGAAATACTTAAAAATGTCTTAAATATTTAACTATTTAAAACAGGAGAAAAGAAACATTGTTTTGTAATTTTGTTTGTACGCCCTGTAAATTCAACATTTTTTAGTAGGAGATGTGATGTGGAAGAGGCTATTTTTCAGGGAAACATTCTCTCAGCTACGAGATGAGAAGAATAATTCTGAAGAATTTTGGGTAAAAAACGGACAGATCCGCCCCCCAGGATTTGCATGTAGGTGCTGGCAGCGCAGACGTGCTCACAACTAATGACTTGCAACCTTTAGCCACTAAACTGTTATTCCTTAATAGTTAACAATAGGCAAGAAATTATTTCGTACATACTTTATTAGTGCATTGCCCTATACATTGTACTGCAACCTATTGTGTAACATCTGAACTACGAGCACTCACCGCATTGATCGTTGGGTACGATAGCAGCTTCACAGCAGCCAATCATTTTGACTTACTAGTTCTTTTTCCTCCAAGACCAATGTTAAGAGTTTCAGTGAACTTGTTAAACTGCGAAGAATTAAATACGTGGATATAATTTTTCCTTAACAACCCTGTTAGTTTCTGATGTCTCGGAATCACATCGGCGTTTTCTTTTTTTTCCTTCTAAGATTGGGGAAGTAGTACAAGAAAACGCCACACGATAGCGGCACAAGCTAGTGGAGGTAAAACGAAATCAAATGCTAACCGTGTAATCACGACTGCAGTTATCCACATTAACTCTTATCTGCCACCCATAACATGTTAGGATAAGGAACATTCACATATTATTTTCAACTGTTATTTTTAACTCCTTTAGAAATGCTGTACTATTACATCGGCACTAGTTTTAGAAACCTATATCTTCTGTATTTTTCAATTGCCCAGGGCAGAATCATTATAATAATAATATAATATTTTCACTGCATTATTACTATTATTATTATTAATATTATTATGTCGCCGAGATTATCCAAGATTTGAGTGAAGATATTTCACACTATCACCAATAACTGCACATTCTTTCCGGGTTTAGATGAATAAACAATAAGTTTTATACAATCAAAATAACAATTTTTATTTAAAATATATTTTATTGTGTTAACATCAACTTAAATATCCAGCGTCTCCCAGGTAATCATACGTCATCTATTAGGAAAAAGTTATTCTATTTCAAAACTGTTCCACTCACCTCTATTCTCATACATTCCCATCCTACTCCATCACAGTAGGGCTTGCCCTGCTTTACTCTCCCAATTTTTTAAAATTTTTTTCTCAAATATAATGAAGTGCGCTTATTAGGACAGCGCACGATTTTAGTAAACTCACTGATCTTCGAAAATTGCAAAAATTGAATATTGCAAAACTACAAAATCAATTATACATTTTTTTATTTAATGAAATTTATTCTTCAAAATTAGATCTTTAAGGTAACGTAATGTAATTTTTTTTAAATATAAGAAGTTTTGTATAATTTTTTCAAATGTTCAAAATTGCAAACTCGTATTTTCCGCGCTTCTTTTGTCCGAAGACATGAGATATCATGTCGCAATTCGACAATGGCAATGCCGCGACACAGCAGTTAAAAATCTCAGAGATAGACCTCATTGTTGGGGGATAATGTTTCTCTCGCTGTGTGGCACGCAGTTTGGGATTATCGAATTTGTGTTGATGCATTAGCATTAACAGAATTAGTTTCCCATCATTGCGCTGAGATTGGTTATGAGTTATAGAAGTGAAAGATGAGATGTGCTAATATGGACAAAAATTGCGGTATTTTAATGTGTCGTAACGGTTTCTAATACGATAAAGTACGTGCTATTGAAGAATCACCTTTTATATTTTTCTCTTACTACCTACTTACGTAGTAAACTATTGTAATGCTTTGGCCGAAATTCGTGATTTTTGCAACACTTTCGTCATTTTTGTGGTACCCTTGTCTTCCTTGTGCGTATACCGGCTTAGTGTAGCTCCATGACAGCATTGCCACTCTCTCCACCGTGACGTTGACCGAGTGGTTTTAGAATTCGTGTCTCAAAGGTGGTGGATTTTGAATACCAGCAATATAGTTCGGTCGAATTCAGCCCCTGTCAATTGGGGAATCCTAGCGTCCAGCTACTCTAATAGGTAGTTTCCCGAGGTTTCTCTCATCAATACCAGACGAAATCTGGAGCAGTACCCAAACAAACGGGCCACGGACCGCGCGTGATCTTTTCTTCCTCTTCTTTGTTCTATCCTAACCCCTTACTTCCAGACACACATATACATGCACTACTGTAGCACACATCAGTCGAGAGCTGACAGCTTGACCTGGCTGGAGGAGGGCGTAATCCCGGCAAACAGCCGTGCAGGTTGGCACCGGATCTCGCCACTCAGCCGGGCTGAACTCCATCTCCTCCCGAGATAAAACATTCCAACGGGACTAATGGCCCAATCAGCTGGCGTGCCCGGAAACGTTCTCAATCATTACGAATAATTGGGCTTATTATGTATTTTGTGGGACCCCACCACAAAAGTGGAAAAATCTTTTTTTTTTTTTTCTCAATGTTTTGGCGAGCGGTCCGTGCTTCTGCGAGTGGACCAGAAACACGCCGGCACCGAGCGCTGGCGGCGTCGGCACAGAGGCCGCGCCTGGCACAGGCCGAAATCTCGAAGGTTCCGTTCCGGGCGGCCTCTAACAAGCGCCCGGGCGCACACTCAGCGCACGAGCAGCAGCAGGAGCAAGAGTAGGGGCAGGTGCTGGTTGAGGAAGAGGAGGAGGACGACGGCGAGGAGGAGGAGGAGGGACGTAATTCCGAAAACCACGCTTAGGCCCAGCTCTTCCCCTCCTCCTCTCCGCCCCCCTCTCCGCTCTCGTCTAGACCTCTTCCTCCTCCGCTCCACTTCCACCCCCCGCATCCGTCTTCCCCGCCTCCGCCCCGCCCCCCGCTTGGCTTCTCTTTAGTGCGTCCTCCGCCCCCGCCTCTTCGCCACCGCCGGCTCTGTGGTCAGGATCTGGAGCCGTGAGCGCGCGCGCCGCCTCCGCCACCCCCTCCCCTTCCCCTCCCCCTCCCCTTCCCCGCCCCTCCGCGGCCGCCTACTCGCACGTGCGCCACAGGACCCTGCACCTCCCCTCCCTTCCCCACCCCTCGCTCGGCTCTCCCTGCCCGTCCTTTGCTCCTTCGCTGTGTGTGTGTGTACTAATCTTACTAGCGAATAGCGCGCGGGGACTAAAACCACAAAACGCGCTGCGAAGGAGCCCGTCTTGCCCCGCGCCTCGCAGACGAAGAGGCGACGGGCGAAGAGAAAGAGACGGAGAGATAGAGAAAGTGCGCGCGACGGTGGCGGCGGACGACGAGCGGGCGGGCGGGCGAGCGAGCGACCAGTAGGGGCGAGCACCAGGCACCGAAGGAAGCAGGCGGCACGCGAGGGACGTAGAAACACACAGAGTGTGGCGAGGCGAGGCAGCGGCGGGGGCGGAGGCGGCGGCGGCGGGGGCTCAGGAGTCACGTGATGTATAGGCAGGGAGGGGCCTCCACCGATCAATGTCTGCCTGACCACAGACCGCGGCGAGGGGCTGGAGAGGAGGCGCGCGGGGGCAGGGGCGGGCACGGGCTGGTGCGGAGCTGCTGGCCGCCATATTGATTCGGGGGCTGCGCCCCGCAGCGTGGGGGCCACCGGACGAAGCGCCGGCCTCCATCTTGCCACACTGCCCACTTTGGACTCGCAGGTACTCTCGTCCTGAGTTCAAAGTCTGTTCGAAATCTTCCGCAAAAGTCTCGAAAAAAATGTTGCTGGATGAGATGCAAATGATGTCTGAATGTATAAGCACTTGTACTACCCAAAAGTATCACCAACTGTAGAGAAAACTGAGACGACGGCGGCGGCCGAAGTACCGGCCTCCATCTTGTCAGACACTGCCCACTCTG
This sequence comes from Teleogryllus occipitalis, assembly GCA_011170035.1. NCBI lineage: Eukaryota > Metazoa > Arthropoda > Insecta > Orthoptera > Gryllidae > Teleogryllus > Teleogryllus occipitalis. The sequence goes on from BLKR01000375.1 coordinate 158,384, forward strand.
GACTTACAGGTACTCTCGGTCAATCCTTCGCGTTCAGAGTTGAAAATCTACTCGAAATCTTCAGCAAAAGTCTCAAAACAAATGTTGCTGGATGAGATGCAAATTATGATTGAACTTACGAGCACTTATATTGTCCAAAAGTAGCTCCAAAGAAGGAACTAGAGAAAATTGAGCCGGTGGCGGCGGCCGGAGTACCGGCCTCCATCTTGTCAGACACTGTCCGCTCTAGACTCTCTCGTCCAATCATTCGCGTTCTGAGTTCAAAATCTACTGAATATGTTCAAGAAAAAACTCAAAAAAAGCTTCCTGGATGGGATACATCTCTCAACTGTAGCCATATTATGAGCACTTATATAATACAAAAGCAGCTCCAACAAAGCAACTATGAAGAAAACTGAGGCGATCGAAGCACCGGTATCCATCTTGTCAGAGTATGCCCACTTTGGACTCTCAGTTACCCTCGTCCAATTCTTCGCGTTCTAAGTTCTAAGAGAATGTGTCTCGAGAATGTCATCAAAACCTTCCAAATGAATACTGCTGGACTTGATGCAGATGTCTCAAATGTAGCCATTTCATTAACACTTCGTCGAAAAGCTACAAGAAACCAACTATGTAGAAAGAGGTGGCGACAGTGATGACCAGACACTACTCACCCTGATCTTGCCAGGATTCTTCCCAAACACTAGCGTTCTGAGTTCAAAATCCCGAACGAAACTCTCAAAAACCAATGGTTCTCTGGACTGCTGCTAGCTTGTGAGCCCTTGCATCAAACAAAAGTAGCACCAACACAACCCCCGGGGCCATAGCCCGGGTGGCCCTCAGTTGGTCACTTGCCTTCGTCCTGGCAGTGGCCCGATACTCTGGACATAGAGGAGAGAATTGTCCCGGCGAGTTGTTAGTGGCGCTTAATTCGACTCTGTTGCTAGCCTGGACAGCTAGAAGCTCTGAGCTGGCAGAGCGGCCCGACCCAGGCTCAATTGATTGATTGATTTTTTCGTGTTTCCAGGCGCGTCAACTGCTTGGGTCATTATTCCCGTGAGTGTAGTGCATGTTTTTTTCTCGGGAGATGGCGGTAATCTTCCCCCGCTGGATGGCGAGATCCGGCGCCGACCTACCGTCGGCTAGCGGGGTTTCCCCCTAACCAGGACTCTTACACCAGCGAGGCACCGCCCTAGCCGGGACAAGCTCTAAGCTCCCGACCGGTCTCCCGGAATATGTGGTAGTGTAGTGCATGTTAGTGTGTGTAAGGGGGAGGATAGGACAAGGAAGAAGTAGGAAAGATCGCGCGCGGTCCGTGGTCCCTTTGTTAAGTTACTGCTCCGACATTCGCCTGGTATTGATCGGAGAAACCACGGAAAACTATCGATCAGAGCAGCCGGCCGCTAGAATTCTCGTCCAGACAGCGACTTAATTCGACCTAGCTGAAGAGCTAGTGCTAGTCGAAAATCCTGCCGCCGTGGGGAGTGGGAACCTAGGACCTCCCGGTCAGAGGCGCTGTACTCAGTGCATCAGTTGATGCACTGAGCTGCCGCTCCCGGTCCCCAGGCTCAAATAGGAAGGTTCCCAAGAGTAGGAACTGCGTTCCCGCGAGATACGGATACCAACCTGAGGGTGATCTTACACTGAAAGGGGATGCTGATAAAGGCCACGGAGATTAGGTGCCCACCGCGGGGAGTACTCCCCCGGGTGGAACCACCGGTAGAACAAGAAGTGTGTCGAGGAATTAACCAAGCTGGCGTACGAGAGATTATGTAAGGACTAGCGGATCTGGCAATGCTTTGCTGTTACAGTGTTTTCGATAAATACAATTTAAGTTCAAAATGAATTTATTCAATGAGGATTAACTACTCATAAACTACACTTTAACTACGTATTAATTGCACTTTACTATATTACACTGCACTTAAAAGTCAAATATTCGAATAATGTTGTGCACCGGAAGCATTTGGTTCACGCTTTCTGCTTTCTACACCGCAACTTCAATGTTATTCGATATTAAGAGTCAAAGCGAGGCGTGTAGTTCAAAAGAATGTCCATCGCACTTCAAGCAAGATCCTCTTGGAACAGTATAGAATCCCATTCTATTAACTTCGCAAAAACAACGCCCCACATGTCGGATTTAATTCAAACTACTCTTTAAATATTCTCCATACAAGTAAAACCAAACTGTGAAAATTGCAACGAAATCAGTCGAGTAGTTTTTGCGTCAGAATGAGACAGACATACGCACATTACCTTTTATTTGTATCTAGTGAATAGGTGACGGCTTAATAAACGACGGAATGTACTAAACGCCATTGCACAATTTAAAACATCGATGCTCTACGCGTGTTCTGAAGCTATACTCTTAGTATCACTATAAAAAGGCTCACCTGCCCCAAGTCCTACTCATGAAGTCGAATCATGTGAGCGAACTCATATTTATAAACGTGTTTCGATTATGTAGATAGATTAATTGGTTGTTAGTGATTCTGGGCGCGTCAACTGCTGAGGTCATTAGTCTCGTAAGCGTAGTGTATGTTTTCCATCGGAAGATGGTGGTGGTGATGGTGGTCGTCGTGATCTTCCCTCCCTGGATGTCGATATCCGACACCGACCTTCCGTCAGCTAGCAGGATTCTCCCCAACCAGGTATATCCCACCAGCGGGTATCTCACCCCAGCCGGAACAATCTGTAAGATTCCGACCGATCTCGTAACATGTGTGTTAGTGTAAGTGTGCGTAAGTAAGGGGAGGACAAAGAAGAAGAAGGAAGATCGCGTGCGGTCTGTGGCCTGTTTGTTAGGGTACTGCTCCGGCATTCGCCTGGTGTTGATCGGAGAAACCACGGAAAACTACCGATCAGAGCAGCCGGCCGCTAGAAATCTCCTTCAGACAACGACTGATTTCGACCTAGCTGGAAAGCTAGTGTCGAAACTCCTGCCACTAACAGGACTCGAGCCTAGGACCTCCCGCTTCGAGGGACTGCTGTGACATCAGTTAATGCCCTGAGCTACTTCTCGGTTCCCCTTCTCCTGGTTATGGCTATGAAAGATAAATAACAGAAAAAACTAATAATATAACTAAAACGGACTTTTTGTGAAAACATGGCCTTTATTGTGATTTTCAGCATTGAATCTGTGTTTTCCAATGTTTTTGATACCATTGGATTCCACAGCAATAATCCGAACAATGTTGTTTCACATAAAAATATATCAACATCGCACTTACGTGATTAATTTTCTCAACAATTAACAAAATTAAATGTTGTAGAACGTTATATTTTCAGTACGTGTCAATTAACATTGTAGTTTATATTACTATCATGTAATGGGTTACATCTTGTAAGGAAATTGTGTGTTCTGAAAGGACACATATTTTTTCCCAAATTTCATTTCTGTAATTAATGAAAAAACAAAATAATATATTATAAAGGTGCGAATGTTAAGTAATTTACTACATCTTGTTCTATTCATTCAGAAAGTGTAAAGAAAAGTTTTTGAACTTTTCTTGAGAAAATCTTGTTCTTAAAATTGCTCAAATTCCACTCAAAATTATTTCAAAAATACAAATATTTTGCATTTCCAATAAAAAAGCACACGACATCAACTAAAGAATTAATTTTTCGCTCTCTGTCTCTCTCCGTCTCTCCCTCCATCCGCCATTCCCTTCATCTGTCTCTCTCCCTCCGTCTCTCTCTCCCTCTCTCTCTCTCTCTCTCCCTCTCTCTCTCTCTCTCTCTCTCTCTCTCTCTCTTCATCTCACCATTAACAATGGTCCGCATTATCACTGACTGAGAAGTTCTAGGGTTTGAAAATCGACTGTTGAGGATTTTCGACACTAGCTACATAGCCGGGTCAAATTCAGCCACTGTGAAAGCTGTGAAATTCAGCCATTGTAGTGAAAAAAATCTAGCAGCTGGCTGCTCTGATCTGTAGTTTTTCGTGTTTTTTTCCCTCAATACCGAGTGAATACTGGAAGTGTTCTCTAACAAATGGGCTACGGACCACATGATTCCTTTTTCTTCCTTGTCCTATCCATTTCCCTTACACATTCACGTACACTTTTACGTCCACTACCCTCTCAAATAAGTCCAAGGACCAAACTGAAGTTTAGAGCTGAGGCTCTCCCCGCTGAGAGGAGATATCTGGAAGGGAATATCTCCAGCAAGCCGGCGTGTAGATCAACGCCGTATCTCTCCATCCAGTGGAGTGGGAGTCACCGCTACCTGCCAGGATAAAACATTCATTGTTAAAGTAGCTAACATATAGTAGTTAATAGTACATTATTAAACACTGATGGGTATTAATACATGAGTGTGATATTACGATAAGAGCAAGGAACGAGAGAGTATCGTAAAATTTACACGAGTGTATTAATACCCATTACATCGAGTTTCATACGGTACTTTTTCTACGCCTTTCGTAAGTTAAACTTTTACGTTGAATCGTTTCGTGGTAGTTGTCATGCAGGATTCAGCCCAGGCCACCTACGGGCAGCTACCTAAATCTACCCTCGCATGCTGCCGCAGGTGGCTGTGGTTAAATGTCCGCCTGCGAGGGAGTACTACGCTAGTCAAATAGGAACAAAGTGAAATTACGATCCAATTTATTTTAAATAATATTCCAAGAAAAAATTACAAATAACAAAAGAAATTCAAACTGACAAGTATTATATCAAATGCAATTTTAATGAACACAATCGAACGAAACATTTACCAGATCGATTCTCAATTATTAATTGTCAATACATAGTTTGTAAACTTATCTGGGATTGGTCAAGAAGCTGTATCATAGTGAAATCTGTATCGTAATGAGTATCTTTATGCAACTGTTTGCAGCCATCAAATGTCAGCATTATTCAATGGGAGTAGAAAAAAGCTTTATTTTAAAGAAACTGGTGCATATTTAAATGAAGGAATAAGATGCTACTACATCATACCACTACATCGTGATAGCAGGGACTGACCTTCACACACACCACCGCTGCTCGCGTAGCAGAGTACTCTCTTAGTCATCACCACAGTAAATGGATTACACAACATTCACTACACAAACGGGACTAATGCCCATTTCAGTTGACGTGCCCGAAATCATCAATCAAACAATTGGCCGGTGAGCCTTAGTAAACACCCACCCCCAAGCCTCCAAGTGTGCGACGGACCGTAAAAAATAAATCATTGGCTTAACCGATGGTATGCAACATACCCGCCGAAGGGTAGTACCCCCATATAAGATGGTAAAGAGTTCCCCTAAACCAAATGACATATGAGTAGTTACATTATAATTCTAATATAAAAATAATTTTTTTAAAGGTTTCATAGCCTCCGTCCCACAACCAACCCCCTTCTACAGCCCTTAGTACTTAACAATATTTATCTGCTTGAAAAAATATGATAAATAAGAAAACAATTTATACTGAGTGGAGCCCGTTGCATAAGTATCAGTTGTATCCTTATAATTTACAACGTGACAAGCCCCTGTCACCAGCAGATTACCCTGCAAGAATTAGGTTCTGACAGTGATTATTGCAGAATGTGGTGCAGATGCGAAATCTCCTACCTTAGTATTATTTTCAAATGAAGCACAGTTCACACGAGATGGCATTACAAATTTCCATATTCAGCATGTACGAGCATATGAAAACCCACGTGCAAGTGTTCCGTCTTATCACCAGGTGCGGTTCTCCCTGAACATGTGGGCGGGTATCATTGGTGATCGATTAGTTGGACTCCATGTACGAGGGGCATTCAATAATTAAAGAGAGAAATTCTATCGTTTATTTCAGAAACCCGTCAAACGCCAAATTTCTTATTACGAGAAAACTGAGAAAAATTGTTCCAGTTTTTCTGATTTTAATATATTTTTTAACATTAAATCAGTTAATAAATGAATATTTTTCAGGTAAATACACACTAAACGACGTGTATATCCTCATGGAAAAATACTCCACCGCTAAATCGCTTTTTAGATTTTGGCGTTTGACGGGTTAAACGCCAACGGTAATGAAACGATTCAATTGGTCTAGAGAAATAAACGTTTATTTTTACATAACAGGACTTTTCCTACTTTTCGATATAATCCCCACCGATATTTATGCACTTGTCTCAACGCGTTACCAGCTTTTTTATAACGGCTGCAAATAAATCTTTATTTTGGTGTTTGAACCAATTTCCCACAAATGTTTTGACATCATCGTTATCCTGGAACTTCTTCCCACGTAATTCTTCCTTCAGTGAACCAAACAAATGGAAATCAGATGGTGCTAAATTGGACCTGTAAGAGGGATGAGGCAGTACCTCCCAATTCATTTTGTCGATAGTCTCACGGCTTAGATGAGCAGTGTGAGGACGTGCGTTGTTTTGCTGGAGAATCACACCTCTCCTCTGAAATCTAATTTAATTTTAATTTATTTAACGTCAAAAAATAGTTAAAACTGTGTATGACGTATGGGGAGAAGTGAATTTTGTGCACGTCCCTACACAAAGTCCTATATTATTTGAATTTTGAGTTAATTAAAAAACGCTCTCATGTAATAAAATCTATTTTAAAGAATAAATCAGCAATAAATTTTGGACTCTAATCCATTATGTTCTTCAAGGAATAATACTTCCTTCCGCGACAATATGGAAACGATAATTTGAATTACTACTTTTGAATAATTTGAATAATTTGAACTACATTTTCCACTGAATTCTAGAAGTCGTGCACAGATAATCAAGTTACATTTATGTCCAGAAGCAATACAAGGGGCCATCTCAGCATTTGCTCAATGGATCAGAGAAACTGGACGAAAAACCTGATCGAGATGGGGGTCATTGACCCAGAAGCTGCAATACAATATTTGTTACATATTGTTTAGAATTATACAGTCCAAATAGTAAATAAATACATTAAATATCACTGTTAAAATTAATGTTACTTTCCTTGTGATGATCTCTAATTGAATAGAAACAGTTATGTAGCAGAAACGATTTCCCTTTGGATTTAAACTTTTCTATTGAATTTAATCGTTTAATGTCATCTGGCAAAGTGTTTAAAATAATGCACATTTATTGTATGTGAATTGTTTGTAATGAGCTGTTGATACTGCCACTTGATGAATATGATTTCTACGTCGAGTATTATAGTAATAGGCATCGGCATTTTCTGAAAATATATTCCCACCTTTAAGCAAGTCATTTTTGACAAAAACCACTGATTCGTAAATCAACAGACAAGGTAATGGTAAAATTCCTAGACCCACAACGTTTCTCTCTTATAATTAGCTTCACCTTGTTCAAAAGCATATCTTAGCGGTATTGGGGGTTTATTATTCGATGTTTTTCGAGATAATCACAAAAACGCACCTACAGCGTTCCTAAACGTAGTGAATATGACTTTACCTGCTGATGCGGCTAGAACAGTGTTTGTCAGTCACTGAGTCTCAACCACTTTTGAACTATTTTATCCACTTGTAAAATTTCTAGCGATTCTTACAACTTTCACCATGCACTGTAGTCTTTCTATAATATATATTAGGTAGTTTTCACCTTCAGAAAGTACAAAACGAATTACAAAACGTTGTTCAATCAATATGGAATTTTCAAGTGGACTCGCCATGGTTCCACTTAATTTTGAGGTTATGAACACAACAATGAACCTCCAGACGGCCACAGCTCATCCCAGTGATGCGAACTTAAAGTTCTAACCAAACTTGTCCTACCCAGTTTTTTCTCCAGAACAATTTGTCTCTTTAATTATTAAATGACCTACGTACAGGCTTACGGGGCAAGCGTACACAAACTTTATGGAAAACACCTTATCTCATGTTTATGAAGGCACTCCACTGATTAGTCATCAACACGCTCAATTCTTGCATGATAGCGCACCCGCACACTTCAATCGTACGTCTCGACGATACTTGGATCGAAGGTTTCCTGATCGACGGATAAGTAGAGATGATGGAAAATTGCTTGACCTCCACGCTCACCTGATCCGAACCCTCTCGATTTCTACTTGGGGGACATTTAAAATCATTAGTGTATTCATCTCCGGTGCCTGATTTGGAATCCCTTCGGAAACGAATTGTGGTATCTTGCGAGAACATACGCAACACGTCTTAGGGATCGTGTTCGCAAGTCAGTGAGACATCTGAAGTCTTTATTCAAGCAGGTGGGCATTTTGAACATCTATAATGGCAACAACCTGCAGAAAGAAAAACGTTCCGGTGAATTTCAGCGTTGTGAAGGCCATAACTCGGAAATCAAGTATTTCCGAACACATATTGAAATTAACTATTTTGATTGTCTACATATGGGAAATACATACCTGAAATTTCTCCATATTTTTAGAACATTCTGTATAAAAAGTTACTTTTTTACACGTTTTGAGTCAGAATCCATGTTTTGTGAATCCTTGATATCGAAAAATCGATTGACAGCAAAACGTCTCTCCATCCGTCTGTCTGTCTGTCTGTGGTCAACGTTAACACCAAAATCGTTCAGCCGATTTTCCCCAAAATTGCTATTCCTCAATCGATTTAAAGGGACTCGAGTCCCTCTGAGATTTTTCAATTTTTAGTATATTATAAATGAAGCCTCAAAATATTATCAAAATTTTCTCAAAAATTGCTCAAAATTTTTGGATTAAACTTTGTCTTGGGTTACTATAAAAGACACTTAAAAGAATGGCGTAGGTAACACTTAACTGATTCTTTTAAACTTGCAAAACCTTTTTTTACGATTTCCTACAACTAAAATAACGAAAATATTGAATTTAGGAATTTCTCCTTAATAAAACATGTTCTTCAAAGACAGATTTTGAAATAACGTACAAATTTTCGAAAATATGAAGTTTTCGCTTAATTTTGCGAGAAATTTGGGAAGTTTTTAAACAATTATTTCCTCAAAAAGGCTTCAATTTTATATTCTTATTTTTTCTCTTTGTATGTATGAAAGGACGGTAAAAAATTGGTGTTAGTCTCATTTACGGCGAACTCTATTTTCGAAAATTGCGACAAGTCAACATTCCAAAACTACAAATTTGAAGTTAGATATTTTTGTCTAAGACAGAATCTATTTTTTTAAACAGATCTTTAAAAAGGTCATATACAAGTTTTTTTAAAACAAAACTAGTAGTTGTAGCGCAAATTTTGCCTTAAATTAATGCATATTATAAAAAAAGTTTCTCAAAAAGCGCTCAAAGTTTGTTTTTTTTTTTTTTTCGTGAATAAAGAAGGGTCCCCTTAAAAGAATGGCACATGTTTTATTTTCGTTAAACGCACTGAAATTTCGAAAATTGTAAAAGTAATAGAAATAATAAAAGAAGTAATACGAGGAAGTATTTGCTGGTTTAGCACATCCAGATTTACTTCCTCGCCTTACTATGTGCTTACGTCGTATGGATGAAGTATTGTACTTAAGACATTTCTCGAAAACTAAAAAGTTTTCTATGAAAATGGACTTAAAATTGCGCATTTTCAGAAACACGCACAAGTTGTTGTTGTTTGTTTGTTTGTTTATTGTTGTTTTTTAAGCTCCAAATGTTTCGAAGAACATTTTCTTGTAAGACCAGATTTCACGCTTCTATGATATTTTTAAAGTCAATTCTACCTTTAGGAGTCTGAAAAATTAAGAAAATGCGAAAAAATATATTTTAAACATCGATATAGAATAGACGTATATAATAGACGCATGTGGAAGTGTGTGCCATTCTGCTGCGCAGTTAGTTTCCTTAATGAAATCTCTTCTTTAAACATAAGTATTAAAATAATGTAATTGAAAATCTTTGAATTTTTACAAATTGCAAATGCAAATGTTTAACTTTTTATTTTTTCGCCTTACTATGAACGGAGTAAAGAGAAAATATTGTTATTCTGCGGTCGTCGATTTTTCAACAGTAAAACTCGTATTGTGGTACCCTCCTATCGAAAAAGTGGATACTAGTTCCTATATTTATTAAATGACTCTCTCTAACATATTGTGAAGTGAGAAATTACGTTTTGTGGGTCCTTGTTAACGAAAAATTGGATAACCGCAAAACTTTTTTCATCCCTTTGTGGTCAACAGTAGCTCCTAAATCGTTCAGATGATTTTCTCCGAAATTTATATTCCCCGAGCAATCTTAACGATCTCGAGTCAGAAACTCATATTTTGAGTTTGATGAGTACTTCTCATAAAGTCTGAACATGATTAAAATTTTGTCAAAAATGGCCATAATTTTTAAATTAAATTTTGTCCTCCGATAGTATAAATGACTAAAAATTGTATAAAAACGGCATGGATCTCATTTTCATTTAATTTCTCTTTTCATTTAATTTCACTTTTCGAAATACCAAAGTTCAATATTAGTTCGATGTCTTCCTACAACTACAAAATGTAAGACTTTTTTTCTTTAACAGAATCTGTACTTCAAAGACAGGTTTTCAAATAATACCTTGTCCTTTTGTTTTTTCGAAAATATGAATAGTTTCCGAGTAATGTTTCATGAAATATAAGCAATTTTTAAACAATCTTCAAAACGGCTCCTTTTTTTCTTTTTTTTTTTTTTTTTTCTTTTCTTCTTCTAATAAGCAAACAATGCTTCAAAACATTGCTGGCCTCATTTTCAGCGAACTGTCTGTACTATCAAACTTTGCAAAAAAAATTAACATTGCAAAACAGATATATTGATGATACAAATATTTGTGTTGTAAAATCTGTTCTTAAAAAATGGATGTTTAGAGAAAGTTATGTACCTTTTTTTAACTACTACTTTTTACATAGTCTTTGTTTGAATTTAATAAAATTTATAAAAGTTTTTTTTTTTTCATAAAAACAACTTCAATTTTTATCTTTAAATGTTTCCTTTGGATAGAGAAAACTATCCTTCAAAAATTACAATGAACACTGTATACACAATTTGCTGCACAAGCAGGAGGCTCTTGCCCTTAATGGGATGTATAGTTTGCTAATAATAAGAAAAATTAGAATACACACTGAGTTGTAAATAACTGTAAATTTGCAAGAAATATAAATGCATGATAGCATTCTGAATTTTTGTTTCCATTTAGATAAATGTATGTACTATTAAGAATTGTTTGTAAAGCTACTACCCACTTAGAGACATCTTCTGAAATATTTTATTGTACAATGTGTAAGCAATGGTAAGTAATAGAAATATGTCAATTCCAATTTTTTTCTTCTTCAGCTTCATCATAACTAGTTAAAAAATTTAACATTAATTTAATCAAGAACAAAAATTGTGTCACAACATACCATTTCAAAGGTTATTTTTTAATTTAATTATCTATATGAAAAGTAAGTTATGAGGAAGCTATAGTAAGTAAATATGAATAATACTCTAGTAACTGAAGTGAAACAATAAGTTTAAACTTCAATAAATGTGTAAATGTTGGTTCACGTGAATGTTACAACATTCATCTAAAACGTAGTAAATAATATGAATAAAATCCTTGTCAATATGTGAATCTATATTAAGTAATCAGAAAAGAAAATATTTATTCTTAAATTTTGGACTTATGTGGTTCCTTTTTCTCTTCAGGAGTCTACAGTTATCAAAATTCAATGTATTTCTCATTTCCTTGTAGTGAAGATACATAATGAAATTTTTTTAAGTATCAGGTGCTATCAGTAAATAAGTTGTTATTGGTTACTGTTTTTTTGGGGGGGGAGGGGAGAGGATAATTTTAACAATATTTTGAATTGGAAATTCTAACAGTTTATTAAATTTTGTATTTTTTTAAAATAATTTTAGTTTTGTTAATAAGTATTAAAAGTCTCTATTGAAGAAAAAATATACAATAATAATTAAGCCATTTTCTCCTTTAAAAAATACATACACACACACACACACACACACAAATTCATGTTTCTTTTAATTTTTCCAAGAGACGATTTTCATGATATTCATTTACCTCTTTCATTTTGTAACTTCTCATACAGATAATTCCAAGAATCTATGTATTGTTAATGTATCCTTACATTCCATATTATCTGGGAATAATATTTCCCATTAGCAACTCATACATAAAACATCAACAATATTAAAATCAAGAAGTCCACAATTTAATAGAATTAATAATTGATTTCAAGAAAATAATATTTTCTTTATAAATTTTTTTATTATGTTCTGCATGGGTACATGGATCAAAAATATTAAAATATTGTGTGTTCTTGTTCTACAAATACAATTTGCATGTAATATGTGATTGATTTTTGCATAAATTGTATGTGTATGAAACACACATACACAACACGCCTCTTAGGTGTGTCAAACAATATGGTATTTAACAATATGGTAATGATTGAAGTACAAATTATGTTCGGGCCATAAACCCTCTTCTTTTCTTCTTTAATGTATTTGAAAATATCAGGAATTATTCATTAAAAGATGTTTAAAGTGAATTTAAAAAACTGATGGTTTATATTTCATCCTTCAAAAATTTGTGATTTAGATAACTTATCTGCCCTCTAGTAGTTATTTAAAGAACCTAAAAGTCGATTTCTTGTTTTTTTTAGATGACTCGAAATTTCATATCGACCCAAAAAGTTGAGATATACTCTTTGGAGTAGTTATTCTAATAATTTACTGCATTTATTTCTTGTAATTATGTTTTAAAAAACAGAATTGTGGAGTACATAAACCCTGACATACAATACTTTTCATTTTAGTTTCAATTTTTCACACAAACTCCCGAATTCAATATGTGATATTTTAGGTATTTCTCAACATTTTATAAATTAAATGTAAGAAGTAGATTTAAGGGATCTTTTTATATAAAAATATAGTAGAGTTCAAGTTTTTTTCATCTACTCTTGGCATCACAAGCTACAACTTGTTCACACAAGAAACAATTTGCTAACAAATGAACGGAACAAATATGTTTGCGTAATGTTGGTACTACTAATACGCAGTGGAATATCTATCTTCTCGCGTTATTTTGGATTCCGGAGATAGCAGTTATTCGTATTCTGGACTAATTTTATATGAAAATAAAGAAATTAATTATTAAAATTGGCGTACGGTCAAAATAAAACTGTTAGGAGAACGTGTACTTGACGTAGACGAGGTAAGATAAACATTTGTTCATTTGTGAGTTGTATTAACGACCCTTTTAGTGTTCTACGATGCCCCAGTTTTCTGTCAAAATAAAGTAAGATACTAAATGATGTAGGGTGAGGAAGAGTTGACGACTACATACATACTTCAGAAAGTACACATTTCTGTAATTGTTGTATAGTTCAAGATTAACAGTAAGAAAATGTGATAGGAACGGCCATGACTCCCACAATTATTTAGTGTTTGGTAAAGGTTAATTTCAATTACAGTTGAGTTTTCAGTAGAATGAAGTTCGAGGGAAATTGGTTTCCTACTTAAAGAAACTATAGTATGTTGCAAAATGCCCTAACAAACATAACATAATATAACTTATATTTCAATAGCAAAATTGAAAAATGTTAGTGAAGGTGTGTCACAATGGTCTTTTATGTTGTAGAAACAGTTTTGCACCAAAAGAGATTATTTATTTTTCATACAGTGTGTGATTGTAATGTCTCATAGCATATTACTCACAGGCTGCAATTGTAGCACAACTCAAAAAATCATGTTGAAGTAAATGAGTTGGAAGTTTTCACTTTGTATTAAAATGCCTCATTCTTTCATTCACACTTCTGCCATTTGTTGTTGGAATACTGTTCAGTAAGATATTCTGCTGCTGTTGCGGCAAGGTAGACCAATCTGCAATTCTGAAGAGTGCATTAACTAAAATTCATATTTTTTGAGTTGTAACACTGTTGTAGCCTACGAGCAATATAAAGTTTTGTTAAGAAAGACTGGTTTAGTAGATTTTTGATGCAATGCTGGCTTTGATATCTTAATTCAAGTAGAATGTATGAAGGATGCATTTCATGAAATGTCTTGTAATGTATTCACGTAGACCAGTTTTGTGAAAACATCAGATTAATTTTTATTTTATATGAAAAGCCAAATTGTTACTAGAATTTAGGATGGTAAATTGATGTTTGTTACTCATTTTTAATTTCTCATATGCTTTATAGAAACAAGAAAGTTTTGTAATGCTGCTGGAAAAGGTGGTGATTTTTGGCAATGTGCGGGGCTAGATTCACTGCTCATCATTTGTATGTATTAGTAAATGTGTGAACTGTGCAAAAAGACTTTGAAGTATTTTATCGAACTTATTCATAATTTAGATAATTTTTGTAAGGTATTTGTGATCCACAAAGAATTTCTTAATTATATTATATCAGGAGGAAGTATGTACAGTCAAAGAAATATACGCAGACCATGACCAGGCTTACCTAGACTGCAAAAATTAGGAATGCAATGCTTACCACCCTTAATTTCAAAGTAAGCGGATATAATGTATGTGTAATATAATGGATATATATATGTATGTAATAATATGTATTATATTTTAAGAACATGCAACTGAAATCCCTGAAAATGTTCCAACTTTGACTCTTTAACAGACAAATATAGTTCATTTACACTGATATTTGATGAACATGTAAATCTTATGTACAATTTGGACAGTTGCCTATTACAATTAATATTATTTTATTTGTCACAGAAAGTAGTTTCTTCTATTAGAAACTGGCATCGGAAATGTCTCATCTAGGGACCAGAGTCAGCTCTTGTGAAAAGGAAGTTAATCCTATTCTACTTGAGCTTACTGTAAAAGCCTGACAATGTAGCAAGTCTGAAGTAAAAGTGAATTTTGTCCAAGAGGGTAGTTTTATCAGTAGTTTCAAATTTTCTCAAAATTCGTTTCACAATTTATTTACACCACTCTTCCAATGAAATAAAGATATTATCAGGGTTTGTCCCAAAAGTAATGCGTTGCTATTTCTCATACTTACTAAGGTAAGAAGAGAAAATCGTGTGCTGGAAAACTGCGAATTTTCGACACAAAAACTCTTTATTGCCAGGCCCTGCATAGAAAAAGGGGATAAATACAATTGCAAAATAAAAAAAAATCCTCTAACACGGGGTGCAGCCGGAATCCATGTTCTGTGCGTCCTTCATGCCGAAAAATTGATTGACGGTAAAACTTCTTGTCTTGTCTGTCCGTCTGTGCACAACGCTAACGCATAAACCGTTCAGCCGATATTCTCCTATCGTTCTGGCTGATGTCGCGGCTCCTGGAGTTTGAAACCGATATTTTAATTTTAGGGAATACTTTAAATGAAGCCCCTCGGATATTTTCAAAAAAGGCTCTTTTTTAATTAAAATTTGTTGTTGAATAGTGCGAAGGACGTTTTAGCTGTGCTGGTCTCATTTTCTTTGAAATCCCTGATTTTTCGAAAATTGTAAAATAAAATAAAACTACAAAATTGAAAATACTTTTGCCTCGAAGTCTGTTGTTCAAAAGTAGCTCTTAAAGTTATTTAAAGCTCTTTAAGGTCATGTGCTTGTTTTTTGTTTGTTGTTTTGTGTGTGCGTGCGTGCGCGCGTGGGCGTGTGTGTGTGTGAAAATGAGCGGTTGAAATTATGAGCGCTTGAAATTATCGCATTTTTTCTCAAAAACTGCTCCAAATTTTTTCTTAAATTTTCTACACTTTTGTGATAAGAGACGGTAAAAAATATGGTAATCCCATTTTCGAGTATTGCTCGGTTTTTTGAAAATTGAAAAACAAAACAAATTAAAATTCAAAATTGAAGATATAGATTTTTGCCTCAGACAAAGTCTATTGTACAAAATAAGCTCTGTAAAAAAGGTCAGGTACAATTTATTATAAAATTTAGTATTCGCGTAATTTGTTTGAAATCCATGGTGAAATAACATGTTGGAATCCATGGTGGAAATAACACAATATCCATGGTGTTATTTCCACCATGTTGAAATCAATGAAGCATATGTGGGCTTCCCGACATAACGACATTGTAATATTACGAGAAAGTATGTGCTGTTGAAGCACCACTAGTTTTTCTGACGCGACTGTCCATCACAGACCGTCTGGACCGGTTGCGGTAGGTACAGAGTCTTATCTAGTAGGGAGGTAGGAAAATAGGGGCCGATTATCAAGTTACTGGACATGTTCAGTAAATCAGATATTAACCTGACACTTATACAGCGATTTATTCTTAGCTGCCTGTGAAGTAGTGTTACGATGATGTTACGATAGCTGCCTGTGTAGTAAGCTGTTACGATGTCATCCAATCGGAAGGATGAACGTCACCATAGTGTCATTGTAGTGACGTGTAAGGTCCCGATTGGATGGTACCGTAACAGCTGATGAAATGTCACAGGCAGCATTGGAAAAATCGCGATATAATCGGCAGACTGTACAAAAATCTGTGCACACATTCAAAGCTGCCGTCACCCCGCGACGTCGACGGGCATTCTATACTTTGATTTACTACCCTCAGCCGCCACGTTAGGAAAAACCAAGATTGAATTCGGCACTACTTTGTGAGTCATTCTCAGTCCTGCCGCAAGATGTCGCATGATCGCGACCGCCTGTGCATTTGAAGCAGTGCAGCAGATCAAACGACTAGCGGCAGGACTGAGAATGACTCAAAAAGTCGTGCCGAATTCCATCTTGGAGATACTACCCTCAGCCGCCACGTTAGAAAAGCCCAAGTATAAAGGCCCATTCACAATGCAATCACAAACATAAGCATAACACACAGACATAGACATTAACACAAGCGAAGAGTTGGCGTATTCACAATGTCGAACATAAACACAGGCAAAATAAGAGTTTCCATTGGCTATGAGACGAAGCACACGCATCGACACGAATAGTTCGCCTATCGACTTCGATACTCGATTTTGAGTTAACGATCTGTGATTGGCTCATTCCTTGTCTGACATAAGCATAAGCACAGAAGCTTGAAGCTCTGAAGTTAACGTCTTACGTGTTATGCTTATGCGAACGCATTGTGAATGAGTCCACTTGTGGACATAGTCCTAACTTTTATGTTAACGCCATGCTTATGCTTATGTTTGCATTGTGAATGGGCCTTAAGTGAGCTTCGTCGGAGACGTCCTTTCGGCCCTTCTGGAACATCTTATGCCGTCGGTTCGACAGGGATCGGGAGAGGCAGTCTTGTATTGTATTTCATTGATTTTCCTTATGAATCTGCGTTGTTTCTTTTACATTCATTTTCATTGCATTTTTTCGAATTACATGGTTCATGGTACACTCTTCTGAGTAGCCATTACAAACTCTTGGAAAACTAAATATCCACTCACTGCAGATTCAGCTAATGCAGAAATGCAGCTTTTTGAATGTGTTGGTCTTTCTGAAGATTGGGGAAGTTTCTATACAAACTGTTTGCCTTCCAAAAAATGTAATTGATTTTAGGGATTTGGAATGTCTACCATGGCTGATCTCTATTTCAATAACCAGTTGCAATAATCATTTGTTGATAGAGCTCATCAGATTACTTCTCTTCTATACTTGCTTCCTGCATCTTCTTTGGTCCTATCTTTCATGTACGGAAGTTAGGTGACCCATGATGGGTTTTCTTGGGAGGAAATACTCAGGGTGGTTTCGCGTTGCCTTCCCTGAGTTTTCGACCCAGGCTTCTTTAAAGCCTGCCTCCGTCACGGGTCTGGGGACCTTATGGGCGCGCCTCGCGGGCGGTCACATAATTCGCCTGGGATATGACTCACTTTCTCCGCCAGATGTCGGACTCGGTTGCTATATCCGTCATGTCACAAGTGGGACATGGCTACTGTGGATTTTCCGCCCTTTGAAAATCTGCGCACCTCGGCCGGGATCGAACCCGTGCACTGGGGGTTCAGAAGCCACTAAGCTAACCTACCGAGATGTATGTGTGTATGTATGTATGTATGTATGTATGTATGTATGTATGTATGTATGTATGTATGTATGTGCGTGCGTGCGTGCGTTTTTTTTCCTTTGATTTAGCAGAACGATGCTGTTTTACTAATTGTAAGGCGACGTAGTATTCCTTGATCGCCGCGCGGATCGCTAGAGTCGCTGACCAATACGTCATAGTGCATTTAACCGTGGCCCACGAGAGAGTCTCTCTCGTGGGCCACGGCATTTAACGAAGCTGCGCTACTGCATAAATACGTATACTGTGTTTGAAACACAGATACGCGCGCGAAGTAGTGAGAATATGTATTATGCCATTATTACTTGGTATTTTTTTATCACCACCTAAGTGACTCATGTTTAAGCAGAGTAGTTTGTGTTCGCGATACATTACATAGTCTGTAATGTCAAGAAATTGGCGTAATGATGTTTTGTCATTGAGCATTAGTACAGACAGTGAATGGACATATCTGTATGCGAGTTGAAAACACATCCAACAGGGAAAACAAGAGTGGCGAGCACGAGCTCGTGAAATGTAAGACTTCGGGTATACGGGTATTCTCAAGTATCTATCGCACGCAGCTTGAAATGACATCTTCCTTTAGTAGGAATGTCACATGACCCCACTGGACTTGATGGCTGTTAATGGTTCAAGTATTGATGGCTGCTGGTATATTCTTCCCTGCTAATTTTGGAATGAGTGTACTTTTCTCTTGCCCGTTTTTGGAAGATTTTCCTTAGCTGGGCTTGTACAATCCTGACATTCTACCATTATTTATTATTGAGTTATTTATATGCATCATACGGTTTTAATTCTTCAGTATCTTGGAACTTTTGTTTCAGTTGCACCTTTTCTGGTTTTTGAACATGTTTACATATGTCTATACGAATGAGATGTCAATTATCTTTGCTACAGTATATAATATTACGTCATACATTTGGTTTTATTAAGCAGTCACGTTGTTTATAAAAGCAACCACCTTCATGTTGCTTTGCACACGCATATAATATATATATATATATATATATATATATATATATATATATATATATATATATATATTATTCTCCGAGACTGTCATTTTTAGCTCGGAAAGATTAAAGTGTCTTTACTTGCTATGAGGAACAGCTATTTTGGCCGTATCTATTGTTCAAAGTTTTTAGCTTAGAATTATGAACTATGAGGTGATAGGATGATGATGATGATGATGATGATGATGAGGGGTGAAGGAACAATCATAAATAAGCCCATGCCTACGCAGGATTCGGACCTGCAGCCTCCTCAGCGCAGACGGCGGCTACCCCAAAGGGCTTGCGCCAGAGGGGCCGGCTTACGTTTAATTTATTTTTGAAACTTTTCTTGCCCAACATTTCGGGATCCTCCTTTTCTCATCATCAGGTGAAGTCGTAGGCTTCCGCGGAGTCATGTAACTGATTTTGGCTGTCCGGGTGACGCCGCGTCGAAGGCTGTGTTGCCGACGTTTCGACCATCTTTTCGTAGTCTTCCTTGGCAGACCAGCCCTGAGGAAGACCACGAAAAGATGGTCGAAACGTCGGCAACACAGCCTTCGACGCGGCGTCACCCGGACAGCCAAGATCATTCTCATCATCAGGTATCAGTTCGTGTATTCCGTAAGAACATTATTGTTCAGTAAATTGCATTGTTTGTCTTGATCTATGTGATGTCGAGGTCCGACTTATTCGCCTTGAGCATCTTCCGTGGAACCGCTGTTTCTGTCACGTCACATTGCAAAGTAATCATCCCATTGTTCCCACCTCACAGTAAGCACCACGTTGCAATGTGATTTTAGATTGTTTGTGAGTTTCTCTGTGAATCTGACATTTCTCGAAGTGGCAAACTTCGAATTCAGCATACCGTAAAACGGTACCGGTGCGAAATTTCAGGATTTTTTCCTCCCTTCCCCTTGTGATCACCTGTTGATTGGACTTCAGGAGCTATGATGTGTACCACGCTATTGACAGCACTGTTGCTCTTCGGGAACGAGTAAAGCTAGGAAGTCAGTACTTTCGAGTCGGCATATAGTAAAACAGTCTCTCTTCCCTGCAACGGCGACAGCATCAGCCGGTGTCGGTAGCTGAACTGCTTAACCACGCTCCATGAAGGGTCAACAGCTTGGGACACCGAAGGGACCCTTCATGGGTGGTTGTGAGGAAATCCCGGATACAACAGCGCCGAGCCACTGGTCAATTGGGATAAAAGACAATGACATTATGACAAAATAGCCACGTTCAATGAGAATTACTCAATTTTATGACTTTTGACTAAGTACAATGAGAATGATTGAAAAGGAGAATCCGTGTTCCTTGTCGAATAAATGCTTGAAACATTGTTACGAGAGTAATAGACGTTTTAAAAGTGCTGAAATGCACAAGTAACCGCGATTATATTGCGAGTTTAATATTAATCGTGATATTTTAACATGCACTGTGTCAGTAAATGGTGCAATACCTAAACGTGGTTGGTGAACCCGAGCCTAACTTGTGCAATTTGGCCGTTCATATCTTTTCACAGCTTCTATGCTTTTTTGCTTTCACAGCTTCTATGGAAAATAGGTTATTGCAGAAATTGGAGGAATTCCTGGTTATTGCAATCAGTTCCCAATGAATCTGTCAAAAACTGTGTTTGCAATTCAATTAGCTCAAGATTTGAAACCACTTTCTTATCAGTGGATGAAAGTTTTTGTGGTGCATGTCTTGTGACACTAAAGAATTGAAATTTTTTTCAAGTATGTGTATGCATTTCAAACTTAAAGATAAATAAATAAGTGCTTGACAGTTCAAATTGTTTTGTTAATTTCATTCATTCTTGTCTTCAGATTAATCAATAACCTGGTTACTGTAACAGCCCCTTTTGGTACACCAATGTAAGTAATCTTTTTAATAAAATATGTATATTAGAATAATTATTCTGTGAATATTTAGCTGCTTTACTCTTCAATATATACCAAGAATTTCACTTAGAACTACCATCAAGGGGGAAATAGGAATTTGGTTGCTGTAAGAAATTGTTGTTATAAACATTTTTTTTTGTTTTTTTGCTTAAATTATTTGTTATATGCAATAATTAAAGACTTTTGATACTCAAAATTGTTTTTTATTTTCAACAACTTGAGTTTTCATGAATCATCTTATACCGTGGGTAACTATAATATAATAATCGTAATAGCTTTTATTTAATACTAGGTAGCTATACTATTAATCGTTTATTCAAAGGAAAATCAATTGCCTCAAGTTTACATATAAGCAATGTCATTGAGTACAATTACACAGGAAACAATCAAGAGACCAAAGATTTTCAAACCAACCTTGCTGACCAGTAGTTACAAAGTCCAGTTTACTTTTAACAGTACGTGGAAGCTTCTTGACTTGACTCCTAAATAAACTGAATTATTCTTCCAGTGAATCAATTTGTAGTGTTTCAGTGTTCTTCATAGTATTTATGTACTTTTATAATTAGAAAACTATTTATTTTTCTTTCAAATCATTTACAATTATAAATCTCTCCTGGGTATCAAGGAAAGGATGGATTAAAATGCTCTTTATATATTTATTTGTTTATTTTACGTCAAAAAGCAGTTAAAACTGTATTATGTGCTATGGGGAGAAGTGAATTCTGTGCACGTTTTCAAAATTCTGTGATTCCTACAATAAGTCATATACTACTTGAATTTTGAGGGGTAAAAAAAAAAAAATTTTGGGGCTCTTATCCATAATGTCCTTTGTCAAGGAATAATACTTCTTGCTGCGACAACATGGAAACAATAATTTGAATAACTATATTTCTCACTGAATTCTAGAAGTCGTGCACAGATAATGAAGTTACATTTATGTCCAGAAGCAAAACAAGGGGCCATCTCAGCATTTGCTCAATGGATCAGGGAAACTGGACGAAAAACCTGATCACAATGGGGGTAATTACCCAGAAGCTGCAATACAATACTTGTTACATATTGTTTAGAATTATACAGTCCAAGTGGTAAATAATACATTAAATATCACTGTTAAAATTAATGTTACTTTCCTTGTGATGGTCTCTTTCAGTTTTATTGCTGAATATAAGTTTTTTACCATTTAAGAAATTAATAAGGAGAATAATTCTTTTTTTCCTGAAGCACAAAAGTTAGTGCGAAAACACAGAAAGTGTTCTATTCATTACATCTGCCTCACAAAACAACTTTCCTCTTAACAAAGCCACCACACAATAATCTCATTTGGTTCTATGTTGAATTATTAATATGTTTGTAATGTTGCATTTGTGTGGCATTTTATTGACTTATTTTGAAATTAATTTATTTTTATTGATTGGTTTTATTGTTGTATTTTGAGAAACCTGAATAGTAATACTTTTGACTTATATTTATTGATGGAAACATTACTTTTATTGAGACTTACTTTAATTTCAAATGCACAGTTACCTCTTTCTTTGTGTCACTACATTTGCTACAAATTTTTGTACATTTTAAGTTATGTTTTTTATTGTTGTAGGATTGCAAGTTTGTTATCCTTTTGAAAATGTTACCCCTTTTGTTAAAAAATAATAGGAAAACAATATTTTATAAGAATAATTAAATGTTGTGATGACAAGTTGTTAACTAATAATTATCATGAAGTTATAAATTGTGAGGAGGTGATGTTCATTTTCTTGTGTGAATTGTGAATTTAAAATGGATGACATGTGTATTATGACTTAAACTGGAACAATATATCATACATGCGTTATTGAATAAATAATATCATTTAATGAAAAAGAACTCTTTTATTCTTCCAGAACATGTTTCCCATTATGAGGGTAGCATATTTCTATGCTCTATGTTGTTTAAATTCTAGCATAGAAGTCAATAGCTTTCCTCAAAAGTGAAGGGCATAGTAGATCCCCCTTGTGTTGCAATATTTCAGCATTGCAGGTAGTAGCATAGAAAGTCTAAATGAATGGGCAGTAATATTATAAAAAGATGAATTTACAACAAAAATAAAGAAAATAAATTACTCATGCAGTTCAAAAGTGTTCTCATCAATTTCTTTCATTGCTCTTAGCAATTTTAATGGATACACGTGTGTAGAGTGTTTTATTTTATTGAGTAAATGGACATGCAGTCCTTAAATACAATTTAAGCATTCACAGTGCCCTTTGAGTAGTATTTCAACTTGTAACTCAGACTAAATACTTGATACATTTACCAATTCTAAACATTTTGCAATTAAAATAACAAATCATGTTATAAACTAATCCTTTATTCATAATTCGAAAAACATTTCTTCCAATTGACTATCTGAGAGTATGTCTGACCAAATAAAGATGTCATTAACTCATTAAATAAATTATACATTAGTGTCTTTAGAAATAAATGACAATCCATGTGGTTTGGTATTAATTTAACTAGTAAAATTGAGTCAGCGAAATTTCTCATTACCCTGAGGGATGGTACTTTCAATTGTGACACAGTAGAAATATACCCATGATCAAAGAATGGATTCATGTATATTCATTTTCAAAGCTATAATTCTAAAACATTAATGCTGGATTCTCACAGTTCTATTATAATCAATATTAACATATG
This sequence comes from Teleogryllus occipitalis, assembly GCA_011170035.1. Taxonomy (NCBI): domain Eukaryota; kingdom Metazoa; phylum Arthropoda; class Insecta; order Orthoptera; family Gryllidae; genus Teleogryllus; species Teleogryllus occipitalis. Next base: position 181,732 of record BLKR01000375.1, read on the forward strand.
GAGACCATAAGGCTGGGAAAGTACAGCCAGCATCATTATCCGAATTCCTCAACTACACCCCATGAAGTCATGGAAGTTAGTCAACTCAAGGCATCGTGATTCCTGGATGGGTGATCATCTGGAAATTCCAGGGATCTAACGATGCCGAGTTTCTGGCCAAAGCAATAAAAGGCAATGATTGACTAGGCCAAAGGAGGGGTTCTCCACAACTCATTCACCAGTATTTGTTTATATAGAAAGTTGTTATGAATTAACATAACAGAACTTTTTTTTATGTTGAAATTGGTCTGACTAATGTCAAATATATTGATTTCAACATTTTCATTGATGTAAAACCCAAAGTTGTCCTCATGAATCCTAGAAGTTGGTTGACTTCGTTTACAATCAAGTCAATATGCACCTTAAATTTCATTTTCGATTCATATATAACACCCAAGTCTCTAATAGTTGTAACTTCAGAAATAGCTACTTGTTCAGTTTTGTAAATATATACTAGTTTGTTTTTATTATAAAAAATATCAAATATCTAAATTATCATTCACATCTAAACAAACTTCTCAATGAAAAATCTCAGGAAAGAACAAATCATTAAATTTAAAGGATGATTGTTTAGTCAGACACGACGAACCCTTGGATTTCTGAACTGCAGCACAGTGCCTGCTCTGAAATAAAAACTATACTTGTAGTAGTGGTTGAGAAAACATTAGAAAAGCAATCTGTAGTTTCTCCATGTTAGTATTTGAGGTTCAGAATAGACATGTTTCTGAAAGTGAGTGTACAATGCAATTTTGTGTCTGGCTATATTTTGAGTAACCTGTTAGATAAAGGCTGGAATAGTTACACTAGTTTGCATTTGTTTTCAGAGGCGACCAGACATGGCGGAGAACGTAGAAAATGGTGGGGATGCAGACTTGCGTGTCCTGAACGCCTTTCAGGAGTTGGCGCAGGGGCTGCAGTGTGTACAGGAGGCTCTGCGCCTGCAGGAGCAGGAGACTGAGCGACGAACACAGGAGGCCTTGCAGCAGCATGAGGAGAGGACAACGGCAGCGTTGCGTGAGGCTGTAAGCCAGTTTGAGCAGCAGCTGCAGGAACAAGATGAAGCCATCCGCACTCTCCGAAACGCAGTGGAGGAGCGAGTGCAGCAGGTGGAGGAGAGGGCAGCCCTGATGGAAGAGCATGGGGGACCCTCAATGAGACAAGGAAGTGAGGAGGCTGTTGACGGCGAGGCATTGCAGCAGCTGGAAGCGCGCGTTGAGAAATTGGAGGAAGCCATTGAGAAGACACTGCGCTGGACACCATGTGCATCTCGAGCAGCACAGGCTACACGAAGTGCTGATCAAGGGAATTCACACCCTGAACCAGCAAATGCGAATGGTGGGTCACCAGGTTCCCTCCTTGGCAAGAGAAAGAAGTGAGGGAACTGGAGGATAGGGGTAACTGGAAAATAGGACAGGTGAAAGGAAAGCAAACTTCCAGGGTGAAGTCCCTTCTGTCACAATTATAGCGCTCTCCACCTGCCTCTAGGGCATAGCAGTGAAAAAGAGAGAGCATGAAAGGCAGAGGCTGGTTCTCAGAGTGACGGAAGACAGCATGTATTTTTCCTCTTGGCAAAGAATTATGTAAGACATATTATGGTGAAAGTGGAAGAGACATTTGATGCCTTGTGCATTCAAAGTTGGTATGAATTATATCAACTCACAAGTGGTCTCTTTTAATATCAGCACTCTCTGCTTTCAGAGAGATCATTTAAGCAGGCATAGTTGTCTCTAATATGATGTTAAGAAAAATGTCTGTAAGGAAATAGTGGACATTGATGGCATTCACATAGACACCATTGCCACTTACCTGGATATTGCTTTGCTCATCAGTTAAAGTGCTGACATGAACAGGGACAAAAAGGAAAAATTGTTCTACATTAGATGGTGTATTTTTGCGACAAGGTGGTTGTGCATACACTGCTGACAGTCAGCACAAAGAAAAGACCCAAGGGATGGAATAGGATGGAAAAACAGGATTATTGTCAGTAGCAACTGTAGCAGCACTACAATTCATTGGAAGTCTCGACATCCATTCTTTCTCGTGCACTATCAGCTGTTATCTTATATAGTTTTCTTGCATCTTTATAATATTTATCCATCCATTCTTTCCTTGACTTTCTGGTACGTCCCTCATGCAGGATTTTGCATGTTGCATATATTCTTTGAATATACCATGCTCAAAACACCCTTCCCAGTTTCATTGTTGTAAATAGGTTTAGCTTTTTACAATTCATTATATTTCATCTTAGGACCATTAATATTTCTGAAAACTTTCCTCTATCTAACAGTTATAAATCTGTTTGTATTAATGTCTAGCATTCAAATGCCTTTCAGCATAAATAAAAACATACCCATGTGCAATTTCAACCATATTTAAACTTTTACCTTGTTGATAAAAACATGTTTCGTTATTGAATGTGTGTATTAATTTTAGAAACAATAATATTTGTAGGATTAAAATATTCAGAGCAAATTCTGTGGCAATTTAGAAATTTCTTTGTTTCTTATGCCCATGAAACCCTTTGCTTTTGGCAGGTTCATTTGGAAGATTAACATTTTGATTGTGTTCTTTGAAAGATGATGTTTTATATTACAACATTTTTTATCAATTTAAATGAAGAGGTCTTTTGTGTATTTTTAATCTTAATTTTCCAAAAGATGATCTCTTTTATTACCAGCCCTCATTTTTATTTATAAAATGTACAGTAGCAAGACTTTTAGAACTTTGAACAGTAAAATAGCTTTAGATATTTAAAACTTAAAATATCTAAATGAAATAAAATATACAAGTTTTACACATATAAAGTGCTACCTCTGTTACTTAATATGTATTCTTATTACCATTATTCACACTTTCTCTGCTTTAGCAGGAAAATCTAGCACCTGTTCAATTGATGTTATAGGACTAGGCTCGGACTGCGCAGGAAGGAAATTCATCCTTGCCCTACATGAGTGTCATGCATTTAGGAATTTCCTGACAGTATGACATGTTTGAAGAAGGATGGCTTTCTGGACTTCATCAAAGATATTTTTGATATCTAAATTCTCCAGATTTCTTTTAAAGTTCCTGGCGATGACTCCTTCAACAGATATAACCATGGGGAAATGGGAGATTTCATGCAACTTCCAAATGTTTTTTAATTCAGTTGCTAAGTTCTCATATTTTCTGAATTTTTCTGCTTCGGACTTCCGCAGGTTGTGAGTCAAAGGGATTGCAACATTAATTATAGAGGCTGTTTTCTTTTCTTTTCTTTGTCTATTATGAGGATGTCAGGTCGGTTATGATCAACCGTTTTATCCGTCATATTAGGCCGATCCCAGTATAAGATGTGCGTCTTTGTCTCGAGCACAGCATCTGGTTCAGACTTGTAGTATGCTGGAGCATTATTCCCCAACATTCCAAGTTTCATTCCTAGTTCTCGGTGAATGAGTTTTGCCACTTGGTTATGTCTGCCTAAATAGGCACTCTCTGACAAAGTACTGCACCCAGCCATTATGTGCTTGATAGACTCTCCGTTGTTACCACATCTTCTACATTTGTCGATATCATTTGTTTTAAAAATATATTTTTCATAGTTTTTAGTTCTTATTACTCCATCCTGAATTGCTGCTATAAAACCTTCAGTTTCTGGATACAAGAAACCATTGCTCAACCACTTTAAGGACGCAGATTTGTTAATCATAAGGTCCAGCAGAGAATTTGGAAATTTACCATAAAGCATCATTTGCTGCCAATTTTGTATTTCCTTCTTTAGAGTTGGTATTATAATATTCGGGCCTTGGTTGCTTAAATTAAGTGGCGTGTATCCAGTGTCAGCGCTCACCACCTTTTTCATGAGGGCATCCTCAGAACTAAGTAGAGTGTCCCTCATTTTTTGCTCTTGGGTTCTGCAGAGTTTAAAAATATTAAGTAGCCCTCGACCACCTTCTCTTGTTGGTAAATACAAACGGATCACAGAAGATTTAGGGTGTACACATCTGAATTTTGTAAGAAGCCCTCTAGTAAGTCTATCCAATGAATTTAGGTCCACATCAGACCATTTTACTACACCAAAGCTGTATATCAGCATAGGTACAGCCCAGCTATTGATGGCTGTAATTATGTTTTTCCCTGCTAGCTTCGTATTCAGTATTTTGGTCACCCTCTTCTTGTACTTTTCGGTAAACTCATGTGTAATTTCACTGTGATAAAGTTTCATATTCTGTTGTATTTCGAGGTATTTGTAAGCAACATCAGGTTGCAGCTCTTCTTTGCCTTGGACATTTTTATCCAACTTTTCTGCTTTACCTTTCCGTATGCTTATGATGGAGCATTTATCCAAACCGAAGTTCATCCTAATATCTTGGCTGAAAATCTTGGTAGTATCTATTTAGAAACAGAGTTTTTGATGTGTTCCAGCATAAAGCTTCAGATCGTCCATAAATAAAAGATGATTTTATGTCTTATGATCTGATGAATTAATTTTGTAGCCAATGGTACTATTATTTTACAGTGATTACAACAGATTTAAGGCCAGACAAAACCATAAGGGTGAAAGAGTGTCTCCTTGGTGCATATGTCTTTTGGCCATTCAGTTTGATCACTGTTGATGCTGCACAATATAGTGCTAGGTGTACTTCCTCTAATTCCAAACATTCGCTCAGGTGTTGTTCCAAGATGGTGTTGGTCCTCGTTATTAGTAATTTGGCTCTTCTGATGTTCTTCAAAATAGGTATTCGTGGTCTGCTGGAAGGTTGAGTACTTTGATAGAGCTCCAAAAGACTTAGGAAGCATTCTGCCGCTTCACCCAGTCCAGTGTTCTGAATCCCTTCTGTGCCTGAGGGGCTTCAAAAGTACTCTCAATGTCATTTGATGTGGTACTCAGGATTGGTTGTACTACATTTTCGTTAGTCAAATTCAATTCGCTCACAACCTGACTACGAATTCCTTCTAACTCAGTTGGTGTTAAATAGCCTTTGGTGATAATGGCTTTTCTACGGTCAACAACATTTTGTTCTGTAAGTTGCATGTTTGGTCTAATCCTCTCATACTCTTCATGGAAAAGTCATCTGTAACATGTCCATGATGTATCTTCGCACTTCTTTACACGGTAAAAGGCCATCATGATTTCCATGTTCATTTCTCGTGTCCAACTAATTCGAGATTTGTTTTCGGTGTGATGTCGTCCTCTGCGAAAAGTCTCCCTTGTATCACGGGCAGACAAGCCAGCCGACGAAGTGGCATAAGAAGTACTTGCCGCGTTTTCTTCTCCCACGTTGACCAGGTTCTCACAATTAGATGATACAGTCATATTGGGGGCTGTCACATATTTATTGACAGGGGCCCGCCCTCTCAGCCCCCTGTCGCCGGCGTCCCGCATGCTGATCCGTCCAGCCCCGGCTCCAGACGGTCCCTGGCGCTCCCCAGGCAGCGGCTTTTGTCCCGAGGCCTTACGACTCCTCCTTTGTGGCTCTATATCTCTATGGGTTGCCTTTTATACCTACGGCCAGGTTGATGAAAGGGGAAAAAGGAAGGGCAAAAATGGGAACTCTCCAGGATGGCTAACGGGAACTTCCAAGCTTCTGGATCCACCCTTTAGCTCTCGCCGATGAGGAAGGGCATATTGGTGTGAAAAGAAGGATAACGCATAGAGGTAGGGAGAGCGGTCAGCTCCTCCCATTAATCACCTTTTACGATAGGGGGAGATCCCATGGTGCTATTCTACTAAAATCCCGGACACCAGAGGATTTATTATTATTATTATTAAAGTTGTTAGGATTCAGTTGCTATGATTCACTCAATTAGCTGGTGCCTGACTTCCAGTGTTGCTTCCAGTGAGCCATGATTTAATTATTTAATTTTATTTATTTAACATCAAAAACAGTTCAAAACTGTGTGTGCCATACTATGGACAGAAGTGTATACTTTGCTCATTTTCTTAAATTCTGGGATCTCTACCCTAATCCATATTAAAATTGAATTTGAGTACAGGTGGAATCAAATATTTTTTTGGCAAAATTTGATAAGAAAATTTTAGCACTTGTGTAATAAAAACTATTAGCAAAGGAAAAATGGTACAGATATGCCACATGAAATTAAACAATTAAAATTGGTACACAAATTTAAGTTAAAAAGTAGAATCTTTTCTGCTGCAAAACTGTTTCTATACAGTTGGAGACTATACTGATCGTCAAAAAGAAAAATGTTTACTTTAACAAAACCAAGATATAGTTTAATGAATTAGTTTACATTTGCATTGTATAATTTTAAAAAAAGACTCAATATGCCTGTAACAAGTAATGTACTTCAGCTTCCGGGTCAATGACTCCCATCTCGATCAGGTTTTTGTTCAGTTTCCCTGATCCATTGAGCAAATGCTGAGATGGCCCCTTGATATGCTTCTGGACGTAAATGTAGCTTCACTACGCGCACGTTTTGTTGAACTTTCCTTTTGCTTGTAGTGGTAGTAGAGCTTAGGGTGAGTTTCTATTTTGTTAACCATACAGAAAAATCGAATCTGTTCGTTCCTTCACCGTTAAAAATAAGTTTTCTGTAATTCAGCAACAAAAATATCTAGCTTTTAAAATGTTAATCTCTCGCTTTTTTAAATTTACTATTATTATTTTTAGAAGGGGGAAATCCTTTACGGAGACCGATAAAGCTGGTACTGTCGGACTCCCGTTCTTGGTTTACCGACTAAAACCCTAAACCTTCATCTCCTAATTGGTAATTTTTATCTCTCCCACACTTAAGGACAAATCACTGTTTTTCACTTCAACATCTGGAAGGTCAGCTGGGAGGCTATTAACTAACTCCACGCTTCCTATCCTTTTTCATTAGATCTTGGTACCAGGTACTCTATTATCGTTCCACTTTTCTCTTCAGGCTCAGAACGTTCTAGCCTGTCCATCATGTTTTCTGCTAGGATGCATCACCTGGTGAGCTTTAGCATGGCAAGTCTCCCTTTCAAAGAAAATGCTCCCATGCCTGCACTGGAAACGTTGTACGTATGCCAAAGTCTCAATTCAAATATTTGAAAGGGCCTCAATTGCATGTCGGACTTTCTTTAATCTTATAATCACAGAGGTACTTATTAAATCCACCATGTCCCGTAAAGGCCTGGGTTAGGTAATAATTCACCTCCCCAAATTTTCGATCGACCCATCTCTCAATGTTGTTCACAATCCGATGTGTCCATCTACCTTTAACGTCCACATTCCACCTTCTTTGCCACTCTTCAAAAAGTAGCTTCCTAGCCTCTGTCTTGATGGTCTCTATTTCCTTGGGGGAGAGATACCGATTTTGTTGTCTAGCTTCCTGTAAGGCAGAATACGTCCTTTTCCTTTCCATGGCTGTCAGATCTATAGGTGGGATACTGGCCAATACCAGTACTGCGCTAGTAGACACAGTACGGTAGGCAGCCACCACCCTCAGGGCCATTCGTCTTTGCACTTGTGTATATTTGTTTCTCATAGCCTGTTTTTCCAGTGAACTCGCCCAAGTTGGTGCTGCATACAACAGTTGTGAGTGAACTACTCCAGATATCATCCTTCTCTTGGATTCTCGTGGACCGCCTACATTCGGTAGTATTCTTGCTAAGTTGGATCCTGTCCTCGCTGCCTTTTCTGCCATCACACTTATGTGTGGCCCAAACTTAAGTCTGCGGTCTATCTCAACTCCTAGATATGTTATTTGGTTCTTCCAGATTATTCTCTCTTCTCCCAGTCGAATATCTGGAAAGCGAAAAGCCCTCCGATCCTCAATTTGGGCTAACACCACCTTCAGGTTTTACTCCCTACCCTGCTATCTTGGAGTTGATAATCTATCTTTTTTTTTTTTTGTTTATGGGAATGCGGAAACCTTTTATAGGCACCACGATATTCCTTCGTGGTAGTGTGGGACTCCCTCAAAGGTTTACCCACTAAAACCGCCACCCTTGTTCAGACCTTCTTCCCCCTGCGGTACCGCCGTTTGGCATTGCTTCTCAGAGGGCGGTCTTAGCTGCAGCTTTTGCACCAGTTTATTGTTGGTTTATGTTTATGTTGGTCTTCTTATGTTATTTCTATCTTCTTTTTTGTCATAATAATGGTAATGAATTGTTCAATTTGTGTCCACTTTTTTTCAGTTTCCAACATTTGTGTCAACAAATTGCTTGGCTTTAATTGGACACCTCGCTGGTCTTCCAGTGCTTTTCTTTCTATTCGCCATGTTTCGCAGTCAAAAACGGTATATTTTGCGTCATCTATCGGATAGTGGCAGTATCTACACATCGCATCCTGTCGGTGACCGAAGCGGTGGAGATATTGGTTGAAGTCTCCATGCTCACTCAATACCTGGGTTAGGTAGTAGTTCAGCTGTCCGTATGGCCTCTCTATCCATTTAATCAATTCTGGAATTAGTTCGTAAGTCCACCTCCCTGTCTCTTCGTTGTCCCAGCGTCTTTGCCAACTCTTCATGAGCTTCTCTCTGGCTTTCTTTTTTACTTCCTCTGTTTCCTTTTGTTCCGTGATGGTTTTCGAAATATTATAAACTTCCGCCCTTTCGAGCGCTAAGAGGTCAACTGGAGGGCTTCCCGCCAAGACTAACACTGCGTTCTGCGATATCGTCCTGTACGCAGATGTGACTCTTATTGCGCTTGCTCTCTGAACGGAGGCCATTTTCTTTCCCCACTTTTGAACTCCTAGTCTCTCGGCCCACACCGGTGCCGCGTAAAGCATTTTTGCGTGAACTACATTCGAGAGGAGTCGTCTTTTAAAATGTTTCGGTCCTCCTATATTGGGCATCAATCTTGAGAGGCCGCTTACAATCTCTGCCCCTTTTTGTGCCACATTTTTGGCGTGCAGTCGGAAGTTTAGTTTCGAGTCTATGTCTACTCCCAGGTACTTGAGGCTAGTCTTCCACGTGATTTCCGTGCCTGCGACTATGATCCTCGGTTTTGTGTAGTTCCTCTTATCTGTGACGATTATGGCTTCTGTTTTTTCTGTTGCCATCTGTAGCTCTCTGCTATCCAGCCATCTCTTGACCCTCTCCAGGCTATCATTTACTATCTGCAGTTCTTCGGCAGTGTCTGCCCGACTGACTATGATTGCATCATCCGCGAAGCCAACTAGCAGCGTTCCTTCTGGTAGATGCATTTCAAGAAAGTCATCGTATAAAACGTTCCACAGAAGTGGGCCGATTTTCGAGCCTTGTGGAACGCCGCATGTCATTTCTTTCTCCAACGTCTTTTCTTTACAGTAATATATAATTGCTCTTTCATTTAGGTAACTGCTAATCATTCTCAGAAGGTAATCTGGAGTGTTTTTTCTCTTGAGTGCTTGCAGAATGTGTTCCCATCTTGCTGAGTTAAATGCATTTATGACATCTATTGCGACAAGGGCACAGAAGCCCTTTTTGCCCTGCACAGTCACTTTTCCTTTTTCCGCTAGTTTCACTACCGTGGTGATGGCGTCGATCGTCGAGCGGCCTTTCCGGAATCCATACTGTCTCTCGGAAAGCCCTCTTATTTCTTCGATATGTTTCTGAAGTCTTTCGAGGAGAAGGCCTTCAAGAAGTTTGCCTCTTGTATCTAAAAGGCAGATGGGCCTGTAAGATGACGTCTGATCCAGGGGTTTATCCCCCTTACGTAGCAAGGTTAATTTTTGTCGTTTCCATTTTTTAGGAAACTCTCCCTTCTTCAGACACGTATTGAAGACGTCTAAGAGGATTTTTGGGTATACGTCAATAACTTTCTTTAGTACTTCATTGGGTATTCCGTCAGGACCTGGGGCTTTTCCATTTTTTATTTGCTTTCCCACGTGCTCCAATTCCACATTTGTGAACAGTTGGTCTTCCGTCACTTCACATGGGTCGAACGTATCCCTTGCCCAGTGGCCTTGTTGTGGGAAGAGATCTTCGATGATTTTACTCACCCATTCCGGATCATCCAATCTGGGAATATTCTGTCTGATTTTTAATTTTTTTGCTACGATTTTATAGGGTAGACCCCATGGATCATTTTCTACTTCTAGGATTAGATCTCTCCAGCATTCTTCTTTTCGTTTTTTTATTGCTACTCTGAGTTCTTTTCTAGCACTTCTATAATGTGCTTGGAGTATCGGATCGCCTTTTGATCTGGTTGCTTTCCTTCTAGCACAAAGACACGTTTTCCTTAAAGTTGCTATTTCCCTCGTCCACCAGTACACAGGGACTTTCCTTCGAGCTTTATTTCTTTTAGGCATTGAAGCTTCACATGCAGCTACTATTTTCTCATTCAGGGTTTTTAATTGGGCTTCAAGATTTTCTTCATTTCTCGTCCATTTTAAGTCATCTAGCAGTTTTTGGTCTTCCAGAAAGGCTGTCAATTTTGATATGTCTAGCTTACTCAATAACCAAGATGGTGTCTTTCCCGTTCTCCCGTTTTGGGTAGTTTTATTAATTTCCGGACTTTTTCCTATGTGAAACTCAATATACTGGTGGTCACTCAAGGTGTACTCTTCCAAGACTTTCCAATCCTTCACCCGTGCAGCGAGTTTAGATGTGGATAGCGAAAGGTCTATAATTGAACCAGTGTTCACTCTACTGAAAGTAAATTCTTTACCTCTATTAAGGACAACCAGATCGTTATGTGCGATGAATTCTATGACTATATCCCCCCTTTTGTCGGATCTACATTCGCCCCAGTCCGCCGCTTTGGCATTGAAGTCTCCTGTGATAAGGATGTCTCCAGTGGCGGTCCTAACGCTTTTCTCGAGTTCATCTATATATTTTGTAAAAATTGCTTCAGTGTCGTTGGGCGAGTAGTAGCAGCTGTATATGCGAATTCCTTCGGTCTCCACCCAGACATACCCTGCCGCAGTCTCGCAGGAATTCTTGATGTGAAGGTTATTGTTACAAATTGCTATTGCTGCCCGTCGTGTGGTATCCTGGTACCAGGAAACATGATTCGGCTTTTTGTAGTATTCACTCATTAGAATTACATCTATATCTTTCTCGTTAACCGTCTGCATTAATAAATCTTGGGCTTGTTTTCCTCTTCCTAAGTTAATTTGTAGAGCTTTCAGTTCCATTTTCTTTTCTGTTTCTCAAGCTCTTCTTTATAGGACACGCATTCCTTACTCCCCTGTACGTGACGCGTATTTTGCTTCTCATTTTCCTTGCATAACACGCATTCTGCTTCATTTTGGCAGTCTATAGATTTGTGCCCTTTTTTTCCACATCTCCAGCAGGCTCCTTGTCTATCGACGCCAGAGCAGCGTGCTGCAATATGTCCATATCCTGAACATTTGTAGCACCGGGTAATTTCTCTTTTTTCCCTAATTGTACAATAGATCCACCCAATTTTAATTTTCCCTTTTTCTAAGAGAGCTTCGGCTGCATTTTCCGCCATCAGAACCACTGCAGCCAAGGTGTCTCCGTATCTTTTTTGTAGACGGCAGTTGATAGGTGTCGTCATCTTTAGCTCCGGTAAGGTGTTTTTTATTGCCAATGCCACCTCTTCCTCCGTTGTGGTTTCGTCCATGTCTCTTATTTCTATCTTTTTCATCTTCGTGAGAGTTTTTACTTCCGCTTTATCCTTCAACACTTCAATGAGTGTTTCGCTGAAGGTTTCAGCTTTTCCCTCGTTTTCTAGGACGATGAGTAGCTCACCTTTCTTTGTTTTCCGTAATGATGCAACTTTAGCTCCGCATTCATCCGGGTTTACCGAGTTTCTCATGTGTTTAATAATGTCCGCGTACGATGTATCTTCTTTTGCGGTCACCTTGATAGCCTCTTTGCGCTTATTTTGCATCTTGGCTTCTCCGCTCTTTTCCTTCTTCTTCTTAGCCTTCACTTCTGTGAACTCTCCATCTTCTTCAGGATTACACCGAGCGATTGCTTGTTGCGGTGTCTCGTCGGCTTCACCGCCTTCTTGCGCGTGTGGCCCGCTGTTCTCTTGTGACAAGGACATGATTTCCTTGACGCCTCCAAAGGAATTGTGTTTATCTTCCCAATCCTCTCCAGTCGGTTTTGCTTTTGCTCTTCTATCATCTTTTGTGAGAGCTATTGATGCTGTTTCATGACACACTGCAGTACCTACAGTCTCAAAGCCGAATTTCTTTTGAAAATTGAGTTTCTTCAAATTTATTTCCTTCCTAGTGGCCTGAAGGCGATCCATTGCTCTTAGCGCTAGAGTCACGTCCCCTTTCACGGTTTTGTGTATATTTCTAGCGGGTGACACCACCTCGTTGATGGAGGTAATTATTTTCACAAGTTCTCGGAAGATGCCATCTTCAGTCTCTTCAAGTGACCTTAAGTCACTCCACAGGTGTAGAGCTTCTTCGGGAGCTCGCTTCCCTGCGCTTCCATCTGTTCTCTTTGGGAGAACGTCTTCATTTGAATCTTCTCCTCGTTCCGCCATTTTAAAGTGCCCGCGCGAGGCGCTAGGAGTATCTTCTGAAGCGCCGTCAGGTTGCGCTAGCATCATATTGTGTTACATAGTGATAGCGCTGCCAGCGTGGGGGAAATTCCCAAACGCGCCTCCAGGTGTCTTTGTTACGAAGCTACTTCGCTCGTCTGTTCACTGAGTTCACGTCACTTCCACTAGATCTCACTACCTACTGTGATAAGAAGCTACTTCGCACGTCAGTTCACGCAATTCGCTTCTCTTCCACTAGGTGTCACTACCATCCACTCCCAACGTAATGGCGTCGATCAAAACACGAGCGACCCAAGCCTAATTCTTCACAAATAATTACTCATGCAGTCGTTCCCGCACTACGCGCTTATTTCCAGGAGCTCCCTGGCCTCCGACGTTTCCGTGGGAGCTTACCTTGCATCAGTCGCTTTTCTAGAATAGCGAAAATTTTGCAAACCATTCACGAACGTGCGGGAAGGCGGCTACTTGCAGCAAACAGGGCTGCCAACCAGGTGTCGTCTATCTAGCCACCTTTTGACTCTGTAGTGCTTCGTTTACTCTTAGTTCGAGCACTTCGATATCATCGCTATGACTTATTATAAGTGTGTCATCCGCGTATCCTATAATCTGCGTGTTTCTTGGGAGATTAATATTCAATATGCCATCGTACAGGACATTCCATAGAAAGATGCCAAGTCTGGACCCTTGTGGAACTCCGCACGTCATATTTGCCTCAATCTTGATGTTATCCATGTAAATTATCTTCTTTTCATGGAGGTAGTCCTCGATGATCCTTACTAAGTATTCAGGGATCTCCTTATCAGCCAATGCTTCAATGACGTCTTTCAGGAATCCCTTCAACTCGGCTAGGTGTAGCCGAGTTGAAGGGATTCCTGATATCGATTGCTACAAGTGCGCAGAATCCCTTTTCCCTCCCAGTTCCATTTCTAGCTGCATCTGCAATGCGAACTACTTCTATAATCGCATCCGTCGTCGAACAGCCTTTCTGAAATCCATATTGTCTATGAGAAAAACTTATATGTTCCTCCAGTCTTGAGAGTATTAGTCCCTCCAGTAACTTGCCCATAGTGTCAAGAAGGCACAGTGGTCTATACGATCTGTTCCAACGGTTTCTTGCCCTTCCGGAGTAGTATTAACTTTTGTTTTTTCCAGTTCCTGAAAAATTTCCCCTCCTTAGGACATCTATTACATATTAAGGCTTCCAAAAGACATTCTGGATACACTTGTACCACTAATTTTAATATTTCGGTAGGTATCCCATCCAAACCTGGTGCCTTCCTTGTTTTCATATTCTTCACTGCTTTCCGTAATTTGTCGTAAAGTAGTCAGCATCATTAAACTCATAATCATTCGGTATTTGTCTCTCCCAGGAATCTCTTGTGGGAAAGAGCTCTCTTATAGCTCCTCTCATCCACTGTGGGTCGTTCAGGTAAGGTATTTTGGGATCCATCCGAAGCTTCTTAGTCACTATCTTATACGCCATACCCCAGGGTTCATTATCAATCTGGCTTAGAAGTTCCTTCCAACTTATGTTTTTGCTCCTTTTAATTTCATTTTTTAAGTTGCTTACGCTGCGTTTTATATTGCTCTCTAAAGTATGGGTCGTTCCTGGCTCTTGTCGCCTTTCTTCTAGCCTTAATGCAGCTCCTACGTACTTCTGCTATTTCCGAGGTCCACCAGTACATTTGTTGTTTATTCCTGGGGCACCTGCTTCTGGGCATAGACGTATCGCACACTGCTGTCACTATTTCTTCCGTTGTCTTTACCACATCTTTGAATGTTTCCCCTTTGTTTGTCCAGCCCATACTTGCCAATAACCTGGACTCTTCCAAAAAACGTTTTGCCTTATCCTCATTAAGTTTTTTGGGGTTCCAAGAAGGCCTACTTTTGTATCTCGCCTTACCACTTTGTGGCCCTTCTGATGTTACGGCATACCCTATGGTCACTCAGGGTTTCCTCATCCAACACCGTCCAGTCTGTGATGTCCTTAGCAAGTCTGGAAGTACTTATTGTCAAATCCAATATAGATCAAGTATCTTCCAGTGAGAAAGTGATCTCATTCCCAGAGTTAAGAATAATATCATTTCTTGCCACGAACTCGCCATTGAAGTCGCCTGCTATCAGCGCCTCTCCTTTCGTTGTTTTCAGGCTAGCCTCTAATTCGTCAATGTCTTTTTGAAATTTCTCTATTGTGTCATTCGGGGAGAAGTAACAGCTGTAAATTTTCTTATTATTCACCTCAACCCATTCAAATCCATTCTTCGTCATCTTTAATATTTAACTTCCTATTGTAGATTATTATACCCGCTCTTCTAGTGGTATCTCGATACAACATGTTCTCGCAGTAAGGTTGCTCACTAGTAAGTAGCACATCCACTTCCCTCTCTGCAGCATCAAGTCCCGCGCCTGTTTACTCCTCCCCATGTTAATCTGTAGGAGTCGAAGCATACTTGATGTTTTTCCCTTCTGAACCGCCGCTATAAAGGAGGCACATTTGTTACTTCCTCACAGATGTTGATCCTCTTTGTTTTCCCCTTTACATAAAACACATTGCTCCCTGTTGGTACAGTTCTTGACCACATGTCCAGTTTTACCACATCTGTAACATACCTCAAAACGATCAGGTCCTCTGCAGTGCATTGCAATATGTCCGAAGTCGACATCTATAACATCTTGTTATCTGGAGTTCTTCCCTGATTCTACAGTTAACCCATCCAATCTTAATGTTTCCTGCCTTTATAAGATTATGAGCTATCTCTTCTTCCAACAACATTGTAGCTGTTTGCATTCCTCCGTAACCTTTGCGCATCCTACAGAGGGTGGGCATTGTTCTATTGCTACTATTTTGCTCACCGCCTCCAACACCTCCTCGACAGTAACCGTTTCATCAATATTTCTAATTTCTATTAGACGCTTTCGCTCCAAAGCACTCACTTGAGCTTGCTTCCCTACCGCTTTCTCCAAAGCCTCATTCAATGAGGCAATATTCCCAGTTTTTTTTTCAAGTACAATAAGTATCTCTTCCTTTTTTGTCCTCCGTATAGCCAGTATCTTTGTACCATGATCACTAGGGTTCACGGTATCCTTCATCTTCTTTATGATGTCAGCATAAGTTTCCCCTTCTTTAGCTGCCACTTTGATAGCTGGATTGACTTTCCTGACTGTTGTCTTCTTCTTTTGTGTATTTTTCTCTTTTCTGCTTTGTTGGAGTTGCCAATCTTCCCCTACTTGGTCTTCTGTCTTTTCAGATGGTTCTATCTCCTCACCCTGATTTACTTTCTTTTCTCCTGGCGTAACTTCCACCGTAGTTATCTCCTGTTTGTCTTTCTTACCTCTTCTATTGGGTTCTTCTGGTGGACTAGGTGCACCCCTCTTTTTACTTCGTACGTCTTTCTTATCTTCCCTTACCTTATTTTCCTTCTCTCCACTCAGTAGAGAGTTCAGGATCCCTGAAAATTCTCTCTTTTCCTCTACTACCTCTTGTACCCTATACTTCAGGGTATCCATATTTTCTATAGCTTTAGTCAAAGCTTCCTTCACACTCAGCGGATTGTTCTTCAGCAAATTTTTCTCTATCGTCCTAAGGCTTTGACTTAATTCATCTAGGAGTTTCCCTTGGAATTCTACCAGTTGTTGCATAGTTCCCCATTTTTCTATTATTAGATCAGCTGCCGTTTCCTTATTTCCTGCTACAGAACTAGCAGTTTTATTTCCTTCTTGCGGTCCCTTCGCTGCTGATTCCTTGCTTCCTGCTACAGTATTATCTGATTCCTTTTCCTCGCCGGGTCCCCGCCGGCCCCATGGTTCACTTTGTGGCCACTTTGGAGTTTCCTTACTTCCTGCTATACCATTATCTGGTTTCTTTCTCTTTTCCTCCCTGGATCCCCGCCGGCCCCATTGTACCCTTTGCGGTGTTATAGGGGGAGGGGACATTGGCACCTTCGATCTTCTAGCAAAGGGATCTTCCACTGCCCTCTCCAGATTTTCGCTTGTCGCATTGTATTCCAGTGACGCCAAGCTATCCACGTCCCTGTCCTTAACCCCGGATAAGGGGTTAAAACCTGCTCTCTCCAGACTTTCGCTTGTCGCGTTGAGACGCCAAACGGTCCACGGCTCTGGAACTGCAGTCACTGGTTGACGACCGCCGGGGGCCTGCTTGCCCACCCCCGACTGCCGGTACCGGGGCTCCGATCCCCTGCACCGTAGGAGTTGATCCTATAGGACCTTCCATAGTGGGTTTCTTCTTCGGGGTCACCTTCCCCTAGCGTTTTTGAGCTACCGCCAGCTAACGAGTAACGGAAAAAAGAGAAGGGGGTCAGTGAAGAAAAGTTAGAATAGTAGAGTAGAACGAAACGACTCCCTAGCCCTCGTAACCTAATAGCGTCGGGGTCGGAAACACAAGAGTTGGCCGATACGAAGACTGGCCTACAGGACAGAAAGCAGAAGAGTGCCACAAGTAAGTGGAAGCAATGACACACGAAGTTAGTGGGATTGCCAGGATGTTTAGGGGAGTGACAGCGGACAGCTGCTCCGATTAGTCGCCTTCTACGACAGGAGGAGGTCCCGAGGTGTTATTCTACTAAAACCCCCGACACCACACGGGGAATTATTATTATTATTATTATTATTATTATTATTATTATTATTATTATTATTATTATTATTATTATTATTATTATTATTATTTTTCATCTTTCAACTATTAATAGTTAAATTGTTGGGAAGGGATTCTCAAACTCAAGAAAGCATGCGCAGATGATCTCCCCATACGTCCCATACAGTTTTTGACTAAATAAATTAAAAAAAAATTTGGCTGCTATCTCTCAGAATGGAATCATCTAACGGCCCTTTAGAAAGGAATCAACTTAGGGTGTGTAGCTTTTGGCTTTGATTTATTGTTATCACAGTTGTGGTTTTGTTAGTTTGTTTGGTTTTTATAACGGTGATGGCTTTGATTTGTGTAGTTTTATTTTTATATATATATATATATATATATATATATATATATATAACACAATTGAAAATATAAACATTGAAAATTGAAAAATAATCTCATTAGACAATTTTAAGCATATTTTGGCTAATAAACTATTTGGATATTCGGAATGGCTGAGCTGCAATAAGCACTCAAAAGTTGGTTTGAAAAAATGCTTTTTAGGCAAAACAAAGTATAGAAACCCCCCCAAGAAACATATAAATGATTCATTATTGACAAAAGAAATGAATATACAGTCAACTCCACTTATTGTGAACTTCTGGGGACTAGCATGTTTGGTTCACTATATCCGATGATGACAAAATTAAATGGAATTTCTCCACAATAATTCATTTTATTAATAAACAGCAAAATTCATTAACAGCACGAACTGAAATTTTCAATATCTTTATTTGTACTTAAAGAAATTAATTATAAATAAATAAATAAATAATTTTCAATTCTTTGCTTCTTACTTTTTTCATTAAATACTGATCCAGAGTTTGTGCTCTCTCCATCCTTGATTTTGCATGGCCCTCTGTCTCTAAGTATCGTTATGCAGTCTTAACACCTTTCAATGCTCCTTGCACTGTTGGAACACTGTCTCACTCTCCAAGGCCCTTTCAATCACCTAAAAACATATGAGATCCAATTAATTTTCAGAACTTATTTCCTAGGTTCACTATAGCCGAGGTAGAGGTTCACTATAACCAAATCTTCTTATGGTTGTAATGTAAGTGAAACGGGACCGGTGATTGAAGTTCACTTTAACCCAGGGTTCACAATATCCGAGTTCACTATAACTAGAGTCGACTGTATTTGTTCAGAAAGAAATATTAACTAAGAAATAAAAAGGCAGTTGAATTGTGTAAATTGTGTGTGTTTCTATTTCTGGGCTTATATATACACACACACACAAATATACATGACTTGATTTCTGATGGAACAGCATTCCAATTCATCTAGTTTCTCTGGAACAAGCTAGTAAAGACAAACAAAAAGCATAGGACAAACACTTGGAAACGTTATTTATGTATCATAAATCAAAGTTTAATTTTCCATGTAATCATATTATTTCTACATGTGTAATAAAATTATTAGTTATATAGATACACACACATGTATTAATCGTGAAATGATTATGACCTGGCTAAGAAGGAAATTTATTTTTAAATTTCCGGCATTTTCTATGGAATGGCATAGTGTGAAGGGCCACGTCCTGAGATAAGAGAGTGAACTAGTTTTTTTTCCTCTTAAACCTGCAGTCTTTTGTGTCTTAAACTGTGGGAATCTTTGGCCAACTGCATCTGCTCGTTTAATTTTCAAATTCATCACCACATTTCCTTCAGCCACTAATGGAAATCCAAGATTTCTGTCTTGTCCTCCTAGTGTAGCTTATTGCCTACTGTAGCCTAGTGCATATGCTAAATTTGTTTGTAAAATGTGGAATAAATACTTATCTTATATCCCTGTGAATTACTGTTGATTTTTATTTCCTGCAATATTTTCATTGATATATTTTGCTTTATTTTCATTGTTTTGTTTCACTTTCAAAATTATGTCAAAATATTGTATTTAATTTATATGTTGAATTTTTGGCAACCCTCTATTAGATGGAAATCTGCCAAGGTCGGAAATTTTTTGAAGGAATCGTCAGGTTCCATCTTACTTAGGTTTTACAGTACAACAAAGGTGAATCATAATTTTCTTCTTTTTGTCTTTTAGAATGATTAATTTTCTTTTGAATGAAAGTTGTATAAGAATTAATATCTTTCAGAACAATCAGTGCAATCAATTGACTTTTAATTTAAAAAGGTGTTGAATATAGGACTTGAAGTGATATTTCAAAACTAATGTAATAAGTACAGTGTGGATTTCTATGATATTGCTTATTTTTGTCTGTTGTTTCAGGGCATAGCTAATTGAAATTTCTTGACATTTGGTGAAATTGGTTACGGTGACCTGCCATTGGGACTCAAATGTAGAGTATCCCTGTCAGAGGCACTGCAGTGTCATCAGTTGATGCCCTGACCCACCTTTCGAGTCCCAATGTTGGTAGAATTTTCAACATTAGCTCGGTTGATTTCAGCCACTGTCTGAAGGAGAACTCTAGTGCCTGGCTGCTCTGATTGGTAATTTTCTGGGGTTTCTCTGTTCAACAAGGAAATGCCAGAACAGTACCTTAACAAACAGGCCACAGACCGCACGCGATCTTTCCTTCCTCTTCCATGTCAATGTTTGTGCAAATTTTGCCAATTTTTCCTGTTGGTGCAAATTCATGTAATTATATGTGCATATTGGGTTAAAATAGAGATTTATCTCTAAAACGCTTCATCTTATCATATAATCTTATTTATTTGTGAGTGTTCATAGATTAGAAAGAGCTTGTCACAGTTTGCATTTTATTTTATTTTCTGAAGATGATAAAATATTTGTTCAAATGTAAGATTTTTTCAATATTGTATTTTTCAAAAAAGGCAGAAGAAATGTAAAAAGACAAGCAATGTACTTCACTAAGATGAATATTTACTTCAATTTATTTCTCTCAAAAAGTAAGATTTTATTATATTTGCACAAAAACGTAGCTTTTCATTCTAAGCAACTGGGAAAGATGGCTCAGGGCATCAACTAATGACACTGCAGTATCTCTGTCAGGTAGATCATATATTCAAGCCCCAATGGTGGCAGAATTTACAACACTTGTTAGATAGGTCGAATTCACTCACTGTCTGAAGGAGAATTCTAGCGCCTGGCTACTCTGATTGGTAGTTTTCTGGGGTTACTCTGATCAACAACAAGCAAATGCCAGATCAGTACCTTAACAAATGGACCACAGACCATGCATGGTCTTTCTTTCCTCTTCTATGTCGATCCTCACCCCTTACACACACTTCCATATACTACACTATGAAACCTGGTCTGGGAGAACCCCTGCAAGCCAACAGAGCGGTCAGTGCTAGCCAACAGAGAGGTCAGTGATCTCACCATCCAGTGAGAGAAGATCACCACCATTTCCCAAGAAAAAACATGCACTACACTATGACCTTAGCAGTTGACACACCCAGAATCATCAATCAATCAATCATTCCAAGCATACTTCTGAAATTGTATTAAGAGAGGTTTATACAGAAAATGAAATATTGTTAATTTTAATTGTATATTAAAAAGAATATTTGAGAAGTGTTTAAAAATTGCATTTATGATCTAAATCATATTTCAAGATTTTTTAGGGCATAAAAATCCTCTCCCAGTAATAAGACATGCCTAATTCAGAAAGTGGTTGCTTGTGACTATATGAAGACAGTGCAAAGAGGATCTCTTAATTTTCAGATTCAAAGGTGATCCTACAATGCAGAAAGTACATTTTAAATTTTGTAAAAAGATGAATGAGTCACCAATCAAAATAATTCAAATTTGTGTTAAGGTATGGTGTTTGTATTGGTCCCAGATTTAAGAAATTCTGGCAAACATCTTAATGTAAAACCGTAACACTGAAATATTGGGGTCGCAAATAGATGATTTATGGATAAAATTAGAAATAGAAGCTGTGCAAACTTTTTTTTCATTACTGTTTTCATTTGCTTGTGCGTACACTTTGTTTCAAATTTCTTGATTCCAATGCACAAAAGCATCTTAGCAGTAAAATGTTTTCCTAGAACATTGGTGTTCATTCAAGACTGGTGTTCAGATTATTGGTGCCTGTAGCAAAATTTAATTTCCTTTCTGCAAAGAAAAGGAGAGAAGAAAAAAGTCACTTAAGGAGTTGAAAGAACTAGTGCATCTTGGCTGAAAGTGAGTTCCCCGTACATCAGAAATGCTCAGTCTTGGAGTATTTTCTATCAAGTTCTGGGCCCTACAATGTTGGTTTCTAAAGACAGAAATTCTTCACAAATTAACGTATGAAACATTTGCTTCAAAATCATCTTTCTGATTCATTAAGAAATAGAGTAAATGACCAAGATGGGCATTTTGGGAACAACTTATAAAATTAAAGAATAAATGTTTTTTATTAAACTTAAATAAAATGAGTGAGAGGAGAAATCAAGAATGTAACTAAATTTTGCATTTTTATATAAGTGTATAAAAATTGTCTTTAAAGGACAATTAAATTCAGTAAATTTCCTTGAACACAATCTTCTAATTGAAACAGACTCTGCAAGTTTTCAAATGTGCTAAAAACTAATAAGTCTTACACTATGAAGAGCTTATTGATGTAACTGAACTAACAAGTATCTTTGACGTTAACATGTTTAGATATGTACAACTTGCTCTTTTTTACCTGTATATATTGCCATAAAATTTTGAGAAATTGTGAGGAAATATTTGTAAAGTTAACTCATAAAATTCTGATACATTCATTTTGGTTCAAGTTTTTTCAAATCAAAAACCTTGGTAAACATTTTTAGAAATAATCCCTCTGTTAGTTTCTCTTATTGAAAAATTGTATTTCAATTGTGCAGATTGATGAAAATCTCAAATAATTACATTCTTTCATTTGACATTATATTCAAGACAGCATTTTTTTGTTAATTAATATTTAAATTTTGAACATACATTTTTATTATTCAAAGATGTGAAGGCCACAACAGTGGAACAAGTATTAGTTAATCACCATTGATGTAAGTGCTGAAATGCTAATTGGCAGTTGTGACGCCATTCTACCTGAAATCTTGTGACAAATGAGATATGCATAATCATGCACTACCATACAGTTTAAAGCAGAGATCATATCTAAATTTTGCTTGATTATTTTGTTATTAGGAAAAGAGAATGGCTATTGATCCTCAGAAAATGAACTCAATGGGTGATTGAGCAGTGTTATCACTTGTTCGGAAAAGTCCCTAGGTATCCCATAGTTGCACTAATATCTGCCCCCAAAATGTCAGTGTGAATGTCATTTTTAACTTGCCAATTGAGTGCAAATATCTTGTTATATAGA
The DNA here is from genome assembly GCA_011170035.1 of Teleogryllus occipitalis. Classification (NCBI taxonomy): domain Eukaryota; kingdom Metazoa; phylum Arthropoda; class Insecta; order Orthoptera; family Gryllidae; genus Teleogryllus; species Teleogryllus occipitalis. The sequence continues at coordinate 204,061 of BLKR01000375.1, forward strand.
TGTAGTATTGTGAGAAATTTTGAGGCTCCATTTTTGTTATTTGGTATTTTATTTTCTTCAGCTTTCCATTTACATATTTCATGGAATCATTTGGTAACTTTTATTTCCTAAGCCCTTCTGATGTATTGGGAAATACAAAGGGGAATTTTCAGTAGTTAAATAGTGTATTCAAAAGTAATGTTACAAAGCAACTAATAGGCCCCAAATTTCTATTAGATAGCTCCTGAAGGTTAACCAAATTCCTGAGGGTGTATATTGAGAAAATGGCATATTCGGTTGTTGAACAGGGTCTGTAACACTAACTTTTTAAAAATACTGCAGGATATCACAGAAAGCAAAAGCAAACAATACCAAGAGTTCATCATGTATACAACTGGAATTTACCTCAGAAAAAGACTGGTATTCACTTACTTCACTCAAATTCAACAAAAAATTAACAAAAAGAAATGTAAAGTAATTTCTTTTTATTATAATTCTCATGTTTGTCAACATAGTTCATGAACTTATTTGGTTTCTCTGTAATAATAAAAGTAATAAAGTAAGAGAATATAAAAGGAAGAATATCTTATCTGTAAAACTTAAAGATTTGTTTTCGCAATTAAATGTTTTGTAACCTTGAAGATACAGAGGCAAGAATGTCATCTCTTTTTTACAAAAGAAATGACAAAACAGTCTTGTATATCTCATTGGATTTCTAGTTGACAATGTTTGAGCCAGGAGATTGTAAATTCCAAGAAAAGTATCATTAATTTATTTTAGTGGCTTGTGAATCCTGTTGTAATAATCATTCAAACTTGGCTTTGAATTGAAACTGACACAATGAACATATCATTAACATGGTAACATATATAAAATTCAAAATTACAGTTTGTATTAGACTAATCAGTTTTCAATGAATTACTGTTTTTATGACTTAAAATTTCTTCATCGATTTAAAACAAGTTTTAATGCCCTTTGAATACAATATGTATTTGTTTAGCAAATTTACTGAGCTGAGATCCACTGGTTAAGATTGTTTATGCAACACTTGTACAATAAATCTAGGAAATATGATTAGTCATTGAATGTCAGAAAAGTTGAAAACCTAATTTTCTATTAAAAACAAATTATAGTGAGAACAAGTGGAAGATTTTTTTATTAATTGAGAATAAGATGAAAATTTAAGAACCATCATTGTAACTTCTTACAAAATTCAAAATAAATACTATTTTATTTTACTTGCATCATACTGTTTTAAAAAATCAATTTTTATTTTCAATTTCAATAATAATCTATAGCTACATAATAAGAGTGTTGAAAAAGGAAAATTTTCCTAATAAATCTAAAAATTTGCTGTGTCATACGTTCTGGTAACTCATCCAACATATAATGATGTATTGACACATAATGAATTGTGTTATCTAAATATTGTTTAACCCTTTTATAAACTTAGCACTGTTGAGAATGGGATCAACTAATAAGTTTAAAAAATGAATTAACCCTTAAAATAGTGTCACTAATAGAATGGAATGAACTGATCAAAGTTTAACTTTTTTCCCTTCCTCTTTTCTTCTTCTCTTCTTCTTTTTTTCTCCTTCTTTTTTCTTCTTCTTCTTCTTTTCTTCTTCTTCAGTCTAGATTTGTGCCCTTTTAACTTTGTCATATACATAGTTGAGAGAAAGTTTTGTAATGTTACAAAAAGGCAATGCTGAGATTTTGATGGGGAATGCCTGATACCGTAAAAGTAATATTTTCTTCTCAAAAAAAAAGTGTCTCATTCCTTGCAGCTGGGAACAACACTAGTACACAAATTTACACAGGAAGTTTTCTAAAAGGAACTATCTCTGATCAATCTGGCTTATCTTGGGGTCCTGCAAATTTGAAACATCTTTTAATTTTGGGGGTCCTTTGTATCCCACAGAAATATTTTCAAAATTATAAGCCTACAGAAATACTCAAATTTCAAAACAAATACAAAAATTTTCTTGAAAATGGCTCCAAATTTTTCTTTAAACTTTAGTCAGAACAATGCACTGAATTTATGTCTTTTCATTAAAAGTTGTCCATTTAAAAAAATTAAATACATGTATTTTATTTAACATCTCGTGCTTTGTTTACATTCACATTACAGATATATTTCATGGTTAATTAATTTCTAGACCCAAAAGCTTTAAACGATCTCTTATGAAGTTAATCAAAATTTAAATAATTTTCAAGGGGAAATGCACCTAAACTGGCACCTACTCAAGCACACTTAATTTACAACATATTTCCTGAAAAATTCAGTATGAAAATAAGTTGTTGTTTTTTTTAAGATATTCCAAAAGTCTTATTTCAATAAGAGCCCAAAGGAATGTAAAAATATGAGCCTGCTTTTTGATAAAATAAAATCTACAACATAAATATTACAGGAAAGAACTTGTTCTTGAACTAAAATGTTAAAATGTTGTATTACGTGAAAAAAAAAATTAAACATACTACCACATTTACTGTAAGGTTCACAAATTTTGAGAAATAAGTTTGAGAATGAAAGTTCTTAAACTCAAAAAAATTTACAAACACTGGCAATGGCAATGAATGCTGTTGAATGTCATTGAAATATTTAGATTCAGTGTTGTGAAGCACATCATAGGCTGTGTATAGATACAACAAAGACCACAATTCTACTTACAAAGTGGGTCTTAGACGATACTAGAAAATAAGTATAACATGCTGTTTCAAGTGTTCTATGAAGAAAGTTTAGAGTTTTACTGCTGATAATTAAAATATTAGAAGGAGATAATTTGACATTTAATTGTTATTGCTTTTTGAAATTATTCCAAATAAAACAAAGTCAGTGTTATATTGTAGTTAATAATGTAAGTAACATTAATCTGTGAATACTGTAATGTTTTGTGACATTTACTTGTCAGTCATTTATTGTGTATTAATTCTCATTTGTAAAGTAGATTGAATGCACTTGTCACTGCCTTTGACATTAGTTTTCTGTATCTGCTTTCCATTGCATTTTTTCCCGTCTTTTATGCAACACCTCTCATCAGCCCTTTCTGGGCATTCAAAATAGGTTGACTCCGGTTATAGTGAACTTGGATATAGTGAACCCTCGGTTATAGTGAACTTACGTCACTTGTCCCGATTCACTAACATTACAAATAAGCATACGAAAACTCGGTAATAGTGGACCTGAACCTTGACGATAGGGAACCTAGGAAATAAAACATCCTATAAATTAATTCCCTCCTAGAAAAGAATGTATCGCCTTAATGCCACAAATTCCAACAGTAGGCAGCTTGAAAAAAATGTCAGCCAAAGCTCACAATAGAAGTCTTCTCTGAGGTGAAGGTAGGGGATCGGGAATGTTACTGACAGGGTTAAGGCAAAATACTTTAAATATAGTATTTAAATACTTCGACAAAATATTTGGTAAATAAGTATTTAAATACATACTAAAAATACTTGAGGTTTTCATTTGATAAATACATACGTATTTAAAATACTTCAAATACTCAAAATGCAGCAAGGTAACGGAGGGAGTAATTGACCGTGTGCCAGTAGATGACCATTTTGAAAAAAACAACTTTTAATTAAGGTTTGTTTTAGTGAAATACGTTCACAAATCGCGGAAACTATAGTCCTGCCATCTATACTGCGGTTTTTTCTTAGCTGGACTTCAAGGTCACTGAAGGCCCGTCACCACGGTAGCGTTTAGGCACGGTTTTTCGCATCTTTTTCTGTACTGCCGCTGTGTCGCATGCTCGCGACCTATCAAGCAGTGCCGCAGATGAAGCGGCGCGAAAACCTTGCCTAAATGCTATCGTGGTGACGGGCCTTCAGTGACCTTGAAGTCCAGCTAAGAAAAAACCGCAGTATAGTGGTAATAATAGAAAAGCATAGCGCGTTTGGCGGGACTTGTTATTAGTTGGCGAGCATTGAAAGTTGATGTGTGTTTCTGCCGCAGCTTCACGTCGTTTTCTTCCAGAATTTGCTACAGGAGTGTTGCAAATAAGCCATGCAATATACTGTAAGTATTTTATATATCATTTTAAAATAATTATAAGTCGAAATTGTAATTTCTGATATTGGTTGAAGTCTAGAACACGGTACAAACTAAGGAAGTCGTTTAAACCCGCCCTTCGCGCCGCTCTGACGAGGGGAAATCCACGGTGGAGGGGACGAGGGGTGGTTAGGCGATTATAATAATTGGTCACCAACGTGACGTCATAAGTTAGAGGACGCAATTTCACCCTAAGGTCTAGTCGGAGCTCCATTAGAAAATAGTGCTGCCTGCGTTTGTGGTGTGTCTGTGGTAAACAAAGCTTTCATCATTCGAATTCGTTGCAGCAGTTTGAATTCGTGGTTTTCTTATAAAGTGCTTTTGTATAAAAATGAATTAGTAGGTATGCGGTGGAAAGACTCAAGGATGTTTATAGTAAACGCGAGTGCCGAAGGCACGAGCCTCGCCGTGACTTGGATCAGCGCCCTCTGGAATCTGTATTTTAGAGGGCGCTGCTTGGATCCGGGCGAGTGAAGTGAGAAAACTTGCCTTTTAAAGTAATTTTGACATTAAAATGCGGCGGAGACAAAGTGTATGAAGTGCGAGCCATGAAAATCGCCTATATGTAAGTTTTTTATTTCTGTCAGAGCGCTTAGTATAATTTGAGGGAGGGCTTAAGGAGACTCCCTTCCTCTGTCCCCTCCCCTTTCTACCCTCTCCTCCCCTGCCGCCACGCTTCTCTAAAGGTGTACCGTGTTCAGAACTTTAACCCTGATATTAATTAAATGTGATTGGTTGGCTGTTTAAAAATCATCTGCAAATATTTAGAAGGTGGTCAAATAATGAATCTGGAATTGATAGATTTCTAGTAATTGACCGAAGTGGTCAATTACTTGGTAAATCTTTGTTTTCATTGAACTCATTATCTATCTATTTCTTGGTATTATCACCCAACAAAAAATTTCTGAAAGTTTTAATACAATAGATTAGGTTTATCCAATAGATGACCTTCTTTCTTCTTTTACATATAATAATTCAATAATAATTCTTTTATATTGTTGCAGATTAAGTATGTCTGCCAGAAAAGGAAATTTTCGTAATTATACAGAGGAGGTAATGGAGAAAACCATTCAAGATGTAAAAAAAAAACAGTACACAAATTCGGACTGCAGCAAAGAAGTATAGAGTACCAAGGATTCCTCTCACGTATAAAGTACAAGGAAAGTCATCCGTTGAAAGAAGAATGGGACCTCATTCCATTTCAAACAGGGAAGAAGGAATTATTACTGATCGGGCGCTGAAAATGGGTAGAGCAGGGTTTCCCATCACTGTCAGTCAACTTCAAGGTAGTATTCAAATTTTGACGAAGGGCCTTAAGAGAGAGAACAGACAATTGCCCAGGGAGAACTTGGGTCCAAGGCTTTCTGCGGAGAAATGACAATATCTTCAAATGAATAAACCAGAACTTGACGTTATCGCGGGGAAAGGGAATAAAGTCTTTGCAGGGAATGGAGTTAAAACTATATATCAACAGGTGAATTCGGATGACAGTGTGTCTCACTATGCTTCTTACTGGCAATGCCAATGTTTTACCACTTCAGTTATCTTTAAGTAAGAACGACTGTCTCTTGAAATTACTCTACATTTTCCTTGCGATTGGGCACTTTGCAAAAGTGACTCGGTTTGGAAGCATTCAGAATTATTTCATGAATTTTTAACAAACTTCTTCCACCCTTGGCTCAAACAAAATAATCTAGAACTGCCCGTTATATTGTTTATTGATGGGCACGTTTCACATTTAAGTTTACAGACGAGTCAGTTTTGTGACAAAAATGGGATTATTTTGGTGGCTCTGCGTGCAAATGCTACACACATACTCCAACCAATGGATGTAGCCGTGTTTCACACACTAAAAGAAAACTGGAAGAAACATGTCCATGAGTAACGCATCAATCATTTGGACAACCCAGTCTTAAAGAAGAAATATTTTTTGAAGCGGCGAAAAGAGGTAGCCGAGAAGCATGTGACTCCTTCTGTACTTGCCAATGGCTTCCGAAAGTGTGGGCTTTATCCTTGGGATCCGAGTGTACCCAAAATTGGAGGACATTGTGACAACTCAAACATGAAGAGCAGTCCAGTACACAATTTTCATTCACATGTGAAATATCTGAAGCAGAGATTCACATTTCTGAATGATATGATAGGGAAAGAAAAACTGGCATTATTTGAACTGTCGGCCGATCATTGGGAAGGGGATCCTTGTGACCAATCATTATTTCTATTGTGGAAGAAAACGGAGTTGGAACTTCAAATATTTAATAATACAAGTGATGCCACCACTCCAGAAGAATCGCTCCTCGGAAGTTCAGACTATATCAAGATCCGTTAGTTGTACTCCTGAACAATCATCTCAGGAAGACTGCTGTACGGTTGAAAGCAATGAAGGCATTGCCATCCCAAGTGAAAACCATCCCATGATAAATGAAGATTCTGCAATCCCAGGACAATCATGTGAACCACTTCACATGCTTGAAGACAGTAAAGAACCACCTTGCTCATCGGATGTACCATCTCCTTTTAAGCAATATGTATTCTCTTCCCCTATTTGCAAGAGAAAGCTGTCGAAGAAAAGGCGAAGGGAAAGAATACCTGCTGTAGTGTCTGGGGAGGATGGACGAAAGTATTTTCTTAATAAAATTACCAAAAAGAATGAGCAGCTGAAAGGAAAAGAAAAAAGGAAGAGAAGATACAAATGGACAACAAAGGAAAGAAAAATGAAAGAAAGCTGAAAGGCAAGAAACCAAAGCATAATAGTTCTAATGAATCAGATTCTCAATCGTCCATTTCCATTCTGGATTTGACCGATGGAGAAGGTTCTGAAGTGGGCAGTGTATCTTCTTTTGTTGTTGATGATGATGATGAGGAGGAGGAGGAGGAGGAAGAGTCTAAAGATACTCTGACTCTGAATGGTTTTGTTATTGCAGAGTATGAAGGAAATCACTTTCCAGGGAAAATTGTGAAAGTTTAGTCAGATGGCTATGAGATAGCCACTATGGTTAGGAGTGGCCTTTCTTCTTTCCGGTGGCCTGATAAGGAAGATAAACTTTTAAACACAAAGAAGCAAATCAAAAGGAAAATTCGAATTCCAAAACTGTGTACTCGGCGAGGATCATACCGGATTCCAGAAATGAACAAGTTCTCGTTGCATTTATTGGAAAAATCTTTCATATGTACAGCAAAAATGTATTAAATTATGGTTTGTTCTTAGGTATGTACATGTAATGTATGTCAATATAATTTTTGCAATAAAATAACCTCTATTTTTTATTTTCATACTTATGTGGTCAATTTATGGGAGTCAACTACTAAGAAAACATGATATTTGGGTGGTCAATTTCTGATTCAGAATACTGCTTTGAAAAATCAACCAAAAAAACGGGAAAATCTCGTTTTTGTAAAATGTTGATATATTGCATGTTAGCAGGAAGTATGGTAAGTAATGTGAGCTATTCGGATTATGTAATTGGCAAATATAGTCAGTTGGAGAGCAAATGATATTTTGCACTTAAATGGTCAACTTTGGTACGTATATATATTGTAACGAATATTGCATCACCGGCCAGCACCACCACGAACTACCTGTATGCGCGGATTGCGTCATCTGCCGGCGCCACCACGAGCTGCCTGTGAGCGCGGGCTTCGTCATCTGCCGGCGGTTCCTGCACGAGATTATTCCAGAACGTTCGGGGGGTCCGGAAAGTTCTCGACGGCACTCGCCGAGTATAAATACGCGGCGACCGCGAGTCAGTCTTAAGTCCGCAGTGGAAGCTGAACTGTGAAGTGTGTGCATCGCGGTGAATAGCAGTGGAGTGATTGTGTTCAGTGACGTGAACCGTGGTCAGTGCATCGAACTGTGGTTAGTGCAGTGGATTGTGACCAGTGCATCGAACTGTGATCAGTGCAGTGAACTGTGGCCAGTGCTTAGGACTGTGCGAGTGTGTAAGAGAAGTGAACAGTATAAATAAATAATCAAGAAAAGTGTAGTGTAAATAAATAATCAAGTGTTTTCAGCGATTGTGTTAAGAAACAAAAATAAACGTTTTTGTTAAAATAATATCAGACTTTAAATTCACCACCTAGAAACGTAACTATATATATATATATATATATATATATATATATATATATATATATATATATATATATAGTAACACACCCACCTACCTACTTTACCTACTTTACCACACGTGGTGGGTCGTGATAGCATGAATGCTCGTGAAGCGAGCTTACAATTCTCAGGAAGCAGGATCTTTCGGGTATGAGAAAGGTCTGAACCCTTAACACAATGAATCAAATAAAAATACGAATAATATGAACATATATTCAATGAGAAAATTTACAGTGACGCAATTTCACAACAGGTTATTGCACTTTAAGTAGCTGGTCACTGAAAAATGAAACAAGACAAAAGAACCAAAAACATATAGGCGTCACCTAGCCTGCCTGAACACGCTTTCATCAACTACAATTTACGACTTGATTACTCCTTTCTGAGTTTTACCACTACTAAATTATTTACTCTTTTGGCCTCTAGATTTCCGTGCACGGCTTTTTTGTTTCAAATGGATTTGATTCTTGTTTCAAAGAAACCCTTTCACAGGTGCTAGCCTTGGGCTTCGCACTCACTATAATACTGAACACAAAAAAATATACGTTACTTAATTCATACCCCTTTACATGTCACAAAAGCAATTACTTTAAACACAATACAACAAATTGATCTTTCTAGATAATATTTACTGTACAACATATAAAACTTCTGAATCATTTACGTAAAATTGTAGAAGGTAGAACCTCTTTAAATGAATCTTATAATACGTGCAGTAAATGGCCTGGAAACTGCCACTCACACAGTTCGAAATACTTCTCCCACCTATTCTAGACGTTTCACCCACTTTTAACACTGATGGTCGTGTATTTACCACTATCCTCTTTCCCAGCTGAACGCTGCATAAACGTTGCCAGTTCCTTTACCTCAACAGCTCCGCGTCGCTCGCCTGTAGGTAACCTTGGGGATTTTCTGCCGCTCGCCCCGCGTTGCCGCGTCGTCTCGCGTGCTGTGCTGCGACGAAAGCAGTTCCTTCCGCTCGAACGCCGCCAAGCCTCCAATTTCCACACCTTTCTCTCGTTCCGAACCCGTACTATCCTCGCTCTAGACCAATTCCTTCTCGCCTACGCTTCGCTCTTCCTGGGGTCGTCCGTCTTCCACTGCCTCGTACACGTTCGTTCGCGCTTCCAGCCTCGAAATTATTAATGTTGCAGGAGTTATGCTCAAATGCTCGGCCGACCTACCACACTTTAGGCATGTGATGTCAGCGTGCAATGTGAGATGCTGGATTTAATTAACGTCCTTCTGCGCGAATTTTACAACTTTTGAAGTTATTTCGACGTCAAACAGTTATTTTGCTTGCTCTCCGAATTATTGTTACTGCGACGAATGATTTTGCACTCAATCTCCTAATTACTTCACTTTTCTAAGATACGCTTTCCGAGCTATCTTTTAACTATCAAGTTAAAATAAACTCATATACTATCTATTTGTACTCGCCGTTACTGTTGTAGCAAAAGAGCCGCTTCTGGTCGCCGTCGCAGTTGCCGTAAAAGAGAGTTCCTCGGAGGCGCGCCGCGATACTTATGTTCCTCGCGCCTGGGGAAATGTTGGAGGGGTGCATATTCTCTTCCTTTCGTGACCTCACGGAAAAAGCATAACTCACTAGTTCGGGCATCGCAGTTTGAAAAGCTGTGGGCAGATGGCGCGTTTATCGGCCATCGCTCCGCCGCGTACCCTAGTCCTCTCTGTTAGTGAGCTTCTTTACATAGCTGATGGTGGCGTTATGGGGTTGTCTAATCCCGTGACGTCACTATATATATATATATATATATATATATATATATATATATATATATATTACACCGTGGCCCCGGCAGACCTACTCCCACTCCTTTACAAACATTAGTTGAATTAAGAATAAATGATAGCAACAAGCTTTGTTGACAAATTATGATAACCTTAAATGTTTGCTCCCGGGTATTAGAAACTACTTGGCGTCGAAAGAGCTACAGACTTCAGATAGTGGTACTGTCAACAAAATAATCAAATCCCCCACTCCTCACGCATCTAGCGAAATGAGGGCTCAAGAAAACATACGGGGATAATACGCTGCACGGTGTCAAATTCTTATTCATCTCTCTAATCTTTAGAAGCGGTACTATACTTGTTTTTTTAATGTGGCATCTGTGGGTAGTATTTCCAATATGGAATTCGGCACGACTTTTTGCGCCTTTCTTGGTCCTGCCGCAAGATGTCGCATGATTGCGACCGTATGAAGCAGTGCTGCATATCAAGCTACTCTAGCGGCAGGACTGAGAATGACGAAAAAAGTCGTGCCAATTTCCATCTTGGGAGATACTACCCTCAGCCGCCACGTTAGAAAACCCCGAGTATAGCAAAAAGCTATTATGATATTAGTGAGTTTTACATTGAAATTACCGAAGAAATTAAATTAAATTAAAAAACTACTTAAAAACAGATGCCACGTTAGAAAAACCCAAGTGTAAGCATCCCTGCTCGACGCGTTACAGGCATATAGGCTAGGTTTATAGGCACATAGGGCCATATTCTCTCTGCATAGGGCATAGAGCTCCCCGATCGGAGGACGCCCTGGCAGATTTTAAGCGGGTGTTACTTGTTTGGTAAAAGAACCATAAGTGATTTCTCAAAAAAATATTTGTAGAAAACAAAATATTTAAAATATGGAAAATTCAATTAGGCTCTTAAGGTTCTATTAGGCAATTATCTTTAAAATAGGCGTTTATAGGCATTATAGAACCTTCGCAAAAGCCATTTCGGAGGTAAACATTGATAATGGGAAACGTTCCCTAAAAGTACGTTCAAAGAAATAAAATAGCCCAAAGAGGCATTCTCCGGACTCGGAATAAACGTATTTTTTGCGCAGATAATTGTTCTGCATTTTTAACGATTTATATTTATCATTAAAATGAAGAGAAAACAAATTCAACAGCTGAAAGGGGTTTTAATTTTTGTAAATGATCTTGGCTATCCAGGTGACGCCGCGTCGCAGGCTGTGTTGCCGACGTTTCGACCACCTTGTCGTGGTCTTCCTCAGGGCTGTTGTGCTGAAGACCACGACAAGATGGTCGAAACGTCGGCAACACAGCCTGCGACGCGGCGTCACCTGGACAGCCAAGATCATTTACATGACTCTGGCCGCGGAAGCCTACGACTTCGGCTTTAATTTTTGTTTCAATGAGGTTCATTCACTAGCAAAATCAAACGGAAAGAAAGCATCCTCGTTATCTTCATGTTTTTGTGGTATTTCTTTTTTAAATACACCTAAATACTCCTGGAAAAGAATATATCGTTTCAGTGCCACAAATTCAAACAGTAGACAGTTCGAAAAACATGTCGCCGGCCAAAGACCGTAATAGACGTCACACCTGCGGTGAAGCTAGGGGCCCGGAAATGGGCACCTTGCTGATGAACTCATGCCACTCAGTTTCACTGAGGAAATAATGGTCGTGACCTGCGTGGGCAACAGCTCACGGTGGCGATCCGCAATTGCTTGCTTCAGTTTCAGTTCAAAGAAGCTTACCATTCTACGGCGATTCATACTCAGCAGTGGGAAATTCACAACAGAACAACTTGCTGACATTCCGGGAAATGTGAAGTATGTTTTTCAATCCACATGAACTATCCACATGTCGAACATTTAGAACGTTCCAATATCCCCTAAAACGATGGTCCTGTTGAAGGTTCATCTCTTCCGAATGAAACATCCGCCAGTGGTGAAAATTCATCTGTCTATGAATCACACGATAAGTATGCGATAAGTGCGAAATCTCCTTCTACGCGAGATAGAACGAATATGGTGATGAAACACCAGTATCACGTTTGATTTACATGGATGATCTTATAGTGTCTGCTAAGAATGAAGCGATTCTCTCCCAAATGCTGTCTTGAATGATTATAGCAGTGACAGCTGCATAAAGTTTTGTCTTGACAAGTGTGCAAAAATCAATATAAAGAAAGGAAGGATGACAACAGAGAGCATTAAAGTTGATATGCACACTGTAATTCAAGATCTTGAGCCAGGTGAAACAAATATTTATAAATATCTGGGCAATGAAGAATGTGAAAACATCTCGAACGACACAATGAAAGAGAATTCGCAGGGAGTATTTCAGAAGAGTGAGACTTCTCCTACAGTCCGCTCTGAAGTCCATGAATACAATATCAGCAATATGTAGTTTGCTGTACCAATAGCTGAGTAGTTTTGTATTAATGGAATGGACTGAGCAAGAAAATTAAATCATGGGTCGAAAAAACAGAAATCTGCTTACAATGAATCATGGCGCCCACCCTCGAGCTGACGTAGATAGATTTTATGTGTCACGTTAAGAAAGAGGAAGAGACCTTAGACCAATTGAAGCCTCCTAGCACAATACAGTAATCACAATGGAAAAGTATGTAGTCGGCCATCAAAATGACCCACTAATAAGGCAGGTCATTGAATCTGATCGACGAATAGGAAACAGAGGCATTGAAAGTAGCTGAGTAGAAAGGAGCATTGCGAAGAAGACTATGCAAGACACGCAGAATAACACAGACACTAAACTCTGATGCTATTAAACATGAAATGTGAAACACACAAGATGTTAAAGAAATCGTGGAGAGACAAACCACTCCATTGACAATATCTAAAAAGAAGGGATAAGTTGCAGATCAATAAAGATCAATCACTTATGTGACTTAAAAGGGAAAGAATGAACCCAGAATTGGAAGCAGTGGTAATAGCTGCCCAAGATCAGGCGTTGAGAACACATTATGAAGCGGTTCTCAGAATTTCCTAAAATGATAAATGCCACAATTGCCAGGAACAAGTAGAAACCATTGATCATATCGTCTCAGCTTGTCCAATTGTAGCAAAGAATGAATACATGAAAAGACACGACAGGGTGTGTAGATGCCTCCACAGGCAGATCTTCCAAATACATGCTCCAAGTTCCACACGTAAGTTCCAAATACATGCTTCAAGTGGTACGAATACTCACCAAAACTGGTGACGTCTATTCGCCTGTGTACAATACTGTACGACCAACAAATTCAAACTGATCGCACGACAGCGACAAACAAACTGGATATTGTTATCTGGGATTTGGAGAAAAGAAGTGTTTACTGGTAGATGTTGCTCTGCCGTGCAATCTAAACGTCACAATCAAGGAGACATATATCTTAAATACAAGAATTTGGAAATCGATATCAGCCGAATGTAGGGCATAAAATAAATTCCTTTAGTAATCGAAGCCTGGGATTTATTCCGCATAATTTGTGTAAGATCTTGGCTGAACTTCCAGGTCATTCAAAAGACTTAGAAGTGCAAGACATTGGTTCATTGGGAGCAGCCCACATTTTGCGCAAAGTATTCTAGAAGCACTGATAGTGCCTAAGGTCCAATTAATGTAAGTTGGTGATTCACAGCTGTGTGTGACGTAAAGATGCATCTCTCACTTCCATAAAAGCTACAAATCACAGAGTAAAAACGTGTCGAGCCGGGTCGCTAAATTGCCTCTGACGACCTGGAAACATATGAGTATCGTGCAGCGAATTTTATCATCCGCCGCCCGCGTTCTTGTCTTTGCTCTGTGCTCATTCTCTTCTGTGTTTTACTTTTACCTTTATTTTAACTGAAGTGGAAAGTCTTTGAATGAGGCAGTAACCAAAACAACAGCGGCAGAATGGCAAAATGTCATTGAACATGTCAAGAAAGTGATCACATATAATTGGGAGAAGGATGTCGTGATATAAAACGACGTCGAAAGAGCTCATTATTACTTTGAAGAGTTCACGTTGCTCGAGTGGTAGTCCTATAGACTGCGCTACAGACGTAGCATGAGACAGCGACTGAGATGTGCGCGGTGTATTTCTCATCGCCATATCAATTAGGGTAATCAAGTGTAAATAAATGTTAGATTGTATTGTAGTCAGGGGCGTTTATTCCCTGGAAGCAAGGGAAGCATAGCTTCCCCTATCATTTCCAAGGATATCTTACATTTTACAACCACTTGACCAATTTGGAATCGTTTGCTTGCAATCCAAGTCAAAACAGTTTAAATTGGGTACGACCAACCTTATCTTCCCAAAAAGAGCAGGTAGTTACTATGGTCACCAACAGATAGGGTAGAGTTCTCCTAAAACGTCGTTTGGAAGCGCTGAACTGACTGTATCTATACCTTGTCCAACGAGAGAATAAAGTAGATGTAAACAAACCGGAATGTATCCCTCCGCCAAGGCGCGTGCACCGAGGCGCGTGCACCGAGGCCTCTGCTGTAATTTGACAGTTGTCAACGCTCTACTGTGACCGTCGCGCTCGCTGTGGTAATCTGAAGTTCATCTACACGTTGCCCAATATCCTTTGTTCTATCGAAATCTGCAACATGCGCGAAAGGAACCGACGATTACACGACACAGGACGACATCGAGGCACGCAAAGGAATAATTCATTCAACACATTATTTGTTAATGATATCAATTAATTATATTACACTATTTTTAATGTTAATTGTAATGTAATTTTATTGTCCATAAGGTTAAGAAATTCATGCACACAACGAAAATCACGAATGGTCCCATGTCTTGTATCTGAAACGCCGAGTTTTTTGTTAATACACCGAAGGCAAATATTTACGCAAAATTTATATTGGACATGAAATTTAGACGTAACTCGCTTGAGAAAAGGGTGTTCACTCTGGATCTGACAGTGGTTCTATCCCTTTCAGACTTCAATCTTCAGAGGAACTTGACCCGTTTCCGGGGTTGATTATTAAAGAATCAACAAAAGTATTACGCCTTCCAAGTCACACATTCTCTGTTCTTCTCGTATTACATGTACAGTACACTGACGCCACTTCTCCGATGTAACCTCGCGAAAAGCTGCATACACAAAGTTTTGTACATCTGGAAGCTTGAAAGAGGTGTTGTGTCTGGCTATTTAACCCTTAACCTGACTCCATATTAGTTCTATAGGATTTAAGAATCAGTGGTAAGGAGGTAACCTAAGGATAGTATGGCCGGCTTCTCGGACCATATTATCAATTATATATACAGGTAATTCATACTGCTGGGAAACTAATTCTAGCAGTTCAGGTCTAACATGCTATCTTGATGAATGTTTTAGCAACCGTCACTAGATAGGCTGCGGCCCCTTCTTATTTGAATTTGGCGCCACTTTTGCGCCAATAGCGTCGAAGGGCCCAAAGGCGCCGTACGCGAAGGTGCAGCAATCTACAGGTCACCCCCAGCAATTCCCAATGTTATTTTGAAGTGTGTCCAAACGTTTCGAAGTTTCCGTTGGTAAAAATCGTTTCACGTTGTGAGGCGCGCACAGTGTATTTTCAGAATGCAAAATTGTGAAGAAAAATGCCGCATATTCGGCGTTGTTGGTTTCCCAATTGCCATAACAACCGAACAGAAGACGCGGAAGGTACAAGGCTGTTAACTTTGCAGTGCGATTCCAAACAGGAAGTAATATTATGTTATATGTTTTGCTTGATTGATGTTTCGTTAAGATTGGTTTCTTATTATTATGATAGTGAGTGTTAGTTCCTTTATTTTTAATTTAGTCTTATTATTTTTGTTGCAACATTAAATTGAATATTTATTTTGTGTATTAATGTACATGATACAAATTTTATTTTAGGTGCAGGAAATATCTGCTGGCTGTTTAGAATCAGGTTAGGATCTGGAGGACATTGGCGTTGAGCACTTCATGCCAGTAATGTTGGCTGCAGACAGTGGCGGCTCGTGGTCATACTATTAGGGTATGCAACGCCTCTCCTCTCTCCCTTTCTCCAACCCTCTCCCTCTCTCTTGCTCTCTCTCACACATACATACATGCCCATACATACAGGCATACATTATAAGCATACACACATTCATTAACATAAATAATGACAATTAGAAAAAGGCATCTTATGAAGTTTGATAACATGTTGAATAGTTCCTTTTATCACCAACGAGGGTTGACCGCATTTCGTTTTACAACATCCGTTTCGACTTCGCTCGGCAAGGACCCCCCCCCCCCGAAATATTTACTACTTGCGTCGTGTTACCGCATGATTCGGCACTTTCAGAACAGTTTTCAAAGGGTGTCAAGAAACACATTGATTCGAAATTTTTTACTCACACTTTTGCTAGGGAGTATTTTTCATAAACTCGCTGTACAAATTTAAGGTTAAAAGTACAAGTTCCTATACTCAATATTCAAAAAATCTGGATAATTTGCCGTCTACGCTAACTCACGTATTAAAAAGTCTGTGTCTCAGTAAATGTAGTTTCTTTTCAGCAATTTTTTCTGTGACATTTTCATTGATGTTACTCGTATTTTAATATTTTTGACGCTATTCATTGTCAGTTGTACAAACACCCTTCACAGAAAAACGAACATTTGCTTCGGTTTTTCAAAACGCATTAAAAAAGTAGCCTCCTACATACGTTTACACAATACATTTTGGTTTTCACATGCTTAGGAATGGATTTGTAATTGCAACTAGCTTTAAAATGTGCAAATAACATTCGATTAACACAATACTTATGAATTCAACACTGCACAGCAATGCGTTTGGGTTTCTCGCGCTACCGAAGAATTGCTTTGAAAGGGGTGGGAGCTCATTTAAGTGGAGAAATATCTCACACTTTCTTCGATCAATGCCACCCTTACTTCTCTTAAAAACTTGTGCTAGCCGAGTGTTATATCTTCACGACATGTCAAGGCACTTTCAGAGGTCGCGTTTGCGCAGTAATATCCGCACGGTCCGGAGTGTGCTCCAACCATCCATAAGCCACAATGTTCCCCCTCTTTCCCCTCCAGCCCAGCGGGAGCAAACGACTCCGTCGGCTCGTTCGCATTTCCCGAGTGTGCTCTAGCTGGTTGTCACGAAGGGCATTGGCGGCGGACAGTCAATCGCCCGTTTGTAAGTTACGCTTCTGCCAAGTTTTTGTGAAAATGGAGTGGATTAATGATCCAGAAGCAGGGGCGTTTATTCCATGGAAGCAAGGGAAGCATTGCTTCCCCTATCATTTCCAAGGATATCTTATATTTTAATACAAATTGACTAGTTAATTTAGAATCATTTACTCGTAATCCAAGTCACAACAGTCTAAATAGGGCGCGTCCAATCTTATCTGTCCAAAATGAACACGTAATTGTTATTGTCACCAATAGGGTAGAGTTCGCCTGCAAAGCTCTTGGGAAGTACTGGGCTGACTGCATCCAGCGTCTCGTAGGGAATGCTCAGCCGACATGCTGGCGCGTGTGATGGGCGCGCGCAGGCTCATTCAGTCGAGCTCGCCTTTGGAAGCAATCGGCCAGTTGCATACAGCGTGACTCACTACGCGCGTGTGGTGGGCTCCGCACGTGCTTATCGGTTCAGGGTTTAAATGATCCATTTGTCGTCTTATCCCTGAGAATAATTAAAAAATCTACCATTTGAAATGAAATTGCTTCCCTAGAAAAATATTTCACCACACACCATTGAGTGTAGGCCATAACAATTATTGAAGTTGGTGAAGATCGTAATGTGTAAACGTACCAAAACAAGCTGCTGCTTCATACAATATGAGTATATGATTTGGTTACTTTTATAAGTATTTTTTTCAAGTGTTTATTTTCGTGTCCCAGGAATACGTGTTCACGGGTACGCAACCTGGCAACGTCGCTCCCCTCCACTCGCAAATGTCAATAACCTATTTCTTTTAATCGGACTCTATGCTGGTTGCAACCCGGAGTAAACTTTACAATAAACCCAACCATAACCTCTTAATTGCAACTAGCTTTAAAATGTGCAAATAACATTCGATTAACACAATACTTATGAATTGGAGGAATCATAATTTTTATTATTGTAATGTACATACGTATTCTTCGTTTTTTATAACATGGCACGTGAGGGCGTCTTCGCCATGGAATGTGGCACGACCTAAAAGATGCAAATAGCCTTGCTATATTCCATCGTAAAAACAGACGCTCATGCGCATATGTTATAAAAACCGAAGTATAACAAAACAACATAAGAGGTATATATGTACTTTCTTTTTGAAAACAATAGGAATTTTTAAAAAATTGGGGCAGAAACATGCAATATCTGAGAGTTTATTTATGTGAATGTTGTTTCATATTAGACATGCAACATATCCTTTTTAAATAACCTGGTAATAGTCATGATTAGCAAAAAGCTATTATGATATTAGTGAGTTTAACATTGAAATCATGGATGAATAATGTGTTAATCTATGTTGAAATTACCAAAAAAATAAATACTGCTTACTGCACTTCATCTGAGAAAGTATGACTTCCCTGTATATTACAGACCCCCAAAATTCCCCTTCAATTTTCAACCGAGGAACTTCCAATAAATTTTATTTGAAGATATAAATGTATTTTTCTACCTTTACGATTCTTGAAACAAATAACTTGATACATTTTGCATACTTCGCCATTATTATACATATAATCTTTTCCAAAAGTTCTTTATAATGTTTCTTGTGCAGTTTTCATTATAATTTTAAGCAAATGAAACCACAATAAATATAATATTTGTGTTTAAATGTATTATTAATATTTAAAATTACACATATTCTTGAAAAAAATACCGATCCTATTTTGTTTTTATGACAGTGTGGTATCGTTTTTAACAAATCTGAAAATAATTGTATTTAATTATTGCGGATTATAATACTATTGAAAGTTTTACTTTGACAAAAAATTATCAGTTTTCACTATTCTAAATCTTCCTTGATGTTCGATTAGGGCGCCATCTTTCGTGTTCTGACGTTTGTAGAATTTCCTTGCTTCCCACCCTTTTCTCCGCCTTGTTCCGTTTGGCGCTTGGATGCTACAGTTCACGGCAATTTTGTAAGTAAATTTTAACTAAAAGAGCAATTGTATTTGCAATTTAACGCGTTTAAAATATTCTTGAACAGATCCTTATTCTGTGAATTCATAAGGGCACGTTTTCTTTTCGACAAGAGATATTAAATAAGTTCTTGATGACCGGAATGGCTGCCTTCAGCATGTCTTTGTTACTTTCTGTAACATAACGTGCCGACATAAGTGGTCTCTTTTCATTCGTACAAGTAATAGGGTTGAAGATTCTAAATTTTTATTTTGCCCTGAGATTTATAGTAACCGTGATGTTTTAAGTACTTTCACAATACTGAAAACTGAAAAGTGCCACGTTTTCGTCCATGGTTACTCTTACCGGCATGGGCGAATGAAAGCACGGTAGCCTTTGTCTTCGCGATATGTTTCCGACGCTTGGTGGAATCTGCATTGTGGAAACGGAAGGCATCAAATATTCGTGAAATTGCTGGTATTGGACTCGCCCATTTACGAATCGCCGCTAAAGAAAATTCTCGATAGTGATTCGTTGGGAAAATACAGTTAAAGGAATTGATTCATGCGTCATATGGGGAAAACCGTTAAATCACAAAGGGAGGGAGGAATTGCTCGCACAGGGTGTGAAGCCCAGTTGGTCTTCTTTCGCCACCACGAACACCTGGGAGCTCACTTGCAGTCTCGCAGAAAATTGATTCCGTGACTTCTAGTTCAGCTGTACGATATGTCCCCATTTTAGGTCAACGAAGATGAGCGATCATCAATCACGGCGTAAGCCGTTTTGCGACCATCGCCTGCAGCCGTGAAGGTTTTGTGGAAAACTGCCTTCGAGAAGCAGAAAATACATCATGGAAGGGCAAGAGTTCGTGGATGGGTGGATAAGGGGCCAGATCCTAGGAGAGGGAGCATACGGCGAGTAAGTATTGTATCATGGCATAACCTGATGGGCATTTTTTTCTCATCAATATGTTCTTTTTCAGTGAGGGATCATGACTAATTCATGGAATGAATGTCAAAATGTGCACAACAGGTTTTTCACAGGATATTATAACCATTTAATGTATTAATAATAAATTTCAAACTGGGGATTGTGCATATACTTGTGAATTTGATTTTCACTGGTTCTCAATTTTTCATGAAAAGATGTTGAACGTTCTTTTCATTAAAAGCCACAACAGGAACTGATAGTGAATTATGGGATAATTTTAATTTGGATTAAATATATTTAAGTACCCGGTACTCTAATAATTATATATTATAAAATGTGATTCTTTTATGGGTAACAGGGTTTGTGCACAAATAACTTTAAAAGAGATTCTCTAACAATTGAATTTGATTATTCCTTTAATAAAGTTGGGAAGATTGAATTGTGAAAATGCAGGAAAGAAAACCTCTAAATTCGTAGCGGCAGCTGAAAAGAAACATGAGAAAGTAAAATGCTTTGAATAAAGGTGGTTTGAGACAGCTTGCAAATAGTGGTCACATTTTCCATTTCTGAGTATTGTAGGCATTTGAATGCAGAAATGAAATAAGTTGTCTATAACCATCATTTTCATTTAGATAACAAGCATTCAATGGCTGTATATTGTCAATTGAACTAACTGCCAGTCAGCAGATCTGGTAACTAAGCCATCAAAGCTGTTAATTTTGGTAATGTGATAAAGATGTCAACTTTTATTTCTATGACAATAAAGATGGGAAAAGTTGAGTGTTCTTGAAATCTATTGATTTTTGATTCAGAATGGCGGTCAATGTTCAAGAATTTAAGGAACCCGCTCTTATATTAATGGCTATATCTGTGTACATACCTGAATCTTCAAGTAGCACAACAGAAATATATTCTTAAATCAAGCTAAAAGGTACTGTTGGAATCCAGACATATCAGGTTAATGTATGTGTTAAGAGACCGAATTTGGGAGGTTGGATACAGTGCTGTTCATTTCTTTAGCAGCTCTCACTTTTGTCTCCCTATATAAAAGGCAACTTCTGATGACTGTAGTGTTCTGAGCTTAACCATACAGACAGATACGGGTTGTACATTCTTTTATTTTAACATTGTGCACAGGCTGCTGGGGTCCACATCCTG
This sequence comes from Teleogryllus occipitalis, assembly GCA_011170035.1. Lineage (NCBI taxonomy): Eukaryota > Metazoa > Arthropoda > Insecta > Orthoptera > Gryllidae > Teleogryllus > Teleogryllus occipitalis. The sequence goes on from BLKR01000375.1 coordinate 225,092, forward strand.
TAGTAATGTAGAAAAAAGTTAGAAGTTTTGATTTAAGGATTTTTTTCTAGTAAATTCAGAAACTCAAAATTCAAGTGTGTGTGGTGCGGCCTGATATCATGCATGGTTCCATCCCACCCACCTATTTCAAAGCAGTTGGGGAAAGTGTCTAGATCAACAATACAGGGAAGTCTGGTGTGGATCACCTGAGTAATGAAAATCTGGCCTGCAATTGTATTAACCCTCGCATGGTCGAATGGGGGGCCTAAGGTCCTCCTGTTCTCTTTTTTCCCTTATGATTAGGAGAAAAAATATAGAATTTCTTTCTCGTGTATGTAAATATTCATTTATTTGGAAGATTTTAATACACTTTTCATAGTAATATAGTTTTTTGATTACACAGAAATGACTGGGGAACTCAAGATATGCCTAATTAACCATTCTTGTTGTTAATATTTTGACATTCACATTTATATTTCTCTTGTATTTGGCTGACGTTTAATGTGTAATATGACACTGTGTTAGAGACACTTGTAAGTACTGATAGCTAGCATTTATCTTCTGTTTTACTCTCCACGTAGCGTTTTATATTATCAGTTGTGTTGCACGAGTTGTAAGAAACTTCGTTTACTACAGCCATGAGTCAGTGAGATATTAGACGGTGGACTTCAGGGATACATATTTTCTAAACGTATTCTAAAAGTGTCAGTGTTCTTGTAATAATAATGTGAAATTAGAAAGGTTTAATATATTAGTTATTCCAAAGATATTATGACTTAAATGAGTATGCGAAAGCATTGTTTTTTAAACATTTCAATATATTACAAAATATTGAAATTTGCACAATGTTCTTATACAATATTGTAATATAAGACAATACAGAAATAAAGCAAATACCATTCTGTACTCGATATAACAACTTTTATGTAACAACTTTTCGTAGGTGTCACTAACGGCTGCATTTCAATATCATGCTTGGTCATGTGAGGGTTAAAGGTTTTAGTTGTGGCCCTTGAGGCTTTGCAAGATGGATATCCCAAGTTTATTTGGTAAACAGTAAGTCTTATATAAATATGTAATGTAGTTGAAGTTGAACAGAAGTCAGTGTGCTATTTCTTTGAAGCAAAGGGGGTCATATTGTCTTTCATTTTTTGGGTATATTTAAAAGCAGCTTGTATGGATGTAATTTAAAGTAGCAGGTGTGCGGAATATTAAGACAGTCATTATTTTAAAGTTTTATTTAGAGAAACAGAATTCAGAAGTCAAATATTCTGGGATTTTATTTTAATGTACCCTTGTCAGCTATTCCATTTCAAATATTCACCCCCCTGTTCTGTAATTTTCTCTCCATATTCGATTCACATGGTGTTTCTCATGTGAAACATTGCTATTTTTAAACGTGTCATGCTTAATATGTACAAGCCAAATGAATTTCCTTCTTTCTCCAAAAGGTGTCCTCTGACTCACCAGGTAAGTCAATGAGTAACTGCAATTGAGAATGGAGAAAGGTTTTTGAGTCATCCAGGTGGCATAGTGAGGTTATCTGGACATGTATTTTTTCTTCCAGTAAACGTGGGGATTCCAATTAATGGGATTCTTTCTCTTAGCTTTTCTAATGATGGTGTATAGATAAACTATTTAAAAAGGACAGTGTTCCAAAGAAGTCAGCTTTCATGCTTGTAAACAATGCGTGAAAACTGATGATGAAATATTTAGGGGTAAATATGAGTAGTTGCTTTATTTAATGAATTAAATAGGATGTGATTCTCCAGTGTTTTTTTATCTTCAAGTTCACTATTGTTGAGTTTACTTCTATTATTGAGTAAGTTGTGTTAAAATGATTAAATGAAATGTTAATGATTTGAAACTCTGGCTCAATTCATGACTTTAATTTATTATTGAAATAAATTTCACAGTAAAGGGGTTTGAAACAGCAGGAGGCCTTTTTTGAACTTTGTCTTCATGATTTTGTACTGGTGTCATGGGTAAACGATGAGCATTACTGAACACCAAATCACTCCATGAATTCTTATATTCTCCTTATATTTTTTCACCAGCCGTATGAGCCAGAACTTCAGCCTTGAAAGATCAGTTCAGTGAATGCAGTTAGAACTTTGTTTTCATGAGTGATTTAATGGCTCTCTTGTGAGAATTGATACTAAGTGTTGAAAAGCCTGTGAGAAGTGTAAAATAACCTTTTTGGGGGAGAAACTGAGGCCATAGATTGCCCATTGTTGCCAAGTATAGAGTGTTTGTGCTGTTCACAATAGTTGCATTCAATAGAACTAAGATCAATTTTTAATCTAAGGATAATAAATGTTACATTAAAATACTTAAATTGTTTTGAACTGCACTCTTCATTAATTCTAGCTACATACACTCATACACTACATTCTCCAGTTGGTGGAACTATAAAACAATAATAGGGAGTAACAGTCTCCCGAGCAAGTTGAGCAATGTTACGAAATTTGAATCATTTCTACATTTACTTTTTGGCATACCAGTGTCTCTAAATCTACCAATTACTGGACCAGGTGTGAAAGGTCTTGAAATTTGAAAGAGTATGGATTTTTAAGAATACTTCATTTCTGTTTTGCTTTGATGTAAGTTACTTTAACGTTTGGCCAATATTAATCATTGAAACACTAAAGTAATGTTGGTATCCGATTTTTAAAATCTATTGTTAGAATTTTGAAGTTGCCGAGAACATGAATATCAAATCATTTTTACCTGGTTATATTGAAATTTGACAGATAAGTTAAGGTTTTAAAGTAATCTTTAAAATACTTGTTTAGATAAAATTTGGAAAGTTTAAATTTCAAATGTTTAAGAAATTTGGGAAATGTTTCTAGATAAAGTGATGATAAATCAGTTTCAACTGAAAAAGGATGTAGGAAATGCATAGCAAAATTTTGCTATTTTTTGGATTTTACAATATGATTTGAAGACTAAGGTAATTTTCTCTCCCTTTTATGACTTGATTTTATGGTGTGAAAGATAAGTAATTATGCGAGTTCAGCAAGATTCATGTCCTGCCATTGCCTCAACCGAGTGGGTAAAACACATTTTTTTGAGCTTGTGACATTCATGCAAGTTAGTATAAAAGCCTTTCACAAGAAATTTTGTTGAAAGTAAATACATTAAATCATGGGCTCAGAGCAACCATAACTCTGTAGGAGCGAAAGGAAAAGTACTTGCTTTTCCCTCCTAACCTGAATATTTTATGGAATTCCTTCTGAAATTTTGTTACCTGTTAGTGTGTTGTGATGCATTGATCAGGTTCAAATTATTACTATTCATTTTTACTTCTATTAGGAAAGAAGTATAACAGCAAAAGTGAAACCTTATTTTTTCCTGGATTGTAAAATTGTAAATGTACTTGAACATGTGATGTGCATAAATCTGAATAAACTAATTGGTTTCCTAGCATGTAACTATGCTTTTCTGGAATAGTATGTTGTAACTCAAAATTGATAATTGGGATTTCATGGTAAATCCATTTTTTAAAATTGTTACATGAATTAAGTCTCCTGGAATTACACCAGTTGCTGCTTAATCACAAATGAATTGTTATTTCATGGTTGTATTGTTTTTGAAATGTCAAAAAAAAATCAGGATTTTATAAAATCCATTATTATAAATCTGTGGGCCAGAGGTATAGGAAACTCACATTTACTAAATTTTTCAGGAGAGCAGTTTGAAGATGGTCTACTTTGAACTTCAGGCTGTTTGAAAGGGCTGTAACTTCGCCAATTAGTGATGTAGGTCATACTGTTTTATACCTCTGGGCAGAGAACAAGAAACCCATGTGATCGTGCCAATAATCTCATTTTGGCCAAAAATGGACAATGTCCTAAACCTCTGACCCACAATTAAAAAGCCAGTAAACATACACAATTTTTTTGTATATTACTTGAATATCATTGATTAATGGAAAGCAATTGAGGAAGGGGACCAGAACCGAGATGATTTACGTTTTTCAATTTAGGTTGTTGGTAAAAACTACATGCTAATGCCACAACTTGAACTGAGGAGTTCAACCAAAGTTGATTGTCAAATGTCCTTGCATTGTATTTAAAGACTAATAATAAGGTACACAAAATCAAAAGTCCTATATTGCTTCCAAGAATTTCATTTTGATACTTCCAAGAAGTTGGGGTAGGATTTACTATTCTGTTTAGGAGAGTTCTTTGAAGGAAGAATGTGAGATCGCAGTTGTGATAAGGACCCCTAGTGTTGATTTTGGAAGAGAATTTCTTTCAGTTGGGCAGTTGCAAAAGAAATTTGTTCATGGTCTGATGGATGTAGTAAAACTATTGTCAGAATAATATTTCTGTTGCCTTCACCATTTCTTGTAAAGAATAGTTGACTTACTAATAAGCTAGCCTTTTTACGCATTGCTGTAGAAGCAGCATTTGCCAATGAGACACCAGTTTTATTTAGAGAGCATTAGTGTAGATATTAGAGTTCATCAGATCGTTAGTAGAGTGCACCAGGTCATGGAGAAAGTTCCAGGCTGAGGGAGTTAGAGTAGAATGAGTCCACCCTAGAGAAGTTGCACAACTGAAATGCTACAGAATTTGTTTTTATGTTTATATACACACACACACACAGTATAGATACATTCATTGAGTAGTTTTAAGAGGGGCGATGATTGTGGAATATTTCTTTGGCGTTCATGATTATTCATGTTCATTCTTACTCTTTTATTTGGAATATAAAAAACATCATTCAAGCAAACTTTTATAACCATAATATTGTAACAGAAATTAAAGTAAAAAAATTAAAGAAGAAAGCTTCAATAAATTATACTAACAAATTATCTTCGAAACTAAATGACTCATAAAATAATTTCAAATTTAGTGTACTTCAGATCAGTATTAGTCCAACTTATCCCAAGATAAAAGAACTTTATACTAATTTACACAAGATTCATCATTTTCTTCAAGTCAGTGTTCTGTTTGTTATATATATATATATATATAATTTTTTTTTTTTTTTTTTTTCTAATTAACATCTATTTTTTTGTATACCAGGGTGCAGTTGCTTCTAAACAAATCTACAGGAGAGGCAGTGGCCATGAAGGTGATAGAACTGGGGAAAGCTGGGGTGGACCAAATGGTTAAAAAAGAGGTTTGCATCCACCGTATGCTGAACCATCAAAACATTATAAAATGTTTTGGAAGCCGCCAGGAGGCCAACAAACACTACATTTTCTTGGAATATGCATCAGGAGGGGAACTCTTTGATCGAATAGGTAAGAATTAAATTATTTTATCAAGCCCATTTTGTGTGCCAAATTATCATTGCAACTGCAAATCCGACAACATGCACTTTTCATGACCTTTACTCACGTGGCTGCTTTAACAGATGTAGTGGTATTGTGTGTGAACACAATGAAATGAGGTGGTTGACTGTTCATTGCATGGTAATGCCTTTGCCAAATACTTTAGCAGTATCGAATCAAAGCTTTGGCATTTTTTAAGTGTTGCCACCAAGTTACAGAAAGTCTCAGTTAATCAGCTGAGCACCATTACAAATGCCAAGAGTTAGGTTAATTGTGAGAAAAGTGTGCTGTTAGATATGTTTATGATAATCCAATATGTCATGGTAGCTGTAACGTAACATGAAGCACTCAGTATACAGCCAAGCTGCCCCCTTCCATATTCTACTGACAACCACCTTATTTTATTTGTCCTTACCATGTATTTTTTGGTCCACAAGCAGTTAATTATTAATGGTTCTCTTTTAGAACCTGATATTGGAATGGAGGAGTGGCAGGCACAGAAATATTTCAAACAGCTTCTGAATGGTGTAGTGAGTATAAATTTAACACATACAGAATATGTACTAATTAATTGAAACTGATGAAAAAGATTGTATTAGTGTAGGTTCAGGAAGTTTGAAAATGATTCAAAGCTCTCTCTCTCTCCCTCCTCTCCTCTCTCTCTCTCCTCTCTCTCCTCTCCTCTCTCTCTCTCTCTCTCTCTCTCCTCTCTCTCTCTCTCTCTCTCTCTCTCTCTCCTCTCTCTCTCCTCTCTCTCTCTCCTCTCTCTCTCCTCTCTCTCTCTCCCTCTCTCTCTCTCCTCTCTCTCTCTCTCTCTCTCTCTCTCCCTCTCTCTCTCCTCTCCTCTCTCTCTCTCTCTCTCTCTCTCTCTCTCTCTCTCTCTCTCTCTCTCTCTCTCTCCTCTCTCTCTCTCTCCTCTCTCTCTCTCTCTCTCTCTCTCTCTCTCTCTCCTCTCTCTCTCTCTCTCTCCTCTCTCTCTCTCCCTCTCCTCTCTCTCTCTCCTCTCTCTCTCTCCTCCTCTCTCCTCTCTCCTCTCCTCTCTTCTCTCTCTCCCTCTTCTCTCTCTCTCTCTCTCTCTTTCTCTCTCCTCTCTCTTCTCTCCTCTCTCTCTCTCCTCTCTCTCTCTCTCTCTCTCTCTCTCTCTCTCTCTCTCTCTCTCTCTCCTCTCTCTCTCTCTCTCTTCTCTCTCTTCTCTCTCTCTCTCTCTCTCTCTCTTCTCTCTCTCTCTTCTCTCTCTCTCTTCTCTCTCCTCTCTCTTCTCTCTCCTCTCTCTTCTCTCTCCTCTCTCTTCTCTCTTCTCTCTCTTCTCTCTTCTCTCTCTTCTCTCTCCTCTCTCTTCTCTCTCCTCTCTCTTTTTTTAATGAAATAAAAATAACTTAAATGTTTCAGTGTTTTGGTATTGAATTTTATTATTCTGCTTTATTCTGTTAGATCTATTACAAAAAATAATTCCTTATAGTTAATTATATTAATGTTTCATAACGCAGGCCTTCTTCTCCGCAGGAGTACATGCACTCCCAGGGCATTGCCCATCGAGACTTAAAGCCTGAAAACCTGCTACTGGATAATCATGATAACCTCAAGATTTCAGACTTTGGTATGGCTACAATGTTCCGCTTTCGTGGACAGGTTAGTTCTTTTCTTCAGAGTCAATGCACTTTGTTATAATTATTTAGAGAAGACAGGTCCCCACTGAAAGTAGATTCACTTTGTTCTTAATGTTGCTCAGTTGATTATTAAATTTGTAATGCAATATACAGGGAAAGTATGGCTAGAAAATCTGAGGTGTCAAATGTTAATGCCAATTAAGAAGTACCACCTTATTGAAAAGTAAATAATTTGCTTACTGAACATGTAAATTTAAGGTTCTGATATATTGACCCATACAAATGTAATGTTTACATGAAGCATATGTTGAATTTCACTTAAAAACTGTAAGCATACCAACTTCATAAAGAAGGAACAGAAATAGAGGCGCATTTGTCAGAAATATTGGTTTTCTGTAGGTTTGAATGAGAACCTATGTTACTATTAAACTCTTTTCATTAAAAATAGGGTGTATAGTAATAAATATACATGTTGATATTTAAAAATCTACGACCTTTAGCCAGATAACACTAACAGTTGGTTTTTTAAACCTTTTCTTCGTTTATTATACCTATAGTTTTGAACCTCAAGAACTGAGGTAGTAATAAACTGAGTAGTAATAACCTCTTAGATTATAAAAGTTAAGTATGGATTGATTCAGCCAACGTGAGAGATGTAATGTATTTTTGAAAGAACATACAACAAATACCTATGAGTGGAATGGCATTGTAATTACGTCAAACTTGTAAGGCAAATCAATGGTTCACTGCGTGGGTCCGATTTCATGATTAGCATAAAACATAGCCTGTCCAATGTATGGAAGTCTGGTTGTCTTTGGGAGTCTTCGCTTCCCTCTGGATTGAGCTCCCATGCCTGTTAGCTTGGTAAAGCCTTAATAACCCAGGTACTCGCTCCAGGTAAGGTGAATCCACCTGCCTTTGTACAGAGCTGTCAATGCAATGTATTCCGAAGTTGTCATTTTTTAAAAATCCTGAATACTTCGAAGTCACGCCTTTACTACACATCTTGAAATTCATTACAAGAGTCCAGCTATTGGCTTAAACTATCAACATAAAATATATTGTGGCTAGAGCTTGTCTAAAGTAAAATTGACTATGAACACTGTTACACGAGTCTTCATTGACTATGCTCAAATTCATTGCCATTATATGCTGTACAGTACTGCAATTGTCATAAGATTTTCCAAATGTCATTTGAAATCTTGCAGTTGTTAGGTAGATAACAGATTAAATTTCAGAAGATGTGCAAATGCCCTGAAGTTCATAAAGGGTTGCATAAGACTGTTAATTTACATTAAAAATCTCAATCAGAAATGTGTTTTATTTGGTACTATTGTCTAAACTTTTTGACCGGTAGAATTTTGGTCCTCTCACAGGTTACAAAACCTAAGTACTTTTTAGTCTTATGTTTAGAAATTAAATGTATTGTCCAAAGGAGTAAGTAATGGTTATTGACATATTATATGCCTGATAAACATGCAGGTTATCCCACCAACCAAAAAGGGTATGCAAGTTATTTATTCAAGGAAACTTTTGTAGGGGGGATTGAAGAGCTACATATCATTATTGCAAAAGAGATGTGGCACAAGGGCATCAATGTCCATGATTTTTTTTTAGAAATTTCATGGACTCCATTGTGTGTAAATCTAAAATCCTTAATCTTGTCAAGAAATGCACGCTTTATCTGGCATTCATCTAATATTCTCTAAGGACGCAACATCCCAACAATTCCAATGATTATTCTTAAAAAGTAATTGCACAAATACTTGGTTAGTGTTTTCACTCAAAATTTGAAGAAGTCAAACTGCAATCTTCTAGTTTGTACCAATTTTCTTGGAGCTTGATGTTTGAGTTAGGTAACAAGAGATTGCATGCAAGCTATTAGCAATAGCAGCAACCTCTGGGGGATGACAAAACCTAACCTTGTTGCCAACACATCAGTGTAAAGAAATAAAACAGAATAGTGCTGAATAGGAATTGCAGTAATGTGGGTGTGCATGTAATGGCCAATGTGGCAAGGTGGTATATTGCAGCAAATGTTGCCTCATTATAAAAAAAATTGGTACAGCGTGTAATTATTTTATTTATTACTAGCTGAAGTACCTGGCGTTGCTCGGGCATTTATTACAGTAAATTATTATACAGGAAGAGGAATTAAATCTTTTCTCGCCCTGCGGCGGGACCTATCACTATATCTTCCATTGTATCCCTTCTCTGCCCTACTCCCTGTCATGCTCTGCCTGGCCACGCCTCGATAGCTGTCTTCTCTTGAACCCCATTTGGAAATTTCCAGATTACCTCGCTCACTTTTCCACAAATAATGACATTTTTCTTATTTGAAGTTCCAGTTTCTAAACATTCACTTTATAACTAAAAGCAATAAACAAATCTAAACTACAAAATAAAATACTTGTACTCACATATAAAATTTTTGTGGAGTTTTATACATTCCAACACTATCACACTATTTTTATATTTTTTCTTCTATTGTATTCATAAAAAAGTTTTGAAATTGATCTGTCAACTCGTGACCTTGAAGGCACTTACTGTTTTAAGCTGAGTATAACATGCGCAAGTTCATGCACGGGTACGGTAGTAGGTAGATCCGGAGTAATAGTTATAGATGTCATAACGTAATTGATGATTTATAATCATAAAAACAAATGAAAATACTTGTATCTATTCTGAAACAAAATTACCAGATTTTATAATTCTAAAGATGACAAAAATATATATGTTTAATGTATAAAACTTATTTGTTCAGGTAAATCAATTCATCATACGACTGATACAATAGAAAACTAATGATCCACCAACATTACATTATGTATAAATAATAAATTGACAATGCACTGAGCCACATAACAAAACAATATTAGCATCATTATTTTATCTCAAGTGATAGAGATTATGGATCCTGAAATATGAATAATAGAAACGAAAGACTCACAGATATTATTTGCTTAGACAAAAATATTTTCGAGCAATTAATTTTTGCTTTTTTTAGAAATATATAAATGAACTCATTCATTGTGAGCAATTGATATGCAAAACAACTTACCTGATTAGTCTTAATATTTAAATGATCATTTCTAAATTACATACCACTGTACAGAAATTCATCCCATATTGAAGAAAAACTTTTACTGGGTTTACAAAATCGTAAATTACTTTCCATTTTTCCAATTTATCCAGGAAAGCTGAATAATAGAAACCAAGAACTCCCAGATTTATTTATTTGCTCAGACAAACGTTTTGTTAGAATTTCTGCCTATTTTTTATAGAAAAGTATGGATGAATTCAATTATTGGGAGCAACTGATATGCAAAACTAAAGCACATATTAGTCTTAATAAATAAATGATCATTCTATAATTATCATCCACTGCACTAAACTTCTTCGCATGTAGAAGAAAAAAATACAACTGCAATTAATATGACAGAAAACTGTACAGATTAGTCTTAATATGTAAATGATCGTTCCTAAATTACACACCACTGTTCAAACTGCCTTTGTATATTGAAAAAAAAATTTACTGAATGGACTGAAAACTTATACACATTTTCAATTTTACCATTTTGAACCTAAGAACTGTGTAAATAGTCAAATTGAGAGTCCTAATGAACAGCTGCCCTACTACTTAGAGAATTATTAACATTTCTCCCCTTGCAGTATTGTTTTCAATGGGGCGAGTAAGTACTTCAGCAAGTCGATCTTCCTTCTGAGTAACCGATTCAAAATTTTAGTAGACTGCCCATCTCTTGGCATTTGTAATATGTTTTGACAATTGTGACAGTCGTTTAGTCAAACAATTGTTGTCACAAATTTCTGTAAAAGAAGACGTTTAGATTGTATACGATATGTGTACATTGTACATTACTGTATATTCTGTATTGTATATTATTGTACTTTTTATTCTCTCAACCTACCTCAATTATTAAACACTTTCAAGCTCACAATGATTTCTTGCCTAACACGGACAAAGAGCAATACATGAACATTGACATTATTTACCACTTCAGTTACGGCTTTCTTTCAAATATTCACACAAGGACATTACATAACCTTATTCAAAACTAATAAATTTCGCAATAATTCAGGACATTGATGAAATCAGTAGTAGATCTCAGACGTCATCCTCTGGTGGCGCGCAGCTAAACTATTGACATTGATGCACTCTTGAATCTGTGATGTAAGGCTAGGCGAAAAATGTTCAGAAAAGTAATTATTTTGAAAATATATTACCATTTATGTTTGTAAATCATAGCCTATAGTACTCCAGCCCTTTAAAGGATGCTAGCACAAAAGTTTCATCAGCATTGGTTCAGTAGATTAAGAGATTACCGCGCTGGAAGACAACGCACTTCTGTCTTTATATATTAGTATAGATTAATATCATTCCATTACTTTTTACATTTGCAGGAGCGACCTCTAGAAAAACGTTGTGGTACTCTTCCGTATTTGGCTCCTGAAGTGATGCTCCGAACGTATCTGGCAGAGCCAGCTGACATCTGGGCATGTGGGATAATTTTAGTTGCCATGTTGGCTGGAGGTAAGTAGCAGATTCTCTGGAAAGAGATTGACATACTAAAATATCAAAACATTGATATAATTAATATAGTGCATGCAATTGAAATTTGTTTAATGTAATCTCGGTGAGTGGAATTAAAACTATCAAATCATCTGATTAATTCGAAAAGTATTATATTGCTCTGCCTTACTTTCTTCTGAAAAACGGTTGGTTAGCCTAGAGTGACCAGATCCTCATCAATGAAAGGACATTTGGTGGAAAAAGAGGACAGCCATAATATTTTAAATAACATAATATGACAGTGTGTACATGTTATGTTGTATTTTTACAGATGTATAGTACTGACACATGCAAAACTAACAAACGTAGGTTCCACCCACACTTTACATTCAGCTTCAGAATCCTTCCTTGCTTTTTGATTCCAAGATATTTGCTGACTAGAGCATAGTTAAACTTATCTTTCTGCATTGGCATTTTAAAATGTAACTAGATCTCTAGCAAAACAAAAATGGTGCAAGTTACTTTCAACTAAATCACCAAAAATTTAAAAATTATCAAGAACAAAAATGATTGATTCTCTTGATTTGCACAGGGAAGAAAGGATATTTCAGGGATAGAGCTGCTACCTTCCGGTATATTAGAATAATCAGAAATTCAAACGATTTCAAAATGTTGTGCTCTCAGATGAGCAAATTACAGAAAAAGTTATGTTTTCTGAGTTTTAAAAGATCCTTCTGGTTCCCTGAAGCATGAAGTGGAGGATGTGTTCAGATAAGAGAGAATGTTTGGTCACCCTAAGTTAGCCTATATAAACTAATTAACCTTGAAAACTTTTTGTCTGGAAACATTTTGGGGTAAGTAAAAAGAAAATAAGGGTTTTAAATCAATTATTTCTAAAATTGAGGTAACTTTAGCTTAGCTAGAAGTATGAGATTATTTCCTTTTAGAAATTTTTTAAATGTGTACTTGTGTGATTCTGTGTAAAAAGATGCATTTATAACAGCTTTATATTTTTTAGTATCCTATTTTAAGTTTAAACTTGTCCATTTACATTTGATGCTTGCTGGATACTTATTAACACTGCATTATTTTATATAATCTAGCAGGGTATGATGTGTTCATGAAGGTTGCTCTGCATGTCTTTTGCCTTCCACTAAAATACTAACTAACATTTGGACTTTTACATTTATGAATAGAGATTGTTCATGCAATTTGTGAACGATTTAACTGCATTTTTACTCATTTTAATTAGGAAATGTTAGGATTGAGTGTTTTTAAAGTTCATTACTCTTGACTTGTTGCTAGAAGTGCTGTTAAGAGGATGTGGGAGAATGCTAGAAAAGTACTTAAGGAGCTCTGAAAATGAGCAAGTCTTACTTAAAAAGCTCTTGCTTCTTTGAATAATGCTCTGAATTTTCAATCCATATATTTTTTTAGTCCCTGAAATATTTATTTTATTATACTTTGTAGAAGAGATGTGGTTAGTTTGTTACCTGGTTCTTTTATATGCTAACACATTTCTGGCAATTAAACTAGTTCATAATGCAACTGTGTATGGTGGAAACACCACCACTAAAGAAATGAGGTGCAAGTACAGTAAAACTTCATTTTCACATTTTTCAAGTCTGGAGGGGGGGAAATATAATTGAGAAAAATGCATAAGAGAAAATAAGATAAATCCGTGTGTAAAATAAATACTCAATATTTGGCAACACTATTATGTTTGAAAATATTCAGATAATTTCTCAGTTCATAACTTTCTCAAGAATGTTGGTTCTCGCTTCTGAAAGTCTTAGATTTAGCTTTTCTCTGCACTTACAGAATAATTTTCCCTCTCAAAATGTGGCAACTGACCATAATTGTCCGTATTACTCAATTCCCTCAAGTTTTGTTTTAATAGACCAGATGTTTATCATGCAGTATTATGCAAAGCCCTACAGAAAGATACATGCAAAGCCTTAGTGACACGAGGGGACACTAGGGTCACTATCTTTTCACCCTGCAGTTTTGTTCAGTTTCCACAATTTCTATCAAGTTCCAATGGGGAAGGCTGATAAGCCTTGTGTATCAACAAACTTGGTCTGAATGCTGAAGCAAACAGATTTCTCAGACATCCCCTGGATGTTGTCAGTCATTTACATCAGTATGTCATGAATTTGCATATTTACATAGAAGTGTGAAAAAATGAATAAGCATAAAATGCTTATGATATAATTTAATGTCGGGAATATAGTAATTTAACTGGGACCAACTTGTAAACATGAAAAAGGTAGAAGTATGGAATGTGTGAATGGAGTTTGACTGTATTAAGTTCCTCAAACATGGGTGAAGTGAAATATAACATTGAATTTAAGTTTTGATTCCTGTGCATATTTAATTGAATATGCCTCGTATCAGTAAGAGTGTTTTTTAAATATAGTTTGAATTGCTTACCAAGCTGATATGCCTCTAGTCTAAAGTTAACAACTATCATGAAACTAATTGAGTGAGGTTGTTTAACGCGCCATGAAAAAACTTGCTGATATTCTGTTTATTTTAATAGCGTTTTCCATTCACCGCACTAGTTCGCACTCAGGGCAGCTTTCGTGTTCCATTCTACCGCTAGGATGCACCAGTGCAAAGAACTGCGTGTTCCATTCGCACATCGACACGGACCCAGGGCGCACTCGGGGGCACCCTAAACTGCACTGACGATCACGTCAGTGCAGTCTAGTGCACCGGGCCATTGTGAGGTTAGGTGCGGAAGTTATCCATGCTGATTTAGAAATGTGATGGTGAAATTGTGAAGGCAGTTGATCTTCTGTCGCGCAGGGATACTTCGAATGATGGAGTATATTATGTTTTGCAAGAAATGTCTTAAAATAATGTTTGTGATTTACACGAATTCGGAAAATCTGATTGTGTTTTCCAAAAATTTAACCTTGAATAACTTCATATTAACAAATCCAGTGCTATTCAGAAACTAAAGTGTTTTAGGTACGTCTCAATTTCGAAATGCAAATAAAGTGAAAATAAAAATAGTGACCCTTATTCTCATTCAAATATATGTGCCAAGAAATGTTTCTCGCACGCCCATACGTATACCAGCGGAAATGTTCATGTTAATATTTTTATTGTTTTCAATAATCAAACAATTCTACAGAAGCCTTTCGGTTCAAAATCTTGTGTACTATATCAATCACTGGCAAATCTCGAAAAATGAAATTACGACTCGTATGCATTTGAAGTTTTCGTATTTTTAAATAAAGAAATCACACGTTAAAAATTTATGAGTTGAGAAGTAAGAATTACCAAAAGACTTAATACAAAGTATAACGACAATCATAATTCAAAATTATTATTTTTCAAGTTTCATCAGTGTGACTGACCAAGAACAGCTGTGTATAATTTCACTGCGTAGCGCACTAGCACTGACTCAGTTCCGGAATCCATTTCATTCGTAGCTGCCCTTCACGTGTGTGGGGCAGCACTGTTGCAGAGCGATGACGTTTCTGCCCTGCACTAGGGTGGGTTTCAGTGCAACGAATGGAAAACGCTATAAGTCTTAACAGCACTTTTCTGACCAGCATTGAATTGTTAGTGGTGTATACCATACTTCCATGTCGTCATGAGATAAGATCGGGTTGTAACATCAAATTCTACATGTGTAAGAGAAAATGCCCGCCAATTCCAAAAGAAAATTCAATACCAAAATATCCAGGTTTATGAGCTCTATCTTCTTCATTTGCTGCAGATTTTCATTGAGACCATTCCAGAAATGTGTGTTGATGTCATTGACTTTGAGACTCAAAAATTTTAAGTTATAGAAAGTGAAGCTTTCATTAATTAATAACAGGAGGTCAAGATACTTATTGAAAAGTAAAAAGATATTAAGAGTGTGCAGCCTTCTATTGATTTATAATAAATGCTTGATGTCATAATTGGAAATTAATTACTTCACCTAATACTAGCAAATTAACCAAGCTTTTGGTGTTCGGGAAAACAAAGTTAATAGTTTTAGTTAAAAACTATGTCTTGACTAGTGGTTTGCTCTGATTTGCCTGAAGTGGCCTGCCTACTAGCCGTGGCATCAGCCTGCTGCTCTAGCTTTGGAGCAATTCATAGAAAGCAGCTGCAAGCAGCGTGAAGAGCTCGTAAGGGATTGGCCCTTTCTTTGGTATGCTAGCTGTAGGGTTGAAAGCTCGCACCTAAAGCTAGGGTACCGAAGTCAGGGCTTCTCTCGCACCCTTCCTCCCCCAGGGAACGCAGGAACTGAGGATGAACTGGTGCCTTGGTATTTTTGCTTTCCCATATGTGTTTGTGTGGACAGAATTGAGAAGGGAAGGAAGGAATCGTTTTTAGGAAAAAATGGAGGTGCTTGATGCATGAATAGTTTTCAAAAATCCTTTGACTATCAGTTTGTGACACTATAACCTTAAGTTTTTCTTCATTGTAGAGTTCTGATTCATCTAGTGAATTGGGAATAATCTCAATGCAAGGTCATTGGACAAGGATAATTACCCACATTTTTTGCTCTTTTTCTCTGATCTGTTAAGAATTTCCATTTAAATGGTTTTACTTGACGTTCAGGCAATTGTTTTGTGAAGCAGTGTCTTATACAAGACGGTGAATAAAATTTAAGGGCTCTTGTAAAGTAAAGTAAAATATGGTAAGCAACAAATTAAATGTTGAGAGTAATTTCCATTTTATGAATTAGGTAAATTTTCGGCTTTCTTTTCCTTATTACTCCGGGGTAATCAATTCCATTTCTTATTGGAGGAAGTATAAAATTAATTTTAAGAGGGGACTTAACTTACAACGTACAGCAGCATTAAAACTGAGAGGCTGCAAAAGAATCAATGTGTTTTTCTAACACTACACTAGGTTATACAGATGAATATTACGAAGTATATATACTATCGGTAATAGTATGAGGGAAAGAATGGTTTCCTGACTTTGGGCAAAATGTTTAGAAGTAAAAAAATTGAAAGAATTGTGAAGTATCAAGATTGTCATTTATCACAATATTCACTAAGCTACCTTAAATAGATCCAAAATACCACTTAAAATGATTTCCTTCTGTGTGGCTATGGGAAAGTACAAGACTGGTTTGTACTGATTAGAGCTATTTATTAGTGAGGGCTTGTGTGTAATAGCTTGTCTTTTAATGTAGAGATGTATTTCACTAAATAAAATTGGTTTGCAATATTGAATTGCAAAGAATAATTTTTTTAATATCAAAAAAATTACATTAGTGCCTCCTAGTGCTTAGTGTCGTGTTTACCTGGTATCTTCAGTGATAAATGGATTAAATTCATAATATTTGGTTTGAGCTTGAATTTAAGAGTAAATATTTGGGGTGTAAATAGCAAACTCATTTCAGTTAGTGACTTGTTATGCAGGTGCTGATGCATTATATTTCTTATATTTTACCTTCCTGTTTTTGAAGGATTCTTAATCACTGTTTCTTAGTGTCAAAATTTAAGTTGTTTCATCACATGTGATGAAAAAGCCACTAAAGACTTTGTGAAACAATCATGCATAAGTGTGTTGAAAGATTTGATGAAATGGAATAGTTAATACACTCTTTCAATTCTTCCAATGATTGATGATGAATTTCAGTTAACTCAAGTGCTTATGAATATGAATTATTAAGTTTATCTGGAGAATACTGGGAAAATGCTGCAACCCTTGCGGTACTTTAAATATGCTACATGTCCATCTCAGTTGTTCATTCTCTTATATCAGTGCATTGGAGTTTCTTTTGTAACTTTTCAAATGGTATTTTTGTGTATTCTAAAGTCTCTTATATGAATCCAACTTCATTTGTGTTATCTTCTGTATTGCATTTTGAAATGGCAGTTTTAATGTAGTTTCTTACTGTGTGAATTTTCATTGTATTAGAATGCTTTAATATACTTCAGTTTGTTGATTGTATGCTAGTGATGCATGATTTCTGGATTGATAATTGAGACTTTTGTGTTGAGTGACTATAATTTTAAGAAAAATATCTGGCAATGTTTATCTAAAATTTGACCAATAAATTTATTATTACAAAATGCTTTTTTGTATTATATAAAAAATATATTACTGCTAGATTTGCAACATAATTGAACTCTGTAGAATAAATTATATTTGTGGTCAAATGGTTTTCAAATGAATTTTGGACATCCATCCTCAACTGGTTAGTTTTGACTGTATCGTTCAACCACAAATTGCTTGCACTTGCTGCTTTTGTTACTCTGCTACACATTAGGACTGATTTTCAATACAAATCTCATAGTTGGGAGACAATAGAACAGGGGTGTCCAATTTTCAAGGCCTCAAGGCCCATAACAAATCTTGAATATGGTTGCAAGCCCTATTTACATTACTTGGGTGATCCACACAAGAGTTCCCCATATTGTTGATATCTGCAGTTTGCCCAGCTCTTAAATGAGTGTGCTAGGCATGCAATGTTCTTCACTGACATTGATGAAGGGACTTTTGATTAATAACAGTTTGTGGGCCACAATAAATGGCTCCCTGGGCTGTGTGCGGCCAGTTAGACAACCCTGCAATAAAACCTTAAGATGTGGAACATGACTAGGTCCTAGAAAACTAGGAAAGGTCAGGGAATTTCATTAATCTGTTAGTCACTGGAAAATTAGGGAAAGTGTCATTAGAAGTCCTGGAAATTTTTTATGCAATTAAAAGTAGATATTTTACTTTGAAGAATACTGATACACTAACACTCTGTACATTGAGGGAAGAGCACAGCACTCGCTTTGGAATTGCATTTGACAGTGAGTGTATTTTCACAATCTGATTGCTTCTAGTTTGTTTTAAATGTTAATGAAAGGAATGAATGCACTTGCACTTTGTGCAATATCATATGTCTGAATGTGGCATGCTCACCCTCCACTTACCATGTATTTTTTATAAAGAAATTCTAAAATTAGTATTTTTATCTTTGATCCCAGTGAATAAGCTGAGAAGTCATAAACACTTTATTTTATAGGAGAGCAAAAAAATGATTAATGATATTCAAAGAAACCTATTTTTGTGCTGGTTTTATTTGAATATCATTAATTCCTTATTTATAGCATTGGTTTAAAGTGGTTTTTTGCTCCCCTGTAAAATTAATTTTTTTTTACTTATCGGCTTATTCACCAGGGTCAAAGATGTATCAAGTTCTTTAGCACTGCGTTTTTTAACATTATTGCACAAACAGCTCCAAAGAACTAATTGGTGAAAGAAAAAAGGGAATGAAATGGATATTGATTAGTTTGAAGTCTTAGTATTTTTAAATACATTTGGCTCTCTTCTGGTTTTTGATTTTAAAATCAAGAAGGAATGGGAGCAGTTAACCAGACGGGTTTGTCAGCGGACACTTAAGGTGCTGTCTGTCTTCGAAATTCGAACCAAAGCTTGGTTGGTTGTAAAGTGTTGGTATGTTGTTTCCCTTGCCTCAAAAAATTTCCATAATACCCTAGCATATCAAGAATTTTTGTCATTTGAATATATATGGAAAATTAATTTCAACACAAATTGTAGAAATGTTTGAGGGTTTTGCTTGTATTTTAGAATATATTTTTAAGTATAGTGTTTAAAGATAATTTTAAATTTTGCAGCAGACTTGTTTAATTTTGTTAATATAAATTATTGAGAAGAATTTGCAAGAATATTAAGTGAGATATTGCTTGTTTGTGTGTCAGAACTTCCATGGGATCAGCCAACAGCAGACTGTCCAGAGTTTGTGGCATGGAAAGATCGGAAGTGGCACACTCTCAGTCCATGGACCAAGATAGAGACTGTAGTCCTGTCCTTGGTACAGAGGTTGTTGCTGCCACTGCCTAAAAGCAGAGCCAAAATACCAGAGATTAAGGAGCATCGTTGGATGCAAAAGAAGTTTAGTAGGAATATGGGTGAGTCAGCATATGAAGTCTTGTGTATTACTCCTCCTCCCTCACACACACACACACACAATTTTTTTTCTTGTTCCTCTGGGAGTGTGATTCCATAGGAAGTTTCGGTAGGATTTGGTTTGGAGTGGAAGAACTATGTGGTCTGTGTGGACAGGTACAAAGTGACTCTGAGCTGCTTTTGAGTCCCTGAGTCGCTTTGTGCCTACCTGCACAGCACATGTGTACAGCAGTAAGAAGACTCCAGTATCAACAGAAGGTAATGCTTTAGATGTCCTTCTCTGAAAAAATACATTTGAAGTCTCAGTACAAAATATATTGTAAAAAAAATTTATTTAATTTGAAATATGTTTTATTGAAAACACAATACGAGGGTGGTCACTTAACGGAAAAGAAGAAAAACTGGGAAAAATCAGGGAATTTATGGAAGGAGGTTTGGAAGTCTGTGAAAATTTAGAGATTATTAATAAAATGTATCTAATATTTTTATGACTAACCTTTGTCGGCAATTACATTACGCTTCGTAAAATGATTAGTTACATCTTCAGGTTACTAAAATCTTGGGAATACTGAATTCAGTAGTCTTATCTATGTATCAAATTGGTGTAGGTTAATAACTTAGTTTTCAATATTTCAAATGTCTCTTCAGTAAAAGTTAATACATTAGCATGTAATATCAGTACTGGCAGATAATTGAACTATAATAATATAAAAACTTTTGAACCCATTCTATTTTTCCTCATAATAATGAAATAGAACCAGAAATTTGTGAAAGTAAAAAATCTGTTGTAATATAGGGAACATAACTGAGATAATGGGGACCAATTTTTTAATAGCCGAGTATATATTGTTAAATATCAACTTGTCTCGGGTGCTGCAGTTGGTGTCATCCGGCCTGCCATCCAAGTGACACCCCCTCGGCCTACCAAACGCCTGTGCTCTGATGTGGACTTTCCTTCACCTGAGCATGTCTCAACACGCCTGTGCCAATCCCAACCAGAGCCACGCATAGTGTGTGCAGTGGACACGGATTGTGATGATCCGCCAAATGCTGACCTGGTGAGCTTCTCACAGCCAGCACAGTTTGAGGATCTGTTGCTGAGCTCCCAGCTGCACTCAACTCAAAGCACCACGCCCAGTCAGAATGTGTACCAGAAGCTAGTCAGGCGCATGACACGCTTCTTTGTGAAGCTCTCATGTGAGCAGAGTATTAAATTACTTCTCTCTGCTTTGGGTGACCATGGATGGTCATGCAAGGCCACAACGAGGCAGGTGAGTTACCTTCTTTTTTTTACATTAATTTATCGCAATTTTTTACATTAATTAATTTAGTGAGATATGAATATGTCTTGGCAGCTCTTACAACATTCTACCATTATAAGCAAAATTAGTTTGTTTTTAGAAAGGGACACATGGTCAAATGATCTTTCTCAAATTTCTGATCATGTTTTTGCATTACTATTCATACCCTTGATGTTTGTGTGTGAGAGAAAGTTGTTGTTTTTTGTTTGGTTTTCTTTTATCACTTTCGTAGATTACCCAGATCAGACTAACATCATTGCAGCATCCTTGATGTGTAATTTTTTTTTTAGGTGACAGTAACCTGTGTAGACAAGAGAAAAATGCCTCTAACATTCAAGGTCAATGTTTTGGATATGGATGGCCAAACATTGCTGGACTTCCGCTTATCAAAAGGGTGTGGCCTGGAGTTTAAAAAATGTTTCTTGAAAATAAAGGAATCGTTGGAGGAAGTGGTTGAAAAGGGTCCTGTGACATGGCCCATTGCCATTGCAACTAACACGGTACCTTGACACATCCATAGTCCTTTCCAAGGATGAGGAAAAATGCTTTTACTGCCTTGTTCATTACAAGAACATGGAATAAGCAAGGGCTTGTGTTGTTGAAATAGCATGGTATAGATATTTTCATGCAGTGAACTGGAAAATGTGTATCAGTGCATGACGTGTGCTATTATAATTTGACCATATAGCAATGTCTTTCAGACACTTGGTCAAATTACAATCCTTTACAGATAATTTAAACTTTACACAAGAGAACAGGAAAATATATCAAGAGGTCTGTAGGATTTTTGATTCTTTATTATTGTGACCTGGCAATAGGATTGCCGAGTGTAGTTGTGTATTTTCTACATGTCATTTTCAAAATTTTGGACTTGCTACGGGAAATTTGGGGGAAGAAGCTGGTACATGAATGGAAATATTCAATATTTATAGATCTCTAAACGTCTCAACTAAGTCAGGTTTTTCATCCTGTTACTGCAAAATGGGGAGTATTTTAATTGGAATTTCTGCCAAGGATTGTAATTAATAATTTCCAGAATGTATACCTGTTAAAGTAGTGGTAGAAAACCAGTTCTTACACTAGTAGGTCTACCAAATGAAATTTAACTTCCCATTACATATATTGTTTCCTTAGGTGGATGTTTAACAGCAATGAAAAATGTTAACAGTATTCCTAACCATACTGCCTTGTTGTTAGTCTCAAAGTAAATTGTCATTTTAGAGCATGTGCAAGGAAAAGTACCTCATTTATTCTCCACATTTCATAGAGAATAGTTTTGAAGTACAAAATTCCAGTCTTCCTAATGCGGGCTGGGCTGTTGTGATATTTTTTCATATGGACTGAAACTAGTATAAGAGTTGTTACAGAATCTTCCATTTTTAAGGCTGAACATTTTTCCTAACAATTGATTCCCTGCCTTAAATAATATTCAATTTTGGGTTCAAACCAAAAGTTTAAAAATGTAATGCAGTTACAGAAATGTAAGCTTCCATAACAAACTTGCAGATCCTTGAAAACAGGATGGGGAATGCTTAGTGAAGTTTTATTAAGATTAGCATAATTTCAATAGCTAGTACTAGACTTCACATTCAATGGAATTGACTGAAATTTCCTTTTAAGTTGAACAATCACCAAAGTGCCTTAACTTTCAAATACATGCCATATGTTTGTAGATATACCAGTGATGCCTTTTTCATAGTGTTAGGTGAAGTAGACATTTTCTATATTCACATTTTTTAAATATTAATCAGTTTTTGATCTTTGCATGAGAAGTTAATAGTTTTGGGAGTATTTTTATTCATTAATTGTCATGAAGCATTTAATGAAATTTTAATGTCTAGATCATTGTTAATGTGTGAAGATGATTTTAATTGACGAATGTGATTTGAAGCAAAGTGTAATTCTAATTGAAGTTATTACCGAAAGAGAATTCCTCCAATTTATTGTCTGAATCTATATTGTTAATTTGTCATGTGTTTTTTTTTTTTTTTTTTTTAACATGTTCTGTGTAATCAAATAATTTCATGTCTATTGATGAATATGCAATTCTTTAGAATATTGGTTGCATCCTGGAGGAGGCCCAAATTGTTATTCTTGTTTTATTTGTTGCTGTAGAAATAGTTCATTAGATACATGTATGACAAGATCTGATAAAATTGTCACCTTTTGAAGTTCTCAGTAAGCTCTAATAATGCTGAAACTGTTTTCATAATATAATGGTGGTTATTCTTATTGAGAAACCTGCAATAACATCCACCATATTGGCATTTTCTAGCATGCAGTGCGAGTACCTGATATTTCATTATTTTTGTTCTTTTTGTATCTATAATGAATTTTTGTAATAAATTGCCATATGAAGTTTTAGTTCTTGTTTTATTTCTTGCAATGAACCCAATGTTACGTAAATTAATAGCAGATCAGGGGAAAGTATTCTGAGAAGGCAGCATTACGTGGGTAGTTGTAGTAGAGGGATCAGGCTCATCACCTTTTCGCTCTCTCAAGCCAAGTGCAATTGCTCACGGCTCTTAGCTGGCCGAGACCTTGTATAAGCGCTGAGAAGTTGAAGTGTCAAATGGTGAGCCATAAGAAATTCATTGGTCTGAACTTGCTGCTACTCGTCCCACAGCGACTTTCATAGTCATATTGACTGAAGCTGATGGGATCAAGGACCAAGATTTATGATTGATTATCTAGATGGTTGCCATGTGAATTGGATAACTATTTGAACAATTAATTTAACTAGGAGGATAGTATTTCTATGAATATCTGTGACAGGTTTCAACTGGAAATCTTGAGTAGCTACAAATTATGGCTGTAATTTCTATATTACATATACATTGATATGTAGGTACATACATACATATATTGAGTTACTGTATTACACATACACTACAAAAAATATGAACTCTTATAAGTTTAATATTTGACTCGTGACAAAAGTTCTTCCACAATGTGCTCAATATTTTGCGCCAATAATAGATCACAACTTATCTTTGCAACATTTTTTATGATCTGTGAGAGCACAAATTTATTTACAAATTCATACAAAAGAAATTGCTCACAAGTAAAGATTTAAACACATGAAATTTGGGCAGCATGCTTGTGAAGTTAGGGGAACTTCGACGATTTTGTAAAAATCAAGTTACCTTGTGTGTAAAATGGTCTCTTAAATTATGATTTTGAACTATAATATCAATCTAAATCGTGATTTACGCCGTCAACATTTACTGAAAATGGCAAAGTAAGAATTTTGATATTACCTTATTTATGCGATTATATGACGAGTCACATTCGAAATGTAAGGGGTCACTTCATGTTGGCAGATTAATCCTAGTCGGTTAGGAATTATGTTTTTACTCCGCGTTTCCAAGAAACTGGAATGCAGAAGTAGCAATAAGTTGGAAAGGCGATAAATATGCGTATCTTTATACTAAGTAATTATTATTCTCGAACATTGGTATTTACGACGAATTTGCTAGGGAATTAGACCAATATTGTTGAAAGGGCTGGTAAAGAGAATCTCCAAGAATGGCATTGTGGTAATTGAATCACGTCGTGAAAACGGAAAATGGTTGCAATTTTTGTTCCAAGATCGACGAAGCCTCGCGTCTCGATTCGAAGCCCGGCGAATGCAAATGCATTTTGCAAGAGGGAAATGAAAGAATTCACATCAAAACGAGTACGTATCATACATCCAACTACAGATATGATAAACATTTGCTTAACAACAGTGTTGCCAGATAGTTGAAAAGTGAATATCGTACTGCGCCATCTATTATCGTACAACCATCGTACGGTGGTAATATCAAATTATCGTAAAAATAGTGTAAAAATGATCGTACTTTTTAATGAATTTTTTCAAACATATTACTTAAATTATTTTCTTTAACGACATATTTCTAATTGAGAATTAATGTAGTGGAGATACAACTAATATAAAGATTGTTATAACCTTAACTTTTATTAATATGTATGCATACATATAATTTATAACAAATCAAAAGTCGAACTTATTATACCCCACAACTTCTACTTGTTTGAAAACTCCGCTAATAAATTTGCCGGCATCTTAGTAGTAAATATAGTGTGGCGTTTCAATTGAACATGTTTTTTAGTAACTTAGAATCGACTCTGACGTCTGATATAATAATGACATCTCTTAAAATATAAAAGTGACAACGTAGCCAACATTGACCCAACTTTAATTTTTAAAATCTTTATCACTCAGTTCTTCTTCTAGTATTTCAGTTTTGTTTTTAGGATATATATTATTCGCTGTCATTCCGCTAAGCATTGATTTAGTTCAAACATACGAAGGTTAAGCTAATTCGAGACTCGCGGGTTCGTGGTTGGGTGACCGGCCAGGAACCCCGAGATCTAACGCCGTCGAGCCCCTGGCCGAAGGGATAAAAGGCCTTGACTGACTGCGACGTGACGAGACTTGACAAATATAGTTATTAACGGAGGATTACTCCAGAAATAAAAGCACATTAATGGAGGATTACTCCCCAGTGCAAAGCGCTCAACGCCCCTTAAGGGGCTTGGAGACGCGTTGCGTCAAAGTGTAGACGCAACATAAAATTTCAGCAGCATGTCGCAGTGGAGGGGGGACCATAATGGCGGATTCACAATGAAAGCGTACGCATATTGTTACCATTTGAATTCTACGGAGGCATACTCGCATAGGCTCCTTCTTAAGTGCAGTTTTCTAAGGGTCTATTGTTAATGTTGAAACGCACGTTCAAAAATGCGATAATCGCACGAGAGCAGTAGTTTCAAGAATAGATCCCCCGATTAACGGTTTCAATTGGTCCCATTATCGTACGATCTGTACGATAATCGTACATCATAATGAATAATCGTACATGTACGATAATTATCGTACGTCTGGCAACACTGCTTAGAAAAAACTTTCCTATCTTGGAAAACTCTTGCCGCTCTCTCCCACGTAATTCGGACGCAGTTCACAACTCGGTGCGAATTTGAAGTACTATCCGTTAAAGAGAATGAGAGGCCACGAATAAGAGCGCGACGGAGGAAATTGGTGATTCATAAGAGAACGATCTTAGGTGGCGTCAAATGAAAGACGAACACAAATTCATCTCAAAACTTAAAACTTACGGGAGGATTCTCGATGCAGGATGGGAGGTGGCCCAAGCAGAAAGGTAATTATGAAGATTGTAGTGTCAAAAAACAAATCACCACGCGAGAAAACAACAGTTTTTTCGTCGTAATGATTCACCTCTCTCATTTTTTGTCAAAGATGACCGGGCCACAGCATTTGTCAATACAAAACGATCAGCTAGCTACATACGCACAAAAATTGAAACTGAACTGCAGTACCGGTGGGATATAAGCGACTCTGACGGTTCTCATGCCACTTGCTATGGTACGTCATATGACATGCTCTGAAGCAATCACCTTGTGAGGATTTGTTTACTTACAGCCAGGTTTCAGCGTTGCCGCTCATCGGACTCATACAAAGTCGGTGAGGCGATAAGGTTCGGCTTTGCCTAAAGTTATGAATAGGGGGCGGATTTTAATGAAATACGCTATCGGTACTTTCTCATATATTGCAATTTTTCCAAAACTGCCTGTAACGTTTCATCATTGTTACGGTGCCATAAAATCGGGACCTTACACGTCACTATGGTGGTGTTCAACCTTCCGATTGGATGACACAGTAACAGCAGCTCCACAGGCAGCTATGCATAAATCGTAGTGTAATTAGTTTTCTAATTTCTTTGGTCCGGGCTAGCTCTCCGGACTTTCCCCATCCTCTTGCCAACTGCAATATATCGCCGCCCAAAGTGCACTTTAAAAAAAAATGTCCTCAATTTTTCGATTTCCTAATGGTATACTCGAAATATTACGTTAAGAATATTATAGAAAACGCGTCCTACATGAAAAGTTTCGTTGAGAAATGTGGAGCGGTTTTTTAAAGAAAATTATGTTTGGGCATTACTGTAAATGCGAAATTTGTAGTGTCACTAAAGCATGTTGACATTTTATTGAACATATGGAAGTACGTGGCCCTGTTCTTGTTACAAATCTAAAAAAAGAAAGTTATCAATCCCAGTGCATTTGAAAAAATTAGTGTCAATTGTGCAAACTTTATTTTTTCCAATTTTTTCAGCTTTGTTATTTTATGTAAGTAGTAGATTTGTGTCTGAAGATATAACTGCAAGTAGCTGGTTTAGTGATCAAGTAAGTACTTGATATGAAATAATATTAATTAGAGATAAAATGGGTGTTCTTAGAGAAAACGCTAATACATTTTCTCATTTGAGAAATATAATGCTTGACTCTTACGCATAAGTTATAATGGCAAAGGACATTGGAAACCACTTCAAACTGGTGTACAACTTCTACAAACGCCATAGAATATTGTGAGGCACTGCATTCACAGGGGATGATTAGTGAAGATAATAGATTATTAGTAAACTAGAAGGTTGCCAACAGATTGTGTAGAAAATCTGTTTTCCAAGTACACGGAGCAGGTGACAGTCATCATACACCAGTTAAATTTAGACACATGATCAAACTAATAAGTGTACCACAATATTCTCATGTACCGCACTCCTCAAATTACTATATTGATGATGAGTATTATTTGGAGTATTTATCAAACTCCAAATCTCTTGAAAAATATCGAATGTTTGCGTATTCAATAATGAAGGTGTGTAATATAGGTAATGAAGGTAATAACCTTGGGCAGAACGATTGAAAGAAAGAGAACCAGTCCCAGGCGCCGCCAAAAAAGTAAGCGACGATCAGCAAATTAAACTGTAAAGTTTGCAGTAAGTCAAATCACAACTTGGCAAAATGTAAATTTCGTTACAGAAAAGTCATGTCATCGGTTATTTAGCACGCGTATGTAACAAAGAGTGAGGCGAAAACGTACTTGCAATACGAAATTACAATCGTCCAGGAGATTCGCCGAATTTCGAAAATACGGACACATGCACATGTAAAGACGGGTGAGCTAATTGAAATAATTCAAGGCGTCATCATTGCCAACAATATTGTTTACTTCAACAAGAGCAGCTTTTGATGAATTAGCCATCATCAGTTTTCTGCTGAATGGAAGCCACAAAAAAAAAAAAAAGACTACGAGAGCCAACAGCTACAGGATTTAGAAAGTCTCCACAGTGATTTGTGACGTCATCATAGTGTAACGTCATAGCATTCACTTGTCGTCGGACCGCACAAGGCGCGGGCCGGGGCGTGGGAGGGGGTGGTCCAGATGTGGGGCTGGCGGTGCATCCGGAGCGGCCGCTCCGAGGGTGGAAGCCAGCGGGGAACATCCGGCGGTCAGCTAGCGCAGAAGGACGGGTGAGGACAGATCGTCTGCAGCTGGTCGGCGGACCCCTTTGTGCGCCCGGCCCAAAAACTCGGTAATGAGGTGACGCGGTCCGCGGGTCTTCAGCGTGTGAGGTCTGTCACGTGACTCCTCGCTGGAGACGCCGGTGGAGTGTTGGCGATTGGGCATTCGAGTTTGGGCCGAATCGCGGTGCGGAGGCAGATGCTGATCCGTGAGGGGTAGTCGCAGGTTGCGAGGGTGGCTACAGCAGATGCCAGGAGCGGTGCTACAGGTTAGCACGCTGGGGCCCGCTGGGTAAGGCTGAGGCGGCTTGCCTCAGGAACGGTAGTTTCCGGAGGAGGATGTAAATATTGTAACATGAAGTAATATTAAATAAAACTTGTACAAAGAACTCCGTGTCTGTGTTGTTCTTCACACCACGACGACGTCACAATAGGTAGTCCGAACGTCGGACAGCTGCGCAGTTCCCAGTTATATAGAAGGATTTTCCTAAGGACGAGCCAAAGTGACAGTTCCCTAAACAAATGAACATCACATGTCATTCAGAGAAGTATCCCTCCGCCGCGACAGCTGTTCAGCCACGCCCTTTCATAAAGTGCTAATGGCTCCTGTGAAAACATCCCTATGCAGAAGTCTAAGAGTTTCGCTGAGGTATATGCACGTACGTGAGTCCGGGAAAGATTTAAATTTAATTACGTATGTGGAAAATCTCTTAACATGCTCTCAAAATCAGTAAAAGAAAACTGCCACGAATGTAAATAGAAAGCTCTCAATCACAGCTCGCCACACAACAGCACAAAGGCCGGAACCACGTGCATCGGTACGCATCTCGTATTCAAGTCTCGGTTTTAAAATAAACATATTTATCACACAAAAAGTAAATTCAATGTAATATATAAAGGAAGAAAGAATTTTTACAGAAGAGCACATAACACTGCACTTCCTAATTTCAATTATTTCTCGCGGCGCTCTATATTTTTGTCGGACGAGGACGTCACGAAAGGAAGCGTTGAAGCCATTTACAAGTTAGCCAACTGCAAACGAAGGAATGCGCGAAGGGAGTCTAATAGGCTCAACGACCACAGAACCTTCAGTTATGTTGCCAGCACTAACTGTCACTTTGGCTCATCCTTAGGAAAATCGCTCTATATTGGCGGCGCCTCCTCGACCGGCTAAAACTGCGCCCCGTCCCTGGCCTACAGCTATCTTTCGGCGTTAGGCGGACGAGATTCCGCCTCACCCGCACCACCGGGCGGCGCGGCGGCGGAGACACATCATATTAAATATGCATAAGAACAGGAAAATTAACTTGGTGCGTGTTCGTACCGTATTAATTAGCTAAAAAACGACATTATGAATTTACAATTTTATTTCTGTTTACACGGAGGGAAATGTTATAGTACAGTGAACAATACATGTTTAGTAAGCATTCATACAGTAAATACAATTATTCGTGAGGTCAAATTTACTAAACAGGCTTTGGTTTCGTTTAGTACATCAAACAATTCAAAATCGTAAGTGAATGTACAAATTGAATGTTCACTTTTACTATGCGTGTTTCGTAGATAAAACTATTCTGTGATTTTTACATCTCGTGTCGTCACAGTCACTAAACGCTGTTTAGTAAATTCAAAGTACAGGAGGCAAGCATAGGGGCGTTAGCATCGAGGCTGTGCAGCTCTCTCAGCATTCATTTGCATGATTTTCCTGCTGAAAAAGAAATGTATCTATAACCACATTGGTACAAGCTACCACAGCCACTATGTGCAGGGTATTTCAATATCCGACAATCTAATCTCTCAGTTAAAATTAAATTTATAGTCATGTGATGAAATTGACAATAAAAGGCAGCAAAATATAATTAATATGAAGCTAAAATTATTACGTTGTTATGAACATGATTTAGTTATATTTTTTTCAATTAACTACGTAAAATAACTAACTTTTATTTTCAGTTATCTATTCTACCACGTAAAGAGTATTAAATTTCTAATACATTTTCAGACACACAGTGGTATTCTATAAAATATTCTTCTAATCAACAACAAATCCAACATACCTGAAATTAAATGAATATTGTTAATGTTTCTTCAGAAATCTTGATTTATTAATTTCGTCACAGGAGCATTTTTTATGTGTAAACTAAAATTGAAAGCAGTATCTACAACTACAGAACGAGAAATCACCGGATGAGGTTTCCACACTAGTTTTACAAGGGAAACACAATCATCACTTTGTTTAACAATTGTCCAAACTGGAGACACTGTAACTTTCTTCATCTTCATTATTCATCAAATCTTCGAACGTTACACAAGAAAACTGTTAGTTATAAAACTTGCTGCGAAACCACACTAGCAGAATTGACAGCAACCGGTTGGGAGTCCTTCAGTCTTCTTTTCTTTTCTGCTGGAGTTTTTCGTCTTGTTTCTTTTCTAGAAAGATAGGTGGGACAGTCAAGAAATACGGAAGACATCACGTTTTTTTTTTTAATTGAGACACTGAATTTAGAAAATAAATTTTCACCCGTTGTATTATACACAACTGTTTCCCACAATATATCACTTTCGTGAAAGTGGTGATGGCAAACCAGTAAAATATTGCAAAAAATTAGAACATGTTTAATACTAGTAAATAATTAACTGCTAAAGAATATAAATATTAAGAACACCATTCTCAAAGTACATTAATAAAACAACCATCGCATTTAGCAATAACGGATTAAAAATGAATCACACGGCGCCACGCACGATGATGAGCCAACAGCTAAAACAAAGAGCTGGAGGACCACCTCGTAAGAGGAATGAAAGATATGTTTCCATCTACATCGAAAACGTTTCGGCGATAGATCGAAATGTCGATGTTTGGTGTCTGGAGGAGAATTCTAGCGGCCGGCTGCTCTGGTCGGTAGTTTTCCGTGGTTTCTCCGATCAACACCAGGCAAATGCCAGAACAATTCCCAAACAAATGGGCCACGAATCGCGCGCGATCTTTCCTTCCTCTTCCTTGTCATATCCTCACCCCTTACACACACACACTTACACTAACATGCACTACACTACCATACATGCCAGGAGACCGGTCGGGGACTTAGAACTTGTCCCGGCTGGGGCCGTGCCCCACTGGTGGGAGATACTTGGTTAGGGAAAACCCGTTAGCCGACGGTAGGTTAGCGTCGAATCTGGGCATCCAGCGGGGGAAGATCACCACAACTTCCCGAGCAAATATACGCTCAACACTTACGCTACTAATGATCATATTAATTGACGCGCCCGAAATCACTAAACAATCAATCAATCGATGTTTGGGTAAAATTTGCCATCGCTAATCACAACACGGGCACTTCGTTTGAAAAGCCGAACCAGACGCTGGTCGCCATGATGCAAGGAGAGTGAGAAGTGTTGAGAAACTTTTTGTAAAGGGCATTAAGTGACAATTTTCAACGGCGACCGACCAAAAATTACGCGAAATTGAAATAGAAGATGCAATATTTAAAAAAAATATTTGTACATCTATTTCAGTGACTTGTAACAAGCTAGTTGGTATCTAACTGCATTTAAAACTCCCGCTAATATTGTGACACAAACTGAAGCTTCCTGAAGATCATTGGCTAAAGTCGGATACAATGGGCAATAGCTCACCCATGTCTTTTCATCATACGGCAGAGCGTATAACAATCGACTCCATTGTCGATCTTCTACGCATGCGTAGAAACACAAAAATCATGCGAAACTCGAACTCCGCATGCGCAAATCTATAGTGCTGTCGATTGCCTTGCAAAAACTTCCTGTCGGATTTACCAGGAAACATTTCGCATCGCGGCCAACGAAAGAGAACTGTATCGCATGTCAAATCATGGACGAATAGATGAATTCATGGATGGTGTTGTTCTGTGGCTAAAACATATAAAAAATTATTATATTGAAATTGGCTAACGTACGTTTATCGTACATTTTTGTACGATAATTGTAAATGGTACATCATAATAAATTATCGTAAATGTATAATACGATATACTTGGGTTTTGGTAACGTGGTGTTTGAAGATCTGGTCTTCACGATGGAATATGACACGGCTTTTGGCGTCTTCCCCAGTCGTGTCGCCGAATGTCGCATCTTTTCCGGTCTTCTTTTCGGTCGTGCCATATTCCATCGTGAAGACAAACTCTCGCGCGCCACGTTACGAAAAGTCAAATATAATTAGCGTACGTCTGGCAACCCAAGTAAGAAGCAGGTGGAAGAGGGGAAGATGTTTGGGAGCTCACTTGTGTCTCGGGAGAGCAAAATTAGGAGCCACGAACGTATAGGAAGACAGCCGAACGGAGTCGAGCGATCGGCGGTGAGCTTTTGCTCTCCCGAGACACAAGTTATTTACATTGGTTTGGAGTTGGATTGGAATCATAAGCTCTTCACTACACGTGTTCATGTTGAGGACTAGACTCGGGATTTCGGCTCTCACGTTAACATAAAACATCCTTGAGTCTGTTCAACGCATTTTATGCGAATACTTACCTTAAAAATAATTTTACGAGTATGTGTTCTTTATATGTGGCAGGAAAGCCTCCATTTTCTTTCCTCGTGATGGTCAATTACATTAACGACAACTGTAAAATAAAAAAATTAAATTTCGGACAAATGTCGAATTAAAGCTTCGCGCCATGGAAGTCTGATCGGCTCGCAAGACAACGCTCGGCTCACTGGTCTGCTCGGCACTCTTCGTTTACATTCGTGGTCCCGCGCACAGAGCACTCATATTATTTGTCTATGGCCCCGCGTTTTGTTCTCCCGAGACCAAACCTAACCAAACCTTTGGAGCTCCCGCGCATGGGCATGCGTGCTGCATGGTTGCGCATGCGTGATGGCGACTGTTCCTGGGTTATCATTCGATTCCATGGGCGTTTGACTGTCGACGGCGGTCTATGGGAACTTTCCTGTCTATAAGCCGCGGTTGTTTCCACGTAGTTAGTCGTTACTTCTTTGGAAATTATCTATTTAACTTGTGTTTTCGTCTGAATCGTCGAAAATATGAGTGATGATTGTGTGGAGCTCGTTTGTGTCAAAGAAGAACCTATCGAGGTTGGTGTTATTTTGTAATGTCAGATGTTTTGAATGGCCAATGTTTTGAAGTGCCAATGTGGGTAGTATTACATTTGGTTGGATATTGTTAGGATTAGATTACTTTCAGTTTTGTACGTGCAAAAAGTATGACTCGTGTTTACTATTGTAATTTTTATGTTGTGTTATAGGAAGAAGAGTCAGTTATTTCGAAACTTCTAATATGTGTAGCAAAATTTTAAGTTCCATAATAATGAAGAATCCTTCCTTTTTCATTGTAACATTTGATTACTGTCCATATCAGCTGTCTTTATTTTGAAGTTCATGGAATTTCTATAATTGATGGATCACAATGATTTCTGTATTAATCTTTGTTACAGGAAAAATAATAAAAAATAAAACCTAATAAATGTTTTATTATGACATGTGGAAATGTTTCATTCTTCAAATATATAGACTTATGCACTGTGATTTTATTATTGGTTTGAAACTTCTTACTACATTCTGCCAATTTCTTATTGTGACAGATGGTGTTTTCTGAAGAACAGGTTTCTGATGAGGAGTCACATTACTCTGAAGATACTCTTCCTGATAATCTGCCCTACCATCAGCATGTAAGTTTAGTACTTGGGAGGTATAAAATTTCTCAAAATGGTGCCAGAAATGCTCTGGTCTGAAATGTGCATGGATTTTGTGCTTTAAATTTTTTTCTTTGACACATATTTCACATAGAAATTGGTTGGATTGTTTAACAGTTCTTTTCTTGAAAAGGTCAAATATTTTCCACTAATTCTGACATTTAAGTGAATGTTATGTCATAGCATAGCAAAAACGTCCTCAATGTTCATTTCTTTTGGTACTAAAAAGAAGAGCTGTCTTCACATCATATTTTGTTGTGTGTAATGATTTGCTGAACACCATAAAAATTAATACACTGAGGAATTCCGAGAAGTTTTCCAACATGTGTCGCATACTTATTACAATTTTTTATGCTAATAATGAATTAAACATGAATCTTATTTGAAGAATTTTGAAGATTCTAAGATTGACTGTTGTCAATTCTTTTAATTCAGTGGAACAATATATATAATAGATTTTCATATATTATAACCATTTTCATATATTTATTTAGAGTGATATATCATTATTTCAGATGTTCCTACATTTGAGGTCTCGCCTCATTGTTTTTGAATTAATTTTTTTTTTTACATAGGAGTTACATACATTTTTTATTACAAAGTTGTTTAAACCTCCAGGATTAGGTTGGAAGTTGATGAGATTTTGTGTATATGTGTGTCATTATATCTCATGACAATGCCCTGTTGCATTGTACCTACCTGTAAATTGATTTGGCTGACATTGGGTAAGACATTTATTCCTCACCAAAAGAGGAGGAAATGTTCCTGAAGTGCCGCTAAGCTCTGAGAAAGAAGTATGGATATAAAGTTATAGTTAAAGAAGTAATTCAAAAAATTATTTGTGATCACATTTCTGCAATGATGCTATTAAATGTGAGAAGGTGGTTGGTGAAAAGCAAACACATTTATTTATTTTATTTATTTTATGTCAAAAAAACAGTTAAAAACTGCGTATGACGTGTTGGAAGAAAATGGAAATTGTGAGAAAGAAGTGGAAATTGACAATAAAATCAGTGGTACAAGTTCTTGCGACTTCTCTTGTGGGTGTGAGATAGAATTTTTTTCTTTTTTTTCTTTTCTTTTTTTTTCTTTTTATTTTTTTTTCTTTCTTTTTTTTTTCTTTTTTTTTCCTTCTTTTTTCTTTCTTTTTCTTTTCTCCCAGAAAATCGTGTTAAAAGGAACTATTGTGACTTTAAAATATGTTCTGTATTTTCTCATATAAAGTATCACTGGAGCAGCAATGATAGCCTAAAGAAAATATCATGTAATCAAAATTTTAATGCATAAACTGTTTCTTTAAAATTACCAAAAGATGAGAGTTCTGAAACTTTATTGAAGTCAATCAAGAAATGAACTTTCGTCCATAAGAGTCCATGTAACAATACATAATATTTTTCTAGTACGTTTGTAACCAATTCTATAAACATTATACTTTAAAACAAAATTCTAGAGCAATGTAATTCAAAAATTCACTCGCTACAAAAGAGAAATTAATAGGCATAAATCAACATAAATATCAAAGATAGAATTGTTATGGAATATGTAAACTTCTATTCTTTAATTTACTCCTAGTATGTACTTTTATATGAATCGTGTAAATCTTCTATTATATCAAAATTATATTATTTACAATGGAATGTGACAAAAAATTAGAATCACGGGAGTGAGTGCTCTCAAATTTGGCTTGAATTTTGAGAAACCAAAAATCAAAGTTAGTGTAGGTACAAAATCAAAATATGAAATGAGTGAACTAGGAGCAGAGAACCAAAACTGTGTGTTTTGTTTTGAGGCTTTATTGTAGAATAATTTGTAATAGAAGAATTAATTTATGAAGAATATTACAAAAATGATATTGAAACCACTACTGACAAGGAATATTACTCCTGATGAGTGTTTATTTTTCATTCAATTGCGTAATGTGGACTGCTTCTATTTGACAATGGTAACCTTTGCAAGTTTTTCTTCAGATATTTGATATTTATAAAGGTAAGTTGTAAATTGGTGTCTCTCCAATTAAAAAAAAAGAAGATATAAATGTGTGTTTGTTCTCTTTCTCTATGCAATGCAAATTGATTTAGTTGTAAATTAAGTATGATTCAGGTTCTTCTGATGATGCACATGTATGTTGCACATGTGAAAGTCAAACATCATGAATGATGTACATTTGTCAAGCAGGGATCCACAGTTATGAGGCAGAGTATGGCAGGGATGCACTAGAATGAATGGATGTAGGTAGAACAGGGTGGGAATAGATAGTATTTCTTTTCTTGTCTAATAGAAGTGTGATAAATTAATACCTGGGCAACGCAGGGCATATATCTTAAATGAAAATTTGAAATATGTTTGAAGTTTGTTTTTTCATCTAAATAAGAAGGAAGTGCAGTTATTGATGTATTAGGAACTTTGAATTATCAAATAATTGGGTCATTCCATTCAAAATTTTAAGTGTGTGGCAGTGGGGTTTCAAATAGTTTTTGTTTTCTTATATGTAAATGCCTTTATAATAAATTGTGTAACTGTCAAATACGAGAGTCATAGCACAAATGGTTTTTCCACAACAATCTATAAAGTACAATCAACATTTTGATGTATGTTATAATTAAAAATATTCTGGAATATACATGCTTCATAGCAGCAAAATGAGAGATATACCATTGTGAACGTAAATCATATTTTAAATAGGTAATGCATTATTAAGAATTTTTACTTTAAATAAATATGAAAATAAACAATAAATTAAACAAGTATTTATTATTTCAAAACTAACCCTTCCATTTTTGCACAAATATTGGTAAAGGGCAAGATGATTACTTAAGGGGACGCGGCAAAAATATTCCAAAAAGTAAATTTTTATTTTAATGTCTTTTATTCAATTTTGAACTTTCTAGATGATTCTAGAAAAATCCCAGACCCCGAATTCGCTCCGACATGCCATTTAAAATTTAAATACCGCTTCGCTGCACTAGTGCCATGCCCCTGGGCGTAGACTGAGGAAATTTGGGGGATCATTGAGCAGGCAATTGAGAGAGCAATCATAGAAGGCCGTTTTTTGTAGTCAACGTATTTGTTTAGATCTAGAAGGCAGTGACTTTGGTCTATGTTTACTGTTGTTTACGAGTTTGTTTTTCTGCGTTTATCATTGCAGTTTTTCATTGGTAATTCTGTGTGATTCTCATATTTACCGTGTGTTTGATATTCCATTAAAGGTGAATATGCCACGAAACGTTAGAGTATTTAAAAAGGTTCCTAAAAAGCGTATTATGAATACTAAAGTAAAGAAGAGTGGTGAGGTTAGCGAACTCAATTGTGTGAGTGCCTCAGCGCACGAAATTAGTTCTGGTATATCACCAGTGTACGACAACGATGATATTGGGTGCTTGCTCAAGGTTACGCATGGTGACGTCGCGAATAGTAACGCGATTTTCGGGAATCACAGAGAATCTCGGACTGATGAACGCGTAGGCAAGTTCTCGTTGGTGAGTGAAGTTCTGTATATGCGCGCACGTTTCCTTGATTCTCCAGCTCCCTACAGTGCGATTTTTCTAACCGTGCCTATGGTAGGTATCAGCCGTTGACAGTGTCATCCAATCGAGAACTTAAGCATCACCATAGCGTCGTCACTAGCGACATAATTATAACACGCACTGGTATACCCAGTGCATACGCATACAGTTCCACATCCGATTGGATGAAACCGTCAACAGCTGATTACTGCACGGTTAAAAGAATCGCACTATAGTTTTGGCTCAGCCCGGCACACCACGGCCCCATAGAAAATATGAGCTCCACTCGGAACGTCACGGTTCATTTTGCAGTGCTGCCCACCTCATCTTCTACAATGCGAACTTCTCAATTTCGCTGTTTTTCTAACGACCTGTGCGTACGGTGCTCCTTTTTGTTACCAAATAGTTTCTGTAACTATTAATTATCTCTTCAGAGTTTTGAAAAACCTTGCTTTGTTTCCCATTATTAGTATGTAGTACAAGACGCGCTATTACGCTGTTTTCTGTCGAAGTTGACTGCACTGCACTGCTGTGCTGAATCCGTCTCTCCCCGCACATGTGGAGTATCAAGAAAAAGCGCGCGAAAAAGTAGTGTGGTTGTGAAAATAAGTGAGTTGTCTACAATTGCTACAAAATGTCTAAACGTGTGAATAAATTTCATAGTTTGTGGTGTTGCAATCCGTTTAATCTGCAAAAGCAAGCACGTAGAAAGAAGAAAAGTGACACAGGAGATTTTAAAAAAATGGCGTACTTTAGTCGTGGGTGATTTAATATATCAGTGCATTGCAATATCGAAAATGACTTACACAGTTCATACACCTGAGACATGGACAGATAGTGAAGAGAGAAAATCAACCACTAGGAGTATGCACCCCCAGGAATTGAAGAACAGGCGACAATCAGTAATATAAATAAAAGTTTTAATCCCCTCGGTCTTTTATCTGTCAGAACTTAACTTGTTGCATCACAAATCTGATTTTCAAACATTATACTTGGGTTACCATAACGTGGGGCCTTTCTTCACGATGGAATATGGAACAGCTTTTTGTGTCTTTCTCGATCGTGCCGCTTATGTCGCATCGCGACCGTATCAAGCAGTGCTGCAGATCAAGTGACATCTATCGGCACGACCGAGAAACGCGAAAAGCCGTGCCATATTCCATCGTGGAGACAAAGCCCACACGCACCACGTTACTAAAACCCAAGTGAATGGTAGTTCTTTGCTATTAATACCAGTCACAAGGGTCTCTTAACGGCGTAGGCGGAACATTAAAAGGTTTCCTTTACACTCTAGTAAAGAACGATTTTCGTAAGGATGAGCCAAAGTGACAGCTAGTGCTGACAACATAACTAAAGGTTCTGTGGTCGTTGTGCCCTCGAGCCCATTAGACTTGTTTCCTGCATTCGTTCGTTTGCAGTTGGCTAACTTTTAGATTGCTTCGACGCTTCCTTTTGTGATGTCCTCGTTCGACGAAAATATAGTACGCTTTGAGAAATAATTGAAATTAGAAAGTGAAGTGTCATGTGCTCTTCTGTAAAAATTCTTTTTTGTATTAACACCACACTGAATTTACTTTTTGTGTGATAAATATTATGATTATTTTAAAAACCGAAGCGTACTGGTGCACGTGTTTCAGTCTATTGTGCTGTGTGGTGAGCTGTGATTGAGAGCTATTTACATTCGTTGCAGTTTTCTATTACTGATTGTGAGAGCATGTTCAGAGATTTTCCACCTACGTAATTAAATTGAAATATTTTCCGGACTCGCGTACGTGTATACACCTCAGCGAAACTCTTATATTTCTGCGTGGGATGTTTTCACAAGAACCATAACCTAACACTTTACGAAGAGGCGTGGCTGAACAGCTGTCGCGGCGGTGGGATACTAATCTGAATTACATGTGATGTTCACTTGTTACGCGAACTGTTACTTTGGCTCATCCTTAAGGTGGTTAGAGCGAGATACGTGTTATGTTTAACATGCCTTTTTTATTGTACTAATCGAAAGATGAGAGGTTCGTCTATGTTCTGATAAAATTTGAAACTGTTTCACCGTCTAGTTTTTGAGAAATGAGACCGTAAAGTTTGTCGTTTTAACATAGGCTCTTACGGCGACCCGACTGAGCCGACCAGAAATTTTAAAATTGTGGGAAAACTAGCTGTTGAAAATGTTTTAAAAAACTCTTCCTTAGGTAGCTAGCATCTCGAAGAATCAACATGCGCAATTTGAAGGACATCTACCGTCTCAAATAGGAGAAATACGCAAAATTGTAAGCCTAAATCACTCCAAAGAGAGACATTCGCGCGCTTTCTACAGCGACGGGCCGGTAACGCCCAACTCGGCAACAGTGTGCGTAGCGCGCTTCATTCAAATCGAGTGACAAGTCTCCGGCAAGAGTTCTTACATTCCTCTAGGTCTTCTGGGCCCAATTAAAAGATCCTCACTCCTGGAAAACATTGCCTTTGTATATAATCAAATATTTAAATTTGATGGATAAAAGCATTTGTGCGTTCTGAATCAAAAACTCAATTCAGTTAATATTCCAAATGATCACGTCTTTTCTTTTGTATTATATGAGCTATATAAACAATCTTGTATGCTATGAAAAAGTATGAATGATAGACAAGCCCGCGCACAGGATTAAGTCTTCAGCGGAATAATGTATATTTTATATTTATATTATTTGTATTTATACAGTCTGCAATAAATAAATAAATCACTTTGA
This sequence comes from Teleogryllus occipitalis, assembly GCA_011170035.1. Taxonomy (NCBI): domain Eukaryota; kingdom Metazoa; phylum Arthropoda; class Insecta; order Orthoptera; family Gryllidae; genus Teleogryllus; species Teleogryllus occipitalis. The sequence continues at coordinate 264,923 of BLKR01000375.1, forward strand.
TCAAGTACACCTGGAGGTGTAAGTTTCCTGTTCTACTGGGAAACAGGAAAGGACCTGCAGTTTATGATGATGATTCACTGTGATTCAACTTTATGAGCAAATGGGTAATTTTGAGAGTTTATAGAAATATTTATACTTTTATTATAGCATTATTTCAGTTTGAGCTTTATAACAGCTTTTTTCATTTTAGCTCCTGAACAATGATTAATTATTTGAAAATAATTCATATTCTCTTCTTCATTATATGAGATACACAGTGGATACTGGACTCGAAGCAACAAACTTTTGCATATGTCAGCACCTCAATCAGTAGAACTACTGGGGTGAGAATTCAATTCACAAAGGTATTAGAAACTGCTGGTGTTAATTTCAACCATGCAAGGTATAAATGTAGAGCTGGATTTCCCTACTAGCAAAATATGAAAGCTTGGGATTCCTTTCCCTGTGCCTGCATTTTTGAAAATAAATATTCTTAAAAACTTCAAGAAATGTTTTTATCTGAATAATAATCAATCAAACATTTTATTGAACCATAATATTTGAATTTAAAAATAAATTGAATGAAACAATAAGAAACGAAACATGCATTTATAAATGAGAATTTGACAATGGAACTTTCAATTTTTAAGCTATTTGTTAATTAACATTTGTGTTTGTACATGGATTTATCCTATCATAATTAGTGATATTTAGTTAAAGTTTTTTTTCTGGAGTGCCCAACACAGTATTATGCTTCAAGACCCACTGTATATAAAACCAACCAAGGGTAAATTGATTGAAATAGTAAGAGGAATTATAAATTCAATCGTAGGTAGTATTAGTATTTTAACAGAAATCCCTTTTTCTCTGTAGCACTATTTTCTCAAACCAATTGCACTCCCAATGAGCTCAGACATTGTTTACCGCGTGTCGACTAGGCACCAAACAGTACAGAAATAGTCAAAGCGTATATCTGGAAATAGTATTCAAAGTGAATGAAAACAAGGACAATTTGAAGCAGCATGAGCCCTGCGCAGGTATACCAATATCACAGACATTACGGCGTTGCCTAATTTACCAAAGACATTTCGCGATATTCAAGATGAGGAGACTTCGGCAATTATTAGTGATCTCTGTAAAAAATGTGTAGATATATGTCTATAATGTTACATTTTATAATTTTGATCTTGCTAATGGTGAAATAGTGCTTTTTTATATTCGATCTTATGCCTCTTTTTCATTCTTTGGCTACGCGATCAGTTGGTACTAGTTAAGAAACTAGTCAACGATAGGTCTTTATATAATATTGAAATATTTTTACTTTCTATCTATATAACACAATTAATTCGTATAATTAAATAAAACTCTTAATAGGAATCCCTGGTTTGTTTATACATGTTTCACAATACCCACATGTCTCACAAATAATTATTGTTGAATGTAAAATGGACTCTCTATCTACTAGGGAATATCTCGCTCTAACCACCTTAAGTCCCATTTTCACGATGGAATATGTCATGGAATATTCCACGACATTTGAAAGGCGCGACTTTCACAGTCGTGACTTTTCTTGAAAGTCGAGAGTGCGCGTTTACACGTTGACATCTACTTCCACGACATTTCTAGTCACGTGACACCGAAGCAAAATGTATTTAAAATACGTATTTCAAGTCGAAGTATTTAAATTGATCTTAAATGTTATTCAATTTGGGCCAACAACTGGAAAATGAAAATTAATATGAATAAATGCCAAGCCAAAATATGTACGTTATGTAAGCCAATAAGTCCTCCCCTTCTTATTCATAAAACTCCTATTCCTCTTCATATGTTAAATATTTAGGTTTCCATTTACACACAAAACTGAACTGGAAAATTCATATTAAAAATGTGATACAAAAAACTACTATTAAAATACACAAACTAAATTCCCTTATAATAACTAAACTCTTCGTGTTAAAACTGCTAAATTAATATACACTTCAATTAATAGGCCTACTTTAACATATGCATATCCAATTTTGTCAAATGAAGGTAAATCAAAAATACAAAAAGCTCAAAATACCCAAAACAAATACTTTAGAAAAATTCAACATAAACCTTGGTTTATTCCCAATACACACATTCATAATGAATTAAATCTCCCTACAATACATGACTGATTAAAAATTATAGTCTCAAATTTTTGAACTCTCTTCCTTCATTACATCATGCACAATGTTTTCATCTTGGTAAATCTTATCCCTTTCCTCGTGGAATTAATTCTAAATTTTCTAAAGACATATTTCATCTTCTGTAATTTTATTTTCTCATATTTCCAATCCAATCTTATCTTTACAACATTTTTTTTCTCAAATTTTACCTTAATAAATCCTTTTAAAGAGGTTACTGTTTTAGTGTCCATAACAACTGTCCTTTGTAAATTTCAAAGCTCTGAAAGACATATTGTTGAACAGAAAGTAATAATAAAAAATAAATTAATAATAATAATAATTTAAAAAAATAATACTAATTTGAAACTTAAGAATTATGTTTCCATAGCCTAAAGAATCGATTTGAAACATGTGGGTTTGTTTACTTGAATAAATAGATATGGAAAAACACATTATGAGTAGATAGGAAGTGATGAGCACACAAGGTTCTTTTACTTGTAAAATAAGAGCATAGAACATTCATTTTATTATTAAGACTATTAGATTTATTTATGAATCTGGATATTTTATTTCAAATTTGGGTAGAAATGCCCATGGTTTCTGGGTAAACAAGGGTTGTTAACATTAATTTTCAATCTTCATCCCTGAGTCTTGTAATAATATTATTGATACACTTACAATACATTCATGTCTTGATATGCCCTATACTTCAAAGACTCACTATTTCTACATAATGCAAGAATCTTACATAAAATGAAGATATATCCTATGAATTAACTTCATGTGAATTTTGTAAATTTTTGACAGTGAATCGTGAATTAGTTTGGGGTATGAAGCAGCAAATATTGATTGGGGAATTATTGAAAAGTATAATGCTTACACACCAAATACTATCTGGCATATTTTACTAAAAAAATAACAATTATATCTATAATATAGCCAATGTAGAGATTTTGTTATTATTTAATTTTGACCATCTTTACATTTCAATTAGATTTTAAAATTTTTCGTTAGGAAATCGATCTTCAAACAACTTTTCATTTGCACAAAAATGAAGCCTATTTAGGTTACACAGGTAAACATATTCGTTTCGACTGAAAACAATATACTAAAACATTTTTAATTCGAAGATACGTGACATTACACGCAATTTGAAGATGAAAATTCACGAAGATTTTCCACACAAACATAAACGCTAGAAACTAATCACGATTAAGTAATGTACAAGCCACTGTTTCATGTCACCCTAACCTAAAAACAAATATTTCTCTATTCATATTCGTATGCCAATGCTATCAGGACTATGGTGTTACTATTAAAACTGTGAAATAGGTTTCCTCCGAGGCAAGTAGTTATTAACTTTACTCGCAACTTCTATTCAAGACAAGCCATAGCTACAGGTCACGCCAGTCGGCAAGTCCTGTTCACTTCCGCCCAGCCCGCCCGATTCCGCCCAACTTGGACCCCGGCTCCAGCCCATGCTCCGTGTCCTGCTTCGAGCTTGCGAAGTTGCTCCTACCGTGACTGCTTGCGGTATGATATGCTTACAAATTCTACCGCGAGGTGTCTCTGCTATCGCAAAAGCCACACCAGAATCAAGCAGAGCTTGATAAAATGTCGCGATCATGCGACACCTAGCGGCACTACCGAGAAACACGCAAAATGTCGTGACATATTCCACCGTGAAAACGGGCCTTAGGAAAATCCTTATATATCCGGGGATCGCAGATCACAAATCCTAAAGAACTTTTCGAATGGCCACATACTAGCATTGAAGGAATTTTATTTTCATTTACAAGTAAAGATGAACAGAAGCAAAATGTTAAACACCGACTGGTGTATACGACTAAAAACAGTGCCAGGAACATGCTGCATCCATAGAGTTAGTAAGAAGGACTAGTGTTCATGAGCGCTAGTGTTCCCACCGTAAATTGAGAGAGTACGCCTACGCCATTTTGTTGGCAATAGTGTGAGCCTATTGTGCAGTGTAAGGTGTGATTGTTTGGTTATTAGCGTTTATTTTAGAATATTGCAGTGATTTGTGAATTACGAATTGCAAATGTGGTATTAAAATGGTGATTTCCTGTGCTGCAATAAATTGCAGCAATAGGCATAAGAAAGGAAGCAGCATTTCCTTCTACCGGTAAGTGTTTGGACATGTGGAATGTATTACGGCGTATACATTTCTTTCGTATTTAACTTTATGTCTATTTCACAGTTTCCCTCTTGCAAAGAAGGACCTTTGCGAGGAGTGGATAAGAAACGTCAGAAGATTGGGTTTTAAACCAACCCATCACCATGCCATATGTTCTGATCATTTTGAAGAGAGCTGCTTTCTAGCAGGTTATGTTAATATAAAAAAATTAAAACCTGACGCTGTACCTACAAAGTTCGATGTACCATCACATTTGATTAAGGTATGTGCCTTTTTTATCGTTTAGTGTTTGTAAATGAATGTATGTTCTCCAGGCACAGCTAACAAATTCAGTTGTTTTATCATACAAGAGAAGTTACGTATCCGGCTCTTTTTCCGAGGATTTGTGTTGAACTCGAGGAACCCATGTGCAAAAGGTTACAAAGCTGTGCTAAGAATTTCTAATGAAAATTCTTGGTCATCCTTACTGGATGAGGCTGAAAATTACAATAGGGGCTTGCGAAATGCAAATGGACAACTTTTATGTGAAGGATCTAGGAAAACTGGACTTAAAGGTTTCATTTTCCTATGCAGGAGCATAAAAGGTATATTCCAAGACCTCTGTAAAAGCAATAAAATGCACTATCTTCCTACGATTAAGTTCAGTCAAGATCACCTTGAAATTTACTTTTCAATGGTAAGATCAAGGTTGGGATTTAATAACAACCCTTCTGTAATGCAGTTTAGAGCAGCTTGGAAATCTCTCCTTGTGCAAAATGAAATTAAAGCAAAACTGTCTGGAAATTGTGTACCACAAGATGATACCAAATTATTATGCTGGGAGAAAATGAATACATGGGATTTAGACCCAGTGATTTTTGGGAATTTACGGAGGCCAGATTTAGAGCCAGAATCTACAACTAGTAATGAAGAAAGTGATTTCCCTAATGTTGATATTTTTTCAAGCAGTTTAAGTGAATATAGCAACAACATTGTTGTCTACATTGCTGGTTTTGTGGCAAGAAAAGTGTCAACAATTTTGAAATGCCTAGAATGCATCGAGTGTCTTACTGCAAGTAATGATATTATTCCTTTCTCCGATCTGTTAAATAGGAAAAATAATGGAGGGCTGTATATGCTCACAAAAGGCCTTGTCTCTGTATGTAGGCAGATTGAAAAACTTATTAGAAATGTACTCCTCACTGGAAATGGCAACCCTCAAAAAGGTAAAACAAAGAGTCAAATACAGCAAATGCTATTAATGAATATGATCTCTTGTAAACCTTTCCCAGACCTAGTGGAACACATAAGAGACAATATTTTCCCTGAGAATCATGAAGTGCATCTTCTGAAATGCATATCAGATGTATACATTAGTGTTAGATGCCGTCATGTGGCCAGAGTTCATACAAGTGAATTGCACAAAAGGGTTGTGCGACAACGATTAACAAAAAGCATTTTATTTAAAAATCAATGACTTTTTTGTTTAATTATTCAATGCTGCAAGAATGCCTATTAAGTAATTGTAATTTTGGAGATGTAGTTGTATGAAAATGTGTACTACAAAAAATGAAATAAAAATTTGGAAAACAAATCAATCCAATTGAAATTAGTATAATTTCCACCATTTTCCTAGATATCTAGTGTGTGGTTTCTGGCAAGTGTTGAATTTTAAATTGTATTATTTGAAATTGTAGTCAGTGCTGAATATTAAATGATCAGTGCATGATAAAGCAGGATGAGATAGCTGTTACAGATTTCCTAAAAAACCTCAAGGTTTTCTTATAAGATATTCATACTCCTGTATATAATAGAAAGTTTCACTGTTATATGTGTGGTTTGGTGCAAGAAGAGCCAATGATAGTTTTTAGTGTTTTTTAGCTTGTATGTCCAAAATGTGCTTAAAAGCTCCACCTTTCAGTGCGAGAGAAGCGAAAGTTAAAAGTCAATCCTATATTCTTATTTCACTATACATTTACATTGGCCTACAATGGTTTTGTCATTTCCACAGTGTAAGAATGTGGGCTTTCCTTTCAATACAGATGCTAGGAAATTGAAAATGTGAATTATTAGATAAAAAGCAACTGATTAATGTTAAAATGTTACTTCATAAACTCTTCCTATTCAAAGGGTCAAATGATTAGTCATTCAAATCATGGAACAAACCCTGGTTGTGGCAATTGTCTACAATCATTACACAATGTTATATTAGTAACAGCGCCTGTAAAATCTGAAAAATACATTCAACGAAATGTTGGTATCTGATGAATAATTAACAGATTGAAATGATAAGTGAAAGAAGGCTTCATAGAAATAGTATTAAAGTGTGGGCCCATATATAGTAGCCAATGTTGACACGTCCTTGTCATTGGGTAGCGATTTCTTGTCTGACTGATCTACCATTCATATGTACTTCCAACCAACATAATAAACTAACAAAACACAAATATAAGTAACATTAAGTCAGAAACTGAAAATTAATAATTTAGTAATTTCTTTCTTTGTGATTTTTATAGTTTTGCTCCTACATGTCATTTCCATTGTCTTCATTATTAAGAAATATTGTATTCTAAGATCATGTTTTGTTTTTATAATGTGAAAACATATTTGACAAGTGTTCAAATGACAGTTTCACACAGTCCAACAGTAATTCTCTACTGTTCGTGCACAAAAATTGCTATTACTTTTCAAATCCCTTGTCATTGTTATGTTCATTTATTGAACGAAAATAAAGAATGGGTAAAACTTCAGACCTATTTGATTTTTTACCCATAATACACTAATTAAAAGGGCAAAATAATACTTCATTTGTGTTCTTTAATGTTGAATCTTGAATACATGAAACGGGAGGAAATTTAGACGAAAACATTTCATTCGGATCCGTACAAAAATTCGAATTCCCGCCCTCATTTGCCAACAAAATGGCGACTGAAGGTGGCCTTCTATTTGCCACAGCTGCCGATAGCTGCAGCCATGCGCGTAGCAGGGGCCTGGCTGCATCCGCTGTGTGGTTCCAATGTGTCAAAATAAAATTTGTCAAATATACTCGGGTTCTGCTGAAGATTCTAGGGAAGTCGTTCTGAACCGTGATCCGCGAATACGCCGTGACTGGACAGCGCTGTGTTGTTAAATGCTCTGCCTTTAGCGTTCATTCACTCCGGGAAGTTGTTTCTATTTATAACTTACGTGTTTTTAAAGCTCAACTTTCAAAATTTCAGGGTTGAAAGAATGTACTATATAAATACTAAAAGATTTGTAAAAAAAATGTTTGTTCGTGTGTTAAAACTGTTGATTAACATTGGCGTGCGCTCTGAAAACCTAATATTTCAATTGGTCATTGTTAAGTTACTATGGCATATGTAACTTAAAAATGGAGACTTCATATTTGGGAGCATGCAAAATGATATACTGCAGTGTCTTTAGATTTATAGATATAATGGTCATGAGACCTACTTTTTTGCATGGATTATATTAAGTTTCTGGAATAATACCCAAATATGTGAGAAACTAAATTCAGAGAATCATCGTTGAAGAATTATACAATAATTTCAGTTCTCTCTCTTAGACCATCCAGTATATTTGAATTTACCTTATATCTTGCATTAAATGTTTGCCTTTTCAAGTTAATTTAAAATGGGTCTTCTTTCTGAACTTATCTGTTCTTACACAGATTTTGTATTTTGTAACCAATAAGTCTGATGTGTTGTTTTGTTTTTTTAAATTGGGAATATCAAGAAGGGTATATTTCCAAAAAAAATTATAATAAACAGTCAATCCTGTAGAAATAGTTAAATTGTACAGTATTGTATTCATTGTTATACATGGTTCATCATGTAACATTTTCTATTTTGTTATCAAAAGAGAATATATGACTAATAAATGATATTTGTTGATTGGATAATCTGATGAGTATTGGAAATGCTGCATTATAAAATTAATAAGATATGATGTTTTCCATTAATAGGTTCCTTCCATAGAGCGTTCCAGTATTTGATTGCAGTAAAGAGCCTTATGGAGTATTGCTCTCTCTTTCTATCCAATACAATTTTACATAAGACTCTCTTTCACAAGCTATGTTGCCAATTCATGAAGAGGCTTGGGGTTATTCAACTCATTTTGTTTCTAACGCAACTATTCAACATGTTCACTCAACGATAGCTTCAATTCTGTTGATTTTAGACAAATGAGTTTTCTTTCAGTTATTCCCAGAACTTCTATGAATATGATGGTTATTTTGGAATTGAGTTTCAGGGCTTAATTACGAAGAAATTAATTATAAATGATTGCTGTGTGTTTACTTCTACATTTTGACGTCCTTTAATTTTCACCATGCAAGAAACTTTTTTTATTAAGCACAAACATCCAACGAATGAAATGACAAAGGAAATCCAAATTTTGATATGAGACCAACCACATTTCTGTGTGAATTGCGGTTCTTGAGTTAGACGGTAATAAAAACAATATTCAGTGCGCTCGGAACGAACATCGCATGTCGTTCGGTGATCTTTAAGGGCACAAGGACGTGAACGCTATGCATAAAATATGAAAATGTGCTAAACTTGCATTGCATGATTTGAAGAAACTACTTACCAGATATAAATAAAAATTATATGGCAATAAAAAGGGAATGTTTTGAGCATTTTAAAACTGACTGTAATTTATTATACCGCGTAGTTATTTTTTTATAACAATTTTTAAAGGCGCATGTTTTTTTTCTTCTTTCTTTTACTAATCCACATGTTTATTGTACAGGCTCAAAAGCTATTGCAGATACAGACTTCAAATTGTACACACGTAGAAACCATAATAGTATCTCAAAAGTAGTCTAGAACCACATTATTTACTGCAATAGTTTTAGAGAAATAAATTTCTAAAATTTAGCATGAAAAATACAGTTTTTTAAAAACTTTATAATATGGAAATTTTATTTAATTTTAGTGCTAGAAAATTAAGTTTAGTCGACTTTGTTTCAAATATGCAGCTTATTAATTCCTGAAAATTTCAGTTCTCTATCTTCAATAGTTTTTTTGTCTATAAAGAAAATGTATGGAAAAAAATGAATTACGGGAATTTCAGGTTAAAGTTATTATATCATCTCAAACTTACTTTTGACTGTTCTAATGTATTCCAGGCCCATATTCATCTTGTTTCTGACGTTTCTTATTACTGTACTTGCCATAACTCCTTGTAATTTATTATACCGCATAGTTATTTTTTATAACAATTATTAAAAGCGCATGGATTTTTTTCTTTTTTTTACTAATCCATATGTTTATTGTATAGGCTCAAAAGCTATTGCAGATACAGACTTCAAATTTTACACACGTGGAAACCATAATAGTATCTCAAAAATAGACTAGAATCAAATTATTTACTGCAATAGTTTTAGAGAAATAAATTTCTAAAATTTAGCATGAAAAATACAGTTTTTTAAAAATTTTATAATATGGAAATTTTATTTAATTTTAGTGCTAGAAAACTAAATTTAGTCTACTTTGCTTCAAATATGCAGCTTACTAATTCCTGAAAATTTCAGTTCTCTATCTACAATAGTTTTTTTTGTCTATAATCAAAATGTATAGAAAAAATGAATTACGGGAATTTCAGGTTAAAGTTATTATTTCATTTCAAACTTACTTCTGATGTTTATTATTACTGTACTTGTCATAAAATTTTCGTCTCCCAGAACCAAAACACTTTTTCGTAGGCATATTGGCACGCGTCAAAAGAAACAAAAAGAAACTACACAATATTACAGGCTGGCGAATACACGAACAGGGAAAGATGCTAATAAACACACATGAACGACGAAAACACTACGTTTCGCGGCATAACAGTGATGCCAACGTACTACACACTGCAGGAAACGTATGGAAACAAAAATTACTACATCCAAATTTATTTTAGAGAAGAGCAAACACCGATCCGAAACTGTAGCAGCAAAAGAGGGGCGTGGCCTTGTCCGTGCCACGCGGCACGCCAACTTTAAATTTCTATTTAAATGCCTTCCAGATGCGTTACATGACTTTTAAATATATCAAATTGTTCAGAAAACTGCACACATTTTTTACAATAAAAAACAAAAATCGATCTTTTTCAAAAATTCACGTCCTTGTGCCCTTAATATGTCTTAGCGATTCTAAACTGGCGATGGGAAAAGGAAAAATAGAATATTTATTTTTGAATTTCACTTATTACAAACAGTGAAATACAAAGAAACATCTAAAACTATTGGTGCTAAAACAGCACGTACTTTCTCGCGTTTAGTAATGGTTATGTAATACTATTTACACCACAATTTATCTCCAAAATAACACATCTCGGTCACCATTTTTTGTAAAACTCATTTAAAATTGTACAACATTTGGTGCGAAAATTAAATAATTTCAAACAGTACATTTTTTGTTTAAAACTTTAAACGAAAATATATTTCTGGCATTGAATTCATTGTATTAAGTATACTATACTGATAGCGGTGGCAAACAAATGTAAATAGAACGAACAATATATAATAATAATTATTAGACACTATTGTATTGTAATATTCTACAAATATATAAAAGAATTAGTTTACACCATCGCGAACGAAAGGCAGCCATCATCGCCTTTTGTTATCAGTGCGGCGTTGCAACAATGTTACAAGTAACATTGACCTCTAATTCGTATGGAATACACATTTTACCTATTATCATTGTTGATACCGCAAGAAAATGAAGATGGATAGAAAATATAATAATTAAAAATAGTATTTTTATATTCATCAAAATTACTCGATTTTAACATGCATTTCTCTCCGTTTCCAGATCTTATTAAGCAAAGCAACATTTTTTTCCTTTTACAATTTACCATTCAACATTTTTTTATTCAAGTTTTTTCGTTCAAGTGGTATGCTAACATTCTCTAGGATTGTAAGTGGTACGTAAAGATCTGAAAAAATGTTGAGTTCCCCTGTCGAAATCCAGTCTTTCCCATTACAGTAAATTCTGTCTAAACCGGAACTTTTACAAGCCGGAAACCTGCCTTAATCGGAAAATTTATCCGGCCAGTGCAGTTAAATGACATTTTACACAGTAGAAAACGGAACCTCTCCAACGCGGAAACGGAAGGGGTTTTCATGTCCTGCAGAAAAAAATCGTCATAAAATGGAATTCCTATGAATTTAATGCAAATTGGCAGAGAGACACGAGATGTTCATATTGAACTTAATGCATCTGCAAGTTTGTTTTAAATTCTCTATCCCTGTGACATGTGATTTATTCGTGGCAGCCAGACATTGAAGAGGGGCATCAGCTGTCGGCGTAGATTTTGACCTTGGGGTCGCCTCTCTTTCAAAGCGTAGACCGTAGGGGAATTTCCCTCTCTCTCGACTCTCAGCGTGGAAAGGTGAAGGGGTTTGGCTTCTATTCACATGTCTCTGCCCCGTGTTAAAAATCATAACCCCTCAACCAGATACGTATTGCTCAACGCCATGCGAGTTATCCGAAAGTCATAGTACTGGGTTGTGGCGCATTGTGCGTTGAAAATCAGTGATCAGTCCGAATAGTCAATAAGGTGTGTATTTTTCAACTCAGAAGCTGTCAATTAAGTGTTCAATATTTATTTAAGTTATTTCTTCCTTAAAAACCTCATACGTTATACGTAAATACGTTATACGTTAATTTACTTTGATAGTTATAATAAAGTCATGCAATTTATTACTCGTTACAAAATTGAAGCCTTTTTGGTAAGTGAAAATTTCATTACGTGATGACAATTATTTTACTGAAACGTATGCAACATTTGAAAGTGATTCAAAAGTACATTAGAATTCGGCCAGTCATTATAGAAAACCGTAAAGAATCTTACAATGTAAAGGATAGTTTCTAATATTTAATTAAAGAACACCGTGTAAACATTTTAAAAATGTTTTGAAACTTGTGTATTACAATAATTAATTGTATTCGGATTATTCATGTGTCATGTTTCCTACATATCTACGAGGGCAAGCCAATAGGTAAGTCGCAAAACGGAAGTGAGGCAAAAATAATCAAAGTAACTTTGTGACATTTATTTCACTTTTCCACATCACCCTGTACATTCAGGCACTTATCCCATCTCATTACGAAACCTTGAAAATCAGCACGAAAGAAGTCTTTTGGTCGCTGTCGCAGCCAACGTGTAACTTCATAGATTACGACATCATCTATGTCAAAATGACGGCCGTCCAAATGATTTTTTAGGGGCCCAAACAGATGAAAATCACTGGGGGCTAAGTCAGGGCTGTACGGTGAATGTTCCAAGCGTTCCCAAGGAAATGTCCATAGCAGCTCCTGCGTTAGTCTTGCTATGTGAGGGCGGGCATTGTCATCCAGAAGAATCACACCCTTTGACAGAAGTCCAGGTCGCTTGCGGCGAATGGCTTGTCGGAGTTCCCGCAGAGTGGTGCAGTACGACGCGGCATTCACAGTTCCACCTTGAGGCTGGAATTTCTGCAGTATGACTCCCCGAATGTCTCAAAACACGGTTAGCAAAACCTTGCGGGCCGATGGAATATTCTTGAACTTTTTTCTTGTTGGGGAGGCGGTATGTTTCCATTCCATAGACGAACGTTTGGATTCTGGTTGAAAGCGGTGAACCTAACACTCGTTTTATTTATTTATTTTACGTCAAGAAACAGTTAAAACTGTGTACGGCGTGCTATGGGGAGAAGTGAATTCTGTGCATGTTTTCAAAATTCTGTGATCCCTACACTAAGTCATATACTATTTGAATTTCGAAGAAAAAAAGCTCCCATGTAATAGAATCTATTTTCAAGGATGAAAATGAAATAAATTTTGGGCTCTTATCCATGTCCTTCGTCAAGGAATAATAACTTCCTGCCGTGACAAAATGGAAACGATAATTTGAATAAGGCGGGAATGAACATTGGCGAAATATACACAACGAGCAGTATGAAGGCTGACTGAATTTGCCAGAATTCTGAACGCGTACCATAATGAACTTAATTTTGTGTTCAATTCATTTAAATGGACGTTCCATTTAAGGTTAGACTGAATTGAGAGACCTAAACATTTTGTTGCCTTAACATCAGTCAATGGTACACCGTTCAAGCTCAATGGAGCACAGAATTGTTTATTTGAAATACTAAATTGCATTTAAACCGTTTGCTTTTCATTTATTAATTTATTTCGGAACCAATTTGAAACATTTGATATTGTACTATTTACGGTTTCTTTATTGCAAAGTATGTTCGTATCAGCCGCAGAGAACTGTTCTTCCGTTTCGAATCGTCGAGGGCATATCGTTTACGTAAAGTAGGAACAGAATAGGGCCTAAAATCGATCCCTGAGGAACTCCACGTGCAATTGGCAAAGAGTCGGAAAGGGTGTACATAATATTCCATGATTTCAGTAAGGTATTTGCACTCTCTGCGATTGTTGTTTAAGGTACGAACATAACAAATCTAGAGCAATACCACGGATTCCATATGAAGGTAATTTTGAAAGTAAAATGTCATGATCAATGACGTCGAAAGCTTTTGAGAGATCTAAAAATAATCCAATAGGTGCTTCGTTTTGATCTAATAATGAGGCGACATCTTTAAGAAAAGAAAATATGGCTGTTTCCGTTGATTTTGATTTTCTAAATCCATGTTGGCAATCTGAAAGCGTGTCGTGTTTACTGAAAAAGGTTTCCGTTCATACGTAAAAAAGAATCTAATATTTTTGAAAAAACTGATTGAGAAATGGGCCGATAATTTTGAATTTCATTTTAGTTGCCTTTTTTTTTTGAAGAGCGGCTTAATTTTAGCTGTTTTGAAAATATCTGGAAACGTTCCGGTGCACAAGGATGCATTAAATGAGTTAACGGGTGTATAATGGCAATCGCACAGGTCTTTAACAAAGAATCCGGGAATTCATCTAAGCCGGACGAATATTTATTTTTTAGTTTACCGATTATTTTGAGAATTTCATAGAAGTTTCGGAAACGAACATCGTGTCTAAGATTTTGGGGGAAATGTCTGATATTGAATTTTGTGGTTGAAGACACGTAGTGAAATCGGCAGCAATTCTCGAAAAGTATTGGTTAAAGAGACTAGCCACTGTTGCCGGATCGTTCACATTTATATCGTTATATTTTAAAACAACATTCTCTAAAAGGTTTCTAGTTGATTTGGTGGTATTTTTTATTATATTCCACATTGTTGTTGTTTTGTTATTTGAGTTCAAAATATCCTGATCGTATTTCATAATTTTAACCTGCCTTATGACTTTTCTTAACAATGATTTGTATTTTTTGAAGTAGATGAGGAAATCTTGAGATACATCATACGTGTATTATTTATTGTGTCAGTGTTCGCATTTCTTATAATGGTAAGAATTTGGACATCGTGATCACTGTATCCTAAATTTTTTTTGTTTCAACTTCATATCGAGTAGTAGTTTTGTTAATTATAATTTGATGAATTACCTTCATCGAATTTAGTGTGATCCGTGCATGTACGTTAATTGTAATATCTAAATTAAAGGATTTAATTCAATTGAGAAACTTTTCTTTCTCGCAAGATTCGACCAGAAAATCAATGTTCAAATCTCGGCACACAACAATGGATTCAAAAGAGCGATTGCTGACTTTGTTAAGCGTTTCCTCCAGTTTTTCTAAGAACAAAATATAATCTGCAGCGCTCTTTGTTGGAGGTCTGTAGATGCAAAGTAATATCGCTTTTAGCAAAGTAAGATGTACAACAGAAATTTCGAAAACCTTTTCAACGGAATACACATTTAATTCCGTCAAGGAGATAGAATCAATATTATTTCTAACGTAAATACAAGAATCCTCATATGTAGGACCTTTATGCGATTATCTTTCTCTGCGATAAAAGTCTGCCGTCCCCCGTAACAATTCGTGCCATGAAGTCCTTTTCTTCCTCTTTGTACCGAGTGAGATGCTGCCAGGACAGACCCATTCTGTTCAGTTTGTGTTGCTCAGTCAACTGGCGGGGCACCGACCGTGCACAAACTTTACTAAACTGCAAATGCTCATTCACGATGGTCATGCACGATGGCTCATGCACGGTTCCATGTGAACAGCCTACAGCACGCGCTATGTCATCAATCTTCACACGCCGGTCATTACGGATGAGTTGATCCACACGCTGCAATGTGGTTGCAGTTGACACCTCCGCGGGACGACCAGGACGCTCCCCATCTCTGATGCTTTTCCTTCCAAGGTTTAACTTCTGGATTCAATTGAACAGCTTTCCGTGAGGAACATTTGTCACCATAGACGGGACGCATTTCACGATGCACTTCTTCTGTGAACAGTTCTTTGGCCCACAAAAAACGCACAACTGCACGCTGTTCTTCTCGTGTACACTCGTGCAACACATGTGCCATCGTGCACTAACAGCTTCGGACTGACCGAGTGCCTGCGAGATGTCGCACGACAAGCATACATATGCTGCCATCTGCTGGGGAAATTTGCGCGCGAAATGTCAAATGGTATACGACACACGTGTTTGCGACTTATTTATTGACTTGCCCTCGTATTATATATATCACAACCCCTTTTAAACCCTTTCCTTAAATTATACAAATAAACAAACCCGTTCGTAATAATTAATTGTTATCGTTCTAAATGTGGGTTGCGAAGTCCTCAGCGACTCGACTACCCGACACGTCTCGCAGAGCGTCTCGATCCCTTCTGAGGTTCCCTTCCATTTTCAGACCGCGTGGTTTGAAAACAAAAGACGATTGTCTACCACATTGTTACTTTATTTTCGATTTCTTCTTACGTTAATTGATTTTAATAGACCTTGTGGCATCGCCATAATCCCCAAAAATGTTACGAAATATTTGTACTGTTCTTTATCCCCTTTTAAACACTAGTTTCCTTTATTTCCATAAATATCAGCAGTTTTTATTCGTCACTTTTCGAGAACATCTGACTGTCTTCTTTTAATATGGAAATGTTTTTGTACCATTACGAAGTTTATTTAATTTTGAACGATATTGTTTTACGACATGCTATCTTTATTAGAAGAGGCCCAATTTTTATTTGTTGATATTCCCATAGTCCATTTTGAGCCTCGCTCTTTGAGAATGCAATTAAATTAACGAAAATAAAATTCCACTAACGCACTTTCAATTGTTCGTCCACGTTTACACAAAAAATTAATTGTCCTTTTTCTAATTAATGTCTAAATATTGGGGGCGTCTGAAGAGACCGTCACAGCTTCCCCCGACCAAAGATGTCAATATATCGCCGGCATCGTCCGCGATTTATTTGACTAATAACCTGCGTTTGACAATCGCACCTGACTCGCGTCCTTGTTTCGTTCATCCGCGCACACGTAGCGAGGCTGTCATCAAACATCCTATCACACGTCACAATCACTTCTTGTCCTGTGTTCTTGCATTAGAAATTTCAGGTTTAAGCAATGGCTGCGTACCTATTACAACATCAGAGCAATAATCTATCAAATTCCAAAATTGTTCATGTTTGTTTACTAAGCTTCTACAATTCATCTGCAACACTAATAGAGACGTATCCTCATCCACCGCTACGCATTGTCAGGCCCCGCTGTCTGGATGTTCCCGGGCATCCTTCGCACCGATTCTTGTGAACAGCCGCCCGAGAATAGCTGCTCCTCTCCGATTTAAATGCAGGCCGTCTCATCCAAAGCCACTTCTGGGTCCAAAATCATCCATCGTGCTATTTCTAATCGTAGAGTTCGCGTCCACAAACAATACATTTCTTTGTTCTGCCACCCACTCGTAGGTTTCATTCACCTTGCTAATGTACCTCCACGCATTATCCCTCCTCCGTAGCACACCACTTAGGAAGATCTTAGCATCTGAGAATTTCTTCTGCGTCGCCGTGACCAATTTGTATATACATCTGGTTAAGAAGTCCACATTTCTGGTCTTCAGATCGTTTGTACCGACATGCAGAATCATTGTACCTGCTGCCCTGAAACTGCTTCTCTCTACATACCTTTTCATTTGTTCTGTCCTTATCCCTGGCAAACATTCTACTTGTACATTTTCACAATTACCTACATGTCGCACGATTGAGTCGCCTATAACAAGTACTTCACACTTACTCTTCAGATCTGGAACGTCCCCCGCAACAATGTTCTCCCCAATTGTTCCTGCATTTTCCTCCTCACCCGAACTAGTCGAGTCACTCGATTAACCTCTTTTTCTGAAAACTGTTCAACACTCTTAACTTCCAGCTCCTTGTTCCTAAGTGTTAGCTCGCATATTTTTTGCGCCTCTGCTAGTTCTGCCTCCAACTTCTGAAACGCCTCATTTCGCACTTATTGCACTTGTTTCCGTCTTCCACGCCGGGACCAGGATTCGCTTCGACACCTCCAATTAACAATAATATGGCGAGATCGCAGTACAACAATGCCGCTCCAAGACTACCATTATTACTATTGCACTCTCTATGCGTCGTTGCTTGCAAGCGTGCCAGCCGCGCTCACCAACTCCCAACTCGCGCCCTGTATACCGTTAAGGCCCATTCACAATGCAAGCATAAGCATGGCGTTAACATAAAAGTTAGGACTACGTCTACAAGTGGACTCATTCACAATGCGTTCGCATAAGCATAACACGTAAGACGTTAACTTAAGAGCTTGCAAGCTTCTGTGCTTATGCTTATGTCAGACATAAGGAATGAGCCAATCACAGTTCGTTAACTCAAAATCGAGTATCGAAGTCGATAGGCGAACTATTCGTGTCGATTCGTGTGCTGCGTCTCATAGCCAATAGAAACTCTTATTTTGCCTGTTTATGTTCGACATTGTGAATACGCCAACTCTTCGCTTGTGTTAATGTCTATGTCTATGTGTTATGCTTATGTTGTGATTGCATTGTGAATGGGCCTTTAAGGCTAAATGTACCGAAAAATACTTATAGGAAAAATCAATAGATCGCAGCACTATCACAGGGAATTTACTAGACCGATAACGTCTGAATAAATGGTCCGATTTTCGATCTGTAAACGGCATTGGACTCCTTTTGAAAATAAAATTTACGCTACGAAGCCGTTTTTTCAAAAAAGAGTTCCAATTTTTTTTTAATTTTCTCATCGTTTTGGGAAGAAATTAAAAAATGTGGGCTTATAGCGCGATGACGATGTGCTTCCTGAATCCAACGCCAGCAAATGACTAATATCCGACCCGAACCTACACCACCCACCTACACAAAGCAGTAAAAAGCGAATTGATGAAATTTAATAAAAAGCTCTGGTCGCAATACGCATCTTATAAAGAGAAGAGTGATAGTTTGTTTTGTGTCGTATGTACACTGTGCGACATAAGTGGCGATCGCCGTATGAGATACAACAGATGTTTCAATCAATTTAATATTTCTGATCACGATTTAAAAAAGAAGAAAATCTCCAACACGCGTAAACCACGATTTACTCGTGAAAAGTGATTTCGATGAGTCATTAGGTTGGCGAATTTGTTATTCATGTCTGAAATAAGGGAGTCGGCTTCCAAGAAGCCTTTTGTTAGTGGAGAGCGTCGAGATCAGTGGCTCCCGTGGCATTAACGAAAGTAGCGCACCGTCCGGTGAATATAGTGAAAGCAGTGGAAATCAAGGAAATGACAATTTAAGCTCTTTAGATACAGAGAAGATAAACAAGAGTTTCATTGCAATAGGAGAAACCCAGGTCAAGAAAAGAAAATTACAACAAAAACGATATCCCCATAAGAAATTTCAACAAAGTATTATCGCAGATAAACCTTTGCACACTGAATATCCTTCGATGTCCATTGAAAAATCAGACAATAAAGATATTATTTTAAGAAACTTATCGATTTCTTCACTCAACATTACAAGACGTTTAAAATTCAAATTTTGACAATTTTTGGAATTGGGCATACAATAAAATTAAACGACAATCCGCAGCAACCGAACACATGATAAAAATGTATGAAAATATTTACGGAAGAATAAAATACATAATTCAAAGCATTAAACGAAACCAACCAGTAAGTACACTCCGAGCAACAATTTATCATATATTGTGAAGTACGCGTAAATTTCAAAATTTAATAGAGGCTTAACTACGCAAATAATCCATTTTCAGGCAAATAAAAACACGTGTCTCTTTTGTTGGCTGAATAAAATGGAATTTTGTCCAGACTTGAAAGTAAATTCGGTAATGCATTAGAACTGCATTGTGACTAAGTTCAGGACTTCTGAGGTACGTATATTTGAAGTGAGTTGGGAGGTAACGGAAAATTTCAAAATATCAGTCAAAACGTGAGTCAAGAATCCGTCATTTAACAACCAAATACAATCGTGAAGTTGCACCACCTCAAGAAAATCTCAAATTACTGCTTCATCCAAATAAACCGAAGGCCAGTAATGCAAAAAAACGCGTCTGTTGCAGCAATCTACTACCCACTGGTTCGTAAAAAATTAATATATTTTACAGATACTGAGATCCCACTTGTCAACAATACTCAATGAATGTGACGATATTCTACTCTAGTCGTTTATAAATATTTTTTAAAAAAATAACTCATCGAATTTATAAAAATATTCAATTTTCAAAATTTAGTTTTTCAAAAATTGAAAGTTGAGAAAGTTGAAAATTTTGCAAAATCCCAAAAATTAAACATGTTTTTAAGTTTCGAATGGAATTTGAACGGAGTTTCTGTAATTAGTGCATTCAAATACGTGATATATTTAAGTGAGAGATGCATGCCATTTTTAGCAAATTTCAATATGCAATATTTCCGAAAATAATTGTTAAAAAAAATAAAAATACACGTGTTAACTTATTCAGTCCATATAATAAATGGAAAAATCTAGTAAATAATGAAAAATATGAAGATCAAAGTTTGGTATTTTTTGTACGCTTTTAAGTGGAATGGCTCAACTAGAACAATGTCAAGATTTTTTAAAGACCTTTGTTTCTCCTGAGAGTCTATGGTTCACATATAATATCGAAATTCTTTAGTTTTCGCAGTTCTATGAGAAGATATTTTAAAGATTGTTTGTAAGAGGAGTCTATTTTGTGATTGAATAATATTAATTTTGTGTCTCATTTTTGAGAATTTTTTAAATTAGCTTTTCTTCACGCAAGAAGTATGTGAAAAAACTTATATTTTTAAAAAAAATTGTGCTTGGCCTTATAAAGATCTATTTATTTCGCAATTTTCGAAATTTCTGAAATTCACCAAAAGTGGTACACACACTGTTTTTGTAAGCATACTTTGCACTGTTAGTATCTAGTTTTCAAAAATTTGGAGCTGTCTTTAGAAATTTTTGAAAATTTTCTATATTTCATACACACTATAATACACGATATAATTCATGACCTTTTTTAAAGAGCAGATTTCATTAAGGCAAAAATCCCTATCTTCAATATTGTAGTTGTAAGAAGAGGCAAAAAAATTGTTTTAAATTTTTGCAGTTTTCTAAAATTCAGAGTTAAATAAAAACGAGACTGCGCCATTTTTTAGGAGTCCTTTTCTCTTTCAGAAGATAAAATTTAATTCAATAAGTTAAAGCTATTTTTGAGAAAAATTATGGCTGAAATTGTTCAAATTTGAACTCCTTGTTTTGGAGGTAAATCAGACCTTTCACAGTTAAATTGCGTAAATTATTTACGGCATAAAATCTATAAAAATCTGTTGATCGGGCAGAGGTAAAGTGCAGCTGGATTTGAATGAATTACGTCTGACCAGATTTAGTTTTTAATGCAAAATTGCATACTTTATATGGTTTTAAATAAATGTATTTATTCTGCATAATTAGTGTTTATATACTGTAACATTTTGCCCTCGTCCACGTAGGCTGGCTGTTCGCCCGGCTGCCAGTTGGTAGTGAGAACTCACCTCCGTTGCCATATGCATGATCTGGCGAAGTATTAAGGAGGCATGCATGAACGGGTTTCCAAATTTTCTAGTCATTAAAATACGCTAATTGAAGAACAAATATTACTTTAATGATCAAACCTATCCAGAATAATTATACAAGAAACATATCTTATAACTACTGCGCCCTTATGATCTAATGATATTGTAGCGTCGTATCGCTAAAACCAATGTGGGCACGCAGCGTGGTGCCCACCGGATGCAGAGACAATGGCAGAAGCTATGACGCACGGGTTTTTTCCGACGGGGTGTGCGGCGTTAGGGCGGAGGCAATAGAGGCGGCGGGCAGCGTCGCGAGGGCTATTTAAGGGTTGTGGAACTATAGCTCTTCCTTCTTTGAGACAGCGGCATCGGCAGCGTTGGTCGTCCGTGAGAGGTGCATGCGTGCGCGCTGGAAGGAGCCGGCAGTTATTGTCGTGACTAGTGAGACATGTAGTCAGTCTCAGGGCAGGCGGTACTACGCACGGCGCAACATTAGGTAGTATGTTCGGTGTGGTAGCCGTTGTAAATATCTCTCCTAGCAGTGGGGTCTATTTAGTTAATTGTATACAGTGCATTGGTTATTTGTGACTACGGTCTAAATTGTAAATAAACCTGCTGTTATTACAACCCACTCTCGTCTGTGTACTGATTACACCCGTATGACGCCACAATTTCCTCCTTCCCTCACCCTCCCTCTCCACCTTTCATTGTTCTGTTCATGTGCCCATTTGGCGATCTCACCCAGAATTGTCCGTGACTGGCGCTGGTAGGCGGCGGGCTCCTACAGAGAACGCAGATTCAGTAGTAATGTTTCATCGGAGTCGGGCCCCGCGTTAAGGCGTGTGTGTGTGTGTGTGTGTGGTTGTGTGTGTGTGTGTGTGTGGTTGTGTGTGTGTGTGTGTGTGTGTGTGGTTGTGTGTGTGTGTGTGTGTGTGTGTGTGTGGTTGTGTGTGTGTGTGGTTGTGTGTGTGTGTGTGTGTGTGCCTCACTCGTCCATCGGCAATGGAGCGG
This sequence comes from Teleogryllus occipitalis, assembly GCA_011170035.1. NCBI lineage: Eukaryota > Metazoa > Arthropoda > Insecta > Orthoptera > Gryllidae > Teleogryllus > Teleogryllus occipitalis. The sequence continues at coordinate 287,061 of BLKR01000375.1, forward strand.
CGTGGCGAGGGCGATGCCTCCGGGGAGCAATCATGCGTCTCCAGCTGTCTCGCCTCAATCGCAGAGACCGCTCCCACAAATCGTCCAGCACATGTTTGCCACTATTTCGCGCGTGTACTTATTGAAGCTGGTGGCGGCGAACGTCTTGTCCAACTCAACGATCAACACTAGGCGGCATTTAGGCAGCCGTACGGCGAAACCTCGAGGAGCCAAAACTAAAGCTCGGCTCGACAATTACGGAAGACCACACGACGAAACGTTTTAGAACCAGACCGACCGACGAAAAGTTTCAGAAGACCGGAAAACTTCGAATCTCGGTATTTTATAGCTAGCTCTCAGGCCGATGATGCGGTGGCTCCCTTCCAATAAAGGCCCATTCACAATGCAAACATAAGCATAAGCATGGCGTTAACATAAAAGTTAGGACTACGTCTACAAGTGGACTCATTCACAATGCGTTCGCATAAGCATAACACGTAAGACGTTTACTTAAGAGCTTGCAAGCTTCAAGCTTCTGTGCTATGCTTATGTCAGACATAAGGAATGAGCCAATCACAGTTCGTTAACTCAAAATCGAGTATCGAAGTCGATCGTGTCGATTCGTGTGCTGCGTCTCATAGCCAATAGAAACTCTTATTTTGCCTGTGTTTATGTTCGACATTGTGAATACGCCAACTCTTCGCTTGTGTTAATGTCTATGTCTATGTGTTATGCTTATGTTTGTGATTGCATTGTGAATGGGCCTTAACGTACCCGTTTGGGTGTCCCGTGACTTGTCTCACATCGTCAGCGAGGATTGGTTTGCAACACAGTTCCGTGTGGCCGCTAAGTGCAATGCTGCCACACTTCCCTGCAGTGAAGCCATACCTATCCTTTCGGACATCCATGGCTGATCTGTAACATAAAAAGAAAAACAAGGTCAGGAAAGATATTAGCCATTCGGCGCGCTTTTGGCGTTGTTTACTGCAATTTCCTTGTCAGTATTGGCGTTAGGCCCATTTTACTCCAGCAGATCTCTCGGGCGCTTGTACGTGGCCGTGGGGTTCGGCTCGTACAGTGCTAAATTTATGATAATGTCATTATTTGACGTATTTAGATTTGAAAAAAAAAATAGAAGCTAAAGTTTTGAAGTGGTCTTTTATAAGAGGAATATTTAAGGCTGAATGAAGTTCATAGATTCTAATGTAAATTGGTGCGCAAAGAATTTTACGAAGGCACGCATTTTGGACTGTTTGCAATTTGTTTATGTGCGCTTGCGCCGCAATTCCCCAACTTGGGCAGGCGTAGTCCATAATGGGCCTAATCATGGCTTTATAAATTAGCAGGCTGTTCGCTGTGGACAGGTTGCTTCGCTTATGTAATAAGCCTCGCAGCATGGCCAGGCGTTGCCATGCCTTTTGCGAGACCGTGTTCGCGGAAAGTTAAAGCGCGGTCAAGCATAATGCCGAGATATTTAGTGCTTGCGCTCCATTCAATATTAGAGTTGCATAGCGCGAGTGGCCGCGGCGTAGCGCATTTATATCTACGTGTGAAGAGCACCGCCGTGCTCTTTTCCACGTTCACTTTGACGCGCCAGCGCCTTAGCCACTCCTGGATCAGAAGTAAATGTTGATCCTACATCGTCAGCTGGCGCCTCCTGAAGCCATCCTTCCAAAATGCTCCGTGAGGCAGGCTCCCGCATCACTAATCTTCGGCCGCATACCTTACTCCTGACGTCACGGCGCTCCCAGTCTTTGGTAGGAACAAAAGCTACCTGCACCCCTCGCCGGATTATATCCCTGGCGACACGCGCATTTCCGTCGTTTCTGCACAATTCCTGAGTAGCGAAGTCCCCCAGCGTTTTGCTCAGCAAGACGCGATTCAATATTTTCATTTATATTCTCCGCCGCTGAGCAGTTTTAATTTGTAATAGCGCATGCTACACTGTGCAGTTACAATACAAATATTTTTCATGAAGTTTTTTATTGTTTTGGGCGTTCATCATGTGGATAATAAAATGAATTATTGTAATGTAAATTGATGTGAGTGTGCACTGCTTTTTACAGATGAATGGAATAGCGGAAAGGCATGAAGAAAAGCTGCAAATCAAAGAAGAGCTCCTGTCTGAAGAAGAGGGACAGCAGGGGGAGGAAGATTTGCTGGAAGAGAATGCCACCGAGTCTCTAGCAAGAGCCCAGCCCTCAAGGTTTCCTGTGATTATTAACGTGCACTCCCTGGGTACCCAAGTGCCCAAACCATCACCTCGGAGACCACGGCAGCTCCCTGCTGCCCAACAAGTAGTAAGTGAAGCTTTCACCACAATGGTTAAAACAGTATCACAATCAACATCTTCCAGCCCTTCACTGTTTCTTTTGGAAGATAATTTTCCAACACCTGTTCCTGTCGTCTTTATTGAATGTTATGTTCAATAACATAGGTATACAAAATCTGCTATAGATATTTTTCCTTGCTGGATTATCTGATATCTGATTATCTGAATACAACACAACCATTTTAAAAAAATCCATGTTCAATAACCATTGTCAAGAATAGCAGACATTTAATGTTTGTATTTTTTAAACTAAAATGTTAAACTACCTAACTTTCAGTGTTGTATTATACATTATTCTGCCCCTTTCATGGTAAGGAAATTATGAGAAAACTTTGAATTCCTTGTTGCAAATGAAAGGAAAACTTAAAATTATATTTAAAAAAAGTCATATTTAATTTTATGGGGAATTACATATTTTATTCTCCAAATTACAATGTATTTAAGACCTTATTGATTTGAAAAAGCCTTGTTTAATGCTCTGGTACTTGCAGGTTAAGGTGAAAAAGGAGCCAGTACATGAACTTACATCTGGAAGGAGAAGAATAAATCGATCATCGGTCAGTATTACTCAAAAACATTAGTTAAGAAAAGTTCCTGCACATTCTCAGTATTGTATCTGATTTGGCACAATAACAATTGCCTTTATTGGAGTCTCCGCAACCTTTGCACCAATCAGTCCTAACATAAATTCTTTCCTTCTTTCTTTTTATCTATTTTCTCCCATCAACAGTATATAGTTAGCTTCTTAGTTTTATAATAGATCAAAAATTCAGTTTTAGATATTCATGAATTTTGATTTTATGGATTGTTTAGACCAAAATAGTACTGAAAGTTATATGATGTGCCAATTTACTAGATATTTCTAAATAGTATTTTCTCTCTCTCTACCTGTCCCCCCTCTCACTCCCTCTCTTCCTCTCCCCCTCTCTCCCTCTCTCCCTCCCCCTCTCTCCCCCCTCTCTCCCCCTCTCTCTCCCCCTCTCTCTCCCCCTCTCTCTCCCCCTCTCTCTCCCCCTCTCCCTCTCTCCCCCTCTCTCCCCTCTCTCCCCTCTCTCTCCCCCTCTCTCTCCCCCTCTGCCCCCTCTCTCTCCCTCCCCCTCCCTCTCTCTCTCCCTCCCTCTCTCTCCCTCCTCCCTCTCTCTTCCTCCTTTCTCTCCCTCCCTCTCCACTCTCTCTCCCTCTCCCTCTCTCTCCCTCTCTCGCCCTCTCTCTCCCTCCCTCTCTCCCTCCTCTCTCTCTCCCTCCCTCTCTCTCTTCCTCCTCTCTCTCCCTCTCTCTCTTCCTCTCTCTCTTCCTCTCTCTTCCTCTCTCTCTTCCTCTCTCTGCCTACTCCCTCTCTCCCTCCCTCTCTCTCTCCCTCCCTCTCTCTCCCTCCCTCCCTCTCTCCCTCCCTCCCTCTCCTCCCTCACTCTCTCCCTCACTCCTCCCTCCCCCTCTCACTCTCTCCCTCACTCCCTCTCTCTCCCTCCCTCCCTCTCTCCCTCCCCTCACTCCCTCCCTCTCCTCCCTCCTCCCTCCCTCTCTCCCTCCCTCTCCCTCCCTCTCTCTCTCCCCCTCTCTCTCTCCCTCCCTCCCTCTCTCTCCCTCTCTTCCTCTCTCTCCCTCCCTCCCTCTCTCTCCCTCTCTTCCTCTCTCTCCCTCCCTCCCTCTCTCTCCCTCTCTTCCTCTCTCTCCCTCCCTCCCTCTCTGCCCCTATCACCCGCCTGCCTTGCGCCTCCCTGCCAAGCACCACTTAACCCCACTTCTCCCTCCCTCTCCCTCCTCTCTCTCCCTCCCTCTCCCCCTCTCTCTCCCCCTCTCCTCCCCCTCCTCTCTCCCCCTCTCTCCCCCTCTCTCTCCCTCTCTCTCTCCCTCTCTCTCCCTCTCTCTCCCTCCCTCTTTCTCTTCCTCTCTCTCCCTCCCTCTCTCCCTCTCTCTCTCCCTCTCTCCCTCCCTCTCCCTCTCTCTCTCCTCTCTCTCTCTCCTCTCTCTCCCTCTCTCATGGATTCACCAAATGGACCCAACTTTAAGGAGGGGTTAATCCATTTTAAGTGGTTCAGAATTTAATAAATTGGTTGCTCAATCATCTAGAAAATAATTCATGTTTTGTACACAAATTTCCTTATGTTTTGGCTAACATCTTTAATTTATTTTTATTGTATCTAGTTTACAAATGGCAACCATTTTTGTTTTACGCCATGCGCCATTTTTCGTGTTCGTAGACTTTTACTCTTTTCTTAATTATTCAGCTCTGGATTTGTTCTAGCATTCTAGAATAAAAGGCATTGGATTCAGTAAACCCCAGCCTACAAATCGAAATATTATTTACCTACCTTCTACGTTTTTATTTGAGAAATATTTTCAACCAAATCTATGGAACGCAATTGAACCAAGTTTGATTTTCAGAGAGTAATTTCTAAAAGAAGTAATAGAATCTCAGCCTTTGTTTTTTCTGTGCTTTTACACACAACACTATAGTTACTTTTTGTAAAATACCATTGGTAACCCCTTAAAAATTACACCCTCTTAAAAATTGGAGTTTTGGATTGTTTCCTAATTTTCAACTGTAATATCTCTGTTGGAGGACTAGATAAAAATCTGAAAATTGTACACATACTAGATCACTATGACACCAAACATCTGTAAAAATTTCAACTTTTAGATTTAACTCTTAAGTTTTTTGTTTTTTTTAATTGTAAACTTTTACTACAAAGATCACATTGAGGATTCGTTGTGACAAGTAGTATCATATTATTTTGAAGCCATTTTAAACTAAAGTCTATTTTTATTTAAAATAATAAATTATACTTCATTATTAGAAAACATAAAAGTTGCCTGATATATTTTGAATATTACTTTAAAACAAACTTACATTTTGACATCTACGTTTGTAATTGAAAATATGGTCATTTCGTTGTTAAAAGTTGACCTGGATAATATAAAAATAGTTTATAAATGATAACAAATAAATTCACGTGCTGGACCACTTAAAATGGAATGACCCAGAGGATAGAACCTTTTGTTTTGTGAATTGTTATATTTCTTTATTAATGGACTCTCATCCAATATGTTTATACCAAATTGAAATTTCAACAACTTAATAGATTATAAACAAAAGATAAACATTCAAACAAAAATTAGATTTTGCATACAGACTTAACTGAAGACTAGCAATTTTCTCTTTGTTTCTTAGACAAATTTCTAGATAATTGTTTGTTGTAGCAAACAATAACCATATCAATACATAGGAACATGTATTGATACGGTTGTTTGCTAATTTAAACATTCAAGTAAATGGATTTTTAGGAGTATAAGCAGAAATATATAAAAGTAATCAAAATGTATCATTTCTTTGTATTGCTGTGGGAACTCAAAACCTCAATTTTTCTAAGAAAAGTGGGCAGTTGATTTTGTTATTAATTAATTTGTACAGATAAATCACATCATGATCTGGGCTGTCCGGGTGACACTGCGTTGAAGGCTGAGGTGATGACATTTCAACCAACATATCTTGGTCTTCTTCAGGGGTGTTGGGCAGGGCTTCAGGTCAGAATGTTGGGCTCTCCGGTTTATATGTTTTAGATGGGCCAAGCTGTGATTGGCTAGGTGATCAGCCAATCAGGTGTGGCCAGGCACAGACACCTTCAGTTCAAGCTGGAATGTACAAACCAGGAACTCTGTAAATGCCACATGCTTCAGTCTGATGGAGTACTAGGAGCCAATAATACACACTTCATGAAAATGCAAAACTGCTCGTCACCTGTCTATTGAAATATCTTATATTCCATTTTTATCTAATACAATTAAAAGTTTGTTTTTGTATTCTAACAAAAACTTTTTATGAACCAATTGAGATATAAAAAATATGGAAATAAATTCTAATACATACATTCTTTGTGAAATCTGTAGTGTTAAACATGAAGTTTAATAATATTTTTCAAGCCTATGGCTTACAATATTGCTTAATAAAATGTGAGTTGTTGATTTGCTAATAATTTCATTCCTACCTCGTTTTCTTGGCAGCCCGTTAAGAATATATTGAATCAATTTTTCTTTTATTTTAGCACTAATTGTTGCAATTCGCATGTTATACCCCTCGCTCTTCTAAAACACTATCTATCAATTCTTTGTTCATAAGTTCTAATTTTGCTAATTTTATTTTAAAATTAACTAATGTTTGTATTAATTCCTTCATATCGACGTTTTAATAAATCCCATGGTTGTTTTGCATTATTTACTTCTCTACTAGCCAAAATTTTTTTATTGGAGAGAGTATAAATTAGAATGCTCATAACTCCATCGTTGGACCAATTTTCCCAATTTCTAATACTTTCTTCATCTTCAATCTTTGGCAGTTCGCCTCGAACTAGTAGTTCATGAAACAGATGTCTAGATTTAATTAGGGCACTGACTTTTATTCTCCATAATTCATAGTTATGATCTGCTACCAATTCAATTCTTCCAAAAGAGAAAGCCATTACATCAGTCATGATTCTTATGATGATTTCATTGAATGTTGATGAAACCACACACTACTGCTAGATTCTTAATTATCTGAAGTATTCATACTTATTACAGAGAATGTTTGAGTAATACACAGGTTAACATTTTTAACGTAGAGCATTTATTTCACATACCAGTTAGGAGCTTCAAAAAACAAGTGAAGAGCTTTCGTACATAGTTACCCCTGAATGAATACATTTGCTTTTATGAGACAAACAAATACAATACAAAATACCCAATAAATGAATGTGCAACAAAAACTCTTTTGAAATTTACTTCCAAAATAATTATTTTTGAAGTTGAGAATGCTTTATAAAGTCTATTAACAATAACTTTTAAAATGAGTTTCCATTCAGTTACAGGTGTTTTGAAAGCCGTATTTTTTAATGTTTATTGGGATGAATCCACGTGTGCCATTGACTATCAAATTATCTGTTTAACTTTACTAATGCCATTGTTAAAATCTTCACAAGAATCAAAGGACATAAAATTCATTAACTGGGCATTAGTAACTTACCCTAATATATTGACTCAGTTATTACATTTAAAAGTTCTTGTTAGAACAGCAAGCCCAAAATAATGATTTTCTGAAATGAAAATAAAACATTAACTTTGTTCAAAGAATCAATTGCCTCGACTGGGATTCTGTAGAATGCATTTTTACTTCTTGCATATTAAGCACCCAACAACATTGCACATTCCATGTTATGAACCTCTAAATTCCAAAACTGCACAAAAGTATTTTCTTTGCTTAATAAGAAAAGTCTGGAAACATAAACTGATTTTGCCTATATTTTTCTTCTCCTTAACCTCACCTCTGATCAGTGTGAACATTTAGAACATATCATTTAGCAAATACGTTTGAGGGAGGGAAAAAATGCAATGACTCGTACGGTAATGTGCCATTTGCTGACCTGGCAAGACTACAGAGCTGTCACAACATGTCGGTTGGCCTTATTTTGTTCTTATTTCCCAGTGGTTTTGAAAATGACAAGGAATTCAAGGCCCAATATTTTCATAAATTATCCCACCTCGCAGAAGATGGTTTGTATCCCACACTATATGTGGTAGCATATAATTTGGTTTTTACTAATTTGATGGTTAACCTGTTTTTGTGTTCACGCCTTAAATTCATCTACCAAAGAGAGAAAAAGCAGGTCTTTAAATGCAATCCGGAAGGCATTGAGATATTACAGATTGCAAGGCAGCTGCATGGGACCCATAGCGATAGGGGAGGGTAGAATGGAGAAAGCAAAGCATAGTATGGCAGGAGAGCAGGCTGGGCAAGGTGGAGCCAGGCAGATAAATAAATACCAGGCCAATGCCGGGTTACTTCTGAAAGTCTTTTTGTTGTTGTTTTGATAATTTACTTTTTCTTTTCTCATATCAAAACTATTTCTGCGTATGATTGATTAGACATTGTGTCTGTATATTATAAAAATAAACAAATTTCACTTACCTTTTTTTATGTGTCTCATCTTATTTGTTTCTTCTATTTGTCTCTTTTCTTCTCGCTCTTGGAATATCTTTGTGATATCTTGTTGGGGTTTTCTTGGTGGTCGTGTTGGAAATTTAACTGTATGATGGTCAATGTAACTTATTGTTTCAGAACCATGAGAAACCAACAACGTCAGGAGTAAATAATGATTCTGTAAAGAAGGTAAAACGTGAGAATGATGTTATTGAAAGGAAGTCTGGTGACAAGAGTTCAGAACTTACAGCTATTCATGAACTTCTTGCGACAATCCAAAGACCAGTTGATGAAGACCAGGTATATAATTTCCAAAATTAAGTTAAGAATTCACCCCAAATTACTTTATTTACCCAAATATATTATTCGTTTTTTCTGAAAAAATCATTCGAAGAATGTAGGGTTGTTGAATAATCATTGATTAAACCTAGTCGCTTGGGATTAATGTGTTTTCTTTGCCTTTTCGTGTCAAGAAACTCGAACACTGACATAAGAGTATGCTGTAAAGGCATTAAAAACTTGTGTGTTCATAGGTTTGGCAGGTGTTTCAGACCAATATTTTTGAATGGGCTGATAACAAGAGAATCTTATTCAAAATATAATTTTAGTATATGAAATGCATCAAAATGAATAAACATAATTGCTGAGATTTTGTAGCTTGATCAACTAGGCTGTGTGAACTCTGATGCTCAATAAATGCAAATCTTAAATTTTTTAAGAGAAATTTCTTCTTCATTTTACTTCCAACAAAAGATTGAAGCATTTTGAAAAGTTACAGAAAACATCGTCAAACATAGGGAACTTTGCTGCTCGTTCTGCAGAACAGAGGCATAGAGATGAACGAGTTCACATGTCAAAACTCTATCAAAAAAACATTAAATGATGTGAATTCCCAGTGCACAATAGGAAGAAAATCTGGTGTCACAGAATGGAATGTTCTTAGATGGCGTCAGATGAAGACAAAGTTTGGAAATGAAATGCTCAAGACTTTTGAGGCGACTAAAAAGTCAGAGGGCAACTTATTATGGGGGAAGACCAACAAGAAAGACACAATTTAATATTTGAAGAGAAAGATCATTGTGTCAGAAGTGACTATTATTATTTTTAAAGGGAATGAAATATTGCTAGTTGATGCCAAAGTAATTAACCTTATTAAGACAATTTTCTACTTAATACGACAATTTGTGATTTAATTTTGACCGAATTGTAAGAATTTATTTAAAATGAAATATATTCTCAGGAGACCTCTTAACATTTAGGTCCATGTGTGTGTGTGTGTGTGTACTCTTAAGTAATTATTACACTTTGACATATCCTTGAGCAGAGAGAAAGACACTTCAAACTGCAACATTTTGATCTATATTAATAAATACAAATAGAAATGAATATATTTTTTCGTTAATGTTTCATGTCTTTTAACTTGTAGAAGGCTCAGTTGAGTTAAATTATTTTTGAGAAATAGGTTATTCCCTAAATTAGAATGTTATAATTGTCACTTTAATGCTCATGTGCAGTTAGAACTAATTCAATTTCCAAGTAACTATGTTGGCCAGCTAACTTCTAGATGTCTGAATTAATTTTAATATTTTTCGAGATGCAAATAGAAAATGGCTTAACTTAGGATCTTATAAAATTACTTTGAAGGTTTACTATCAATGTGCTTAGATAGGAATATAATTAATGATAACAAAAAAAAATTGAAATCGTAGAAGAAAAGTAAGAAGTCATTAAAAGAATGCTAATAAAAGAAAGGGGGTTAAAGAAAATACTTAACAAACAAAACACTGGTTACAAGAGACAGTTATGATCATTGTAAGTACTCTTGAAAAGTTTCGATCCATCGCTACCACCTGTGTATGGTTACCCACCCACTCTTAAATTAATGGAGGTCACATTTTCATTAAACCCTCAGAATTAAAAAAATCAGCATCATTCTACAACTAACATATAAAGATAGAAATTCATTCTTAGTCAAATATGTACATCAAAAATAGATCTTGAAATAAGGACAGCTTCAATTTTTTGAAAATATGAGTAGTTTTTACATAGTTTCAGGTGGTGTCTACGCAATTTTTAAACAATTTTTTCTTAAAAATGGCTCAAACTTTTTCTTCATAGGTAGCAAAAGATACTTAAGAAAATGGTGATGATCCCATTTTCCACTAACTCTGAATTTTCGAAAATTGCAAGAAATCAACATTGCAAAGTAACAATATTGACATTGAATAAGAGATGTTTTGTTGAATGAAATCTGTTCTAAAATATCAGTTTTTACGAAAGGTCATATACAATTTTTTTAATTTATGACTATTTTAGCATGATTTTGCAAATTCGAATTTCCCATTCTACTTTTGTTAGAATCTTTCAGAAGTTATCATGTTGTAATACAACAATGGTAATGCCCCATCCCAAAAGTTTGAGATTCTCTGTATAACTTCTCAGTGTTGGGCAGTGTTTCTGATGTAAGGAACAGAATTTTGGATTATCGACTTTGCATTGATATATTACCTATAAATGAATTAAATATTTACACCTGTTACGTTACAATTGGTAATGAGTTGTACAAGTAGTGGATGAAATTTGTTAATATGCTCAGGAATTGCAGTATTATAATTTTACATAATTGTTGCTGATGCAAGAAAGTACATGATATTGTAGCACTTCCAGTTTCTAATGTCAGGCATTATCCAACTCTACCCAGAAAGAGCTTCATTGAAGTATCAGCTCTGAGTATTAGAAGAATTAATGTCCAGGAGTCTATTTTATCCATTGTAATCGAAGCACAAAGAGTAGTTGGAATACACAAATGTGGATGAAAGAGGATTAGCATTTAAGCGATGAAACAGTAGCTCAACCGGGATGTTGACAAAGTAGTGCAATTGTATGGGGTGGAATTAATTCGTTAAGTTTCCCATGAAAATCAGACATCAGCTTCTTGAAGATACAGAAAACAAAGAAATTTCAGTTGTAATGCAAAGATCACTAAGACTGTCATGGACTACTTCCACACACTCAGTAATTGTACATTGGGTGAAAGGAGTGATATTAATGAAACCTATTTTTGCTTAACCATAAGAATCAGACATGTTGATGCAGAGAGCAATATACATGCACCAAACGTATTAGTGTCACAAAAAGAAAGAAATTGAAAATGTATGTGAAGGACGCCACGGGTATGAGCTATTTGGGTTATGGGGCACAGCGAAGATGGACGCTTGTGGCACAACTTGCTGAGAACTCAGCTGCTCACTGGAATGCAATTCAGTTTTGCAGAAGAGGTGGTGAACGAACCGCACCTCAGCACGAATGTCATGTGGTGCGAGCTCGTCAGGAACAGGGTTGTGCAAAACCACTGCATCCCAGGGAGTGCCCAAGCCTGTTCCTGATGACTGCAGTTCATTCCTGTTAGCTGCCGAGTCGTCAGCAAGTGTTGCCTCAAGCGCTCATCTGCAGGACACCCTCAGCGGCCTACGTGACCTGAACAGCTCATGCCCATGGCGTCCATCAGATAAATTTTCAATATTTACCCATGTGTACACACACACACACCCATATTTCACCATGGACTACTTGCACACATTTAGTAATTATACACCTGGTGAAAGGGATGATGTATTAATGAAACCTATTTTGGCTAACTATAAGAATCAAACATTTGTGTGCTGCATCTGTAGTTGCCAATGCAGAGTGCAGTGTAGATGCGTACATTGCACCAAACATAATAGTGTTAATCCATTTTCAATATTTACACATGTGTTCACTCACCACACACTCACATACCACACAACCATACTCGCACACAACCACACACACACACACACACACACACACAACTACACACACACACACACACACACACACAACTATACACACACACACACACACAACCATACACACACACACAACCATACACACACACCACACCCACACTACCATGCGAACACACACACTCATGCCACACTAAACATAACCACACCACACACTCCAAACCACACACCACATATTCACTCACACACACCTCACACTCGCATACTTTCACTCACTGAGAAAACACTATGCTTTAATAACATTCAATGCTGATTACATGGATAGGCAGATATAAATAATTAACAGTAATTAACTTCTACCAAATTATTATTCTTTGAATTGCTTGAAAATGAAAAAAGCTGAATTCATGAATACTGTATTTGTTTATTTGTAATAGGTATACGGTGAGAACGTTGCGTGTGAACTACGGGCTATTCGAGATCCTGTTATTAAACGAAGATGCAAATGTGCTATAAGTGAAGCTCTTTTAAAGGCTCATAAGGAAGAAGGCTTGAAACTGCTGTAGACAGAAGAGGACTTGTAATATTCGACAATTAATTTGTATATATTTTGTACATTGTGTTATTAAATGTAAAATATATTTTTATTGTGTAAGTTATATACTGTAGAGTGCTAGAACACGATGCATGAAAAATATTTTGTGAAGAAAGAGTCATCATCCATAAATAAATGTTGAAACTTATATCATGGTGTAAATACATAGGGGACTTTATGAAGACTGTAGGGAGGAGACTCAACTCTGGTGGTGAGTGTATGAAACGTGACACCGGCTAATTGATCAAACTTGTACTTCAGCGAAATCACATGGTGAATGCGAGAACCTTCTAAGGATTTTCAGTCAATGGCTACAAAGTTCATGTGACAAGTCTATACTTACACTAAAGCGTAAATGGCATTTGTCATATATGTGCGCTGTTATTGGCCACAAACAGCCGAAGCTTAATTCACCTCATAATGTTGCCGAAGATAAGTTTACCCAGTTAGCTGCTGACGTTTTCGTACATACCCCCCACTATGCCTCCAAAACCAGACTTGAGTCTCATGAGTGACTTCTGCTGAAAATGGGACTTTGGCGTTTGTGTAAAACGATTCTGGATGAGGCAACTGTAGGACCTGAGTTCAAAATTGTAAAATGACTTTTAAAATATACTATTGTACGAGGTGCATACATTATTTTTTAGTACAATTTCATGGAAATTTAGAAGTACATGCGCTTTGAGATCATTATGAAGACAGCAACTGTGATTCATGCTGTTATGACTATTTTGTATTGTTATTGATTCATATGGCCATCATCACTAATTAGTGGTGTGAACGATACCACTTGGCCATTCACATTCTACAAAGTGCAATTTTCCAATCAATAATCAGTGAATGGAAGTACATTTTCCATGCACTTGTGTTTGTTAATTCACTCATTAAACAATTCCTTATTTGCTTATAAACTCTGGAGTTACACATTTTTCAATCTTAATTTTATAGATTCTTCTGGATTTTTGCCAAAGAGGCCAAATTAATTATCATTATATCACTTAATATTTGATTCACATTGAATGAGAAAAGGAAAAATTAAGAGTAGTCTTTGTTTTATAATAAAATGTTATTGTATTAAAATAATTATAACAATTAACATAAACTTTGTATTACATTAAGACAAAAATCGGAAAGAGATAAAACAGAGAGACTGAAGAATGCTCGTAGTAAATTTGAATAACTAAATCATGAATATATTTTACTTTTTAATGAAAATTGTGACTCATTGAAACTTGGGCTTCTAAAATATTTTCGACCATTTCAACTAACTTGTGAAAGTCATATCCAATAACTTATTACATTTCAGTGTAAATATGTAATATGTTCAAGATTAACAATTATATTTACATAAAGCTACAATGATTCATTCTTATATGGAATTGTGAAAAAATAGGATAGAGTTACATAAGCACATTGATCATTGTGATAATTCTTTGATCCCGGTGAATAAGCTGATAAGTCAAAAACACTTAATTTTACATGGGTGCAAAAAATCCTTTAAACTAATGCTGTAAATCAGGTACTAATGATATTCAAAGAAAACCTAGACACAAATAGTTTCGTTTGAATATCACCTTCATTTCAATATCATTAATCCCTGATTTAATTCAGTTTAGTTGTTTTGTGCTCTCTTGTAAAATTAACTGTTTATGACTGGCCAGCTTATTCACCGGAATCAAAGAATTATCTCAATGATCAATGTGCTGAACGGGTGCATTAATTTGTTTATTTGGAATTTCGTACAGAATCTACCTCCATCTGCGTCTTTTGTCCGTACAGTGAAATCTCAGTATAAAGTGCATCATTTTATTTATACTGAAAAGTACTTTATGTAGTAAATACAATTTTAACTAATTTATTTTTGCCCAATAAAAATAATGAGAAAAATACACATTACTCATTATAATATTCTCTGATGTAAGTTTGTTTTGTCTTTTTGGGGAAGTAGCTTTCCATAAACTGTTCTACCTCAAATAATGATTTGAGAACTGTGTTGGAAGACACTGTTTCAATCTTTTCTACTTCCTCCTCCTCCTGTTCATTATTTTCTTGTGATGTAGTCAAAGATTCAACAATGTCACTCTCTGTGAGGCAGTAACTTATTTCAGTCCCAGCATCAATATTGACATAATCATCAAATTTTACAGATGAAGGAAGTTCTAACAACTCCTTTGAAAACTTGTTCTCACACCTCCCAATGATATTCACAAGCCTATACCTCTGGCAAAGCACTGTCTTAGAAACCCAATAGTCTTGACTTTCTCTAACAATTGGCAATTGTTGCTTTCACATTTCACCAACGTCCTGCTAATATTATGAATGCAAAGTTATGCCATAATGCCCTAGTCTAGTGGCTGCAGTACAAAAGTACAGGTAAGAGGGAGAAATTCAATATTAAACCTGCAGTTTTCTTGAGCGGAGTAATTATCTATCAACAAAAGGATTTGTCTTTCATGTTTTCGATTATCTATGTCCAACTCAAGAAGCCAGTCTACAAAAAGTTATTTGGTCATCACTGCTTTCTTGTTGACTATATTTTACTGGCAGAGATGTTACTCCTTTGTAATGTCATACAACCATAGGATTTAATTTTCTAATACAATGGCATTATAACAAAATAACGCTGTTAATCTTTCTTCTGGCTGTTTTCCACCTACACTCTCTCTCCCTTGTGAGACATGGTTTTATTTGGCAACATATGATAAAAAAAAAATCCTGTTTCATCTGCATTGAAAATGTCTTTTGCATCATAATTTTCAATTACATTTTTCAGGTGATGTTCCTTCTCCTCTCAAGCTGCACACATATCAGCATCTTCCACTTCCCTAATTACAGTCTTCCAAGATGTGCCATATCACTCACGAAATTAAAACAGGCCAGCCAGCCACAACGTCGATTATGAATATTCGTACGTAGTATTGAAGTCATGCAGCAGATATTGGTGATTTTTCAACAGAGAAATCTTTTTACTATGTGTCGTAAATTTCTCACTAACATGATATGTAGTAAAATCCATATTTTGTAGGTCCTTGATGCCATAAAATTCTTTGTTGGCAAAATGTCTGTCGAGCCATCCTTATCTGTGGTCAACATTAGTGCCTAACACGTTCTTTAAATCCTTATGATGATTTTCTCAAAAATTAATACAGTAAAACTCGTCTGAGACAGATCCTCAGGGTTCCTTCAAAAAATTTCTGCCTTGGCAGGTTTCCGTCTTACAGGGTTGCCAACAATTCAATAAATAACTTGAGTACAGGATTTTCATTATAATTTTGTCAGTGGGACAAAATAATGAAAATAAAGCATAATTTTATCTATGAAAATATTGCAAGAAATAAAAAATCAACAGTAAACACAGGGGGAAATATAAGATGAGCATTTATTCTCCATTTTACAAGTAAATTTAGCATATGGATGACAAGAGAGTATTCCTGGAATTCCATTGTTGGCTGAAGGACATGGGGTGATGCTTTTGAGAATTCAAGGGGTCACGGACGACCAGAATTTGGATTCGGAGGGACAGAAAGGAAGTCATGGAAATCACACCAAGCATGAGAAGTTACCACAAAACTGTTGCAGAGTTGGCCAAAAATTTCCTTGCAGCAGATTTAAGAGGAAAAATTCATTCCTGTCTCGGGACACAAACCTTCTTAATATGCCGCACAACCCTTCTCACAATGCCGGAAACCTAAATTTCCTTCAGGCAAAAATCACTTTACGTTCTCTAAAAACTATTCTGTTTTTGTGTAATGCTGGTTTCCGGTTTATAATGGTCATTTTCATGTATAAAATGGTTCCGTTCTTAGATTTTTTGTCCAGGATGGCAGGTTTCTGTCTTACAAAGGTTCTACCTTCGACAGGTTTTACTGTATTCCCTGAAAGATCTGAACAATCTTGAGGCCCTTCAAGTTTAAAATGTAGCCTTAATGTTTTCAACATACTTCTCAAAAATAACTCAAACCTTATTTATCAAAATTTGTCCTCAGCGGCTTAAAAATGGTGCAGGTCTAATTTTCATTGGAATCTCTAAATCTTCAAAAATTGCAAAATTAAAAAATTTTCAGGGTCTTCCTAAAACAATATTGAAGTCTTTTTTCCTAAATTAAATTGTTCTTTAAATGTAGATCTTGTAATAACTTCATGTACAAATTTTCAAAGATGAGTAGTTTTCACATGACTTTCCATGAAATATAGGCAATTTTTGAACAATTATACTGTCAAAAACAGCTCCAAATTTTTTTAGCATCATAGCATAGAAAAAAGTGGTACTGGTTCCATATTTGGCAAACTCTTATATTTTCGAAAATTGCAAAAAAATAACTTTTCAAAGGGTCTTTTTGTTTTAAATAAAATCTGTTGTAAAACATTAGATCTTTAAATAGCCCGTGTAGGTCTTTTTGAATAAACAAGTAAGTTTTGCATTGTTTGTGCTTGTTAATGCATTTAATTTTTAAAAATGTCAAAAATTGCACCAAATTATTTCTGTAAAATTTTTCATTGATCAAAGCTGAAGAGAATGGGGCTGATCTCATTTTTGTTGAACTCTGAATTTTCAAAAATTGCTGAATTTAGAAATAATGCACGAAAGTATGTGCTGAAGGAGCTCCCCTTGTTTTTAATTTACTTGTTTAAGATTGAATATCAGTTTAAAGATGCAAACTCATTTTTTATAAAAATAGTTACAAGATATTGTTTCGTAAGCAATAATATATTTAAGTTCGATACTGTAAACCTGAGTGTTTCATTCAAACACGAGTGTTTGAAGTTCACAAGGACATTGACTGAACCTCTATCTTCCTTCCAATGAGATGCTCAATGGTTCTCCTATGTGTTAACACCATGTCTGGATTTCTTAATAAATACATTATTCTCAAATCATGGTAAAAGTTTCAGTAACTATTTATTTCTTTATGTATTGAGAATTATTAAAGTGTATAAATATAAAATATTCTTGAACTTTTTATATTCCTGTGAGTTTTTAATTTATGTAATGAGTGTTCTTATGATGCATATTAAGTGTTGGATGTTACTGTACTTTACAAACTATAAGACACTTTAATTTTTAAGCCATATATTTCTTAAACCATAACGTTTTGACAACTTTTATTATTAGATTGCAAAGCCAGATTTTAAAAAAATCTTAGTTTATAAAACCAGGTTCTGGGTTTGTGATGGCAGGGCAGGAGGGAGACAAGAATAGCAAGCTTGTGAATCGCCGCAACTCATGTTTGTCATGTTGGTACACTGCTGCTGCCAGTTAAAACCAATGTTGCCAGATATAGGTTTCCAGCGGCATCAAATACATGTCCCTTTTTAAGACTGGCGGGAATTTTAAATCAAACACGAGACATTTTTTCACATAGAATTTGAGTATATGACACATCTGAATTTTGGAGGCAATTTTTCCACACACGCACACAAAAAGTGTATCTTATAGTCAGTAAAATATGGTATGTCACATAGCCATTGGGGGTAAACTAGAAATATGGAAAGCAAAAGAGAAAACAAGGATAATTAATCCAGGATATTTATACTATTAGAAATATATGGATGAAAGTGTTTGTAAAAATATTTATCAGTCCCCGTGACAATAGAAAAAAAGGAATAAATTATATTTTTGCACTATTGCACACATGTATTGGAATTGTTTGCTGGCAAAGAAGTTTGATTGTCATTTTTTGGTGTAAATGTTCTAGTGAAAACTTTCAATGATCCAAAAAGCAAAACCTGGTATATTTCAATTTTTGCTCATCTTAATAGTCTCTCTGGCAGTTGCTCTTGTGATGTTTATATCATTTCAATTTCAGATGGTTGAATGTTGCTGTAAATAATTCAGTTAATGGCATGGTAATATTGTTTGTACATTGCTAAGAAGAGCAGTGACTCCAATTTTGAATTTATGTTTTAAAACTTGAATCACTATTCTCGAGATTACAGTAGTATTAAAAATGAATATACCATTGCAATAAGATGTGCAATTGAAGTGCAATAAAATAGAGGAAAAAAAGTCTATGTTCCTGTTGTAAAATTTAAAAAAGAAAGATTTTTGTATTTTTATAAAATTGTTTTTCATAAATGTGTTCCTTAAAGCTCCCTTGCTATGAAAGCGTTTCTTATCCCTGCCTATTCTGAATACCTTTGCCTATAAATGTAGAATTTTGTTTTCGCCAACCACAGCGCCCCTCAGTTGCTGAAGTGTCATTGTTCAAGAAATGTGCCTAAGGCTTAGGCTCTAAGCAGTGTCAAGTGTACAGATGCATTTACTTGTCAACTTATCACAACTTAAAAACTTCATGTAACTTCCAATATATATTGAAATGATCTAAACATTGTAGGGATAAAATCCTGAATTTTTTCTTGAATTTTGTTTTCATAGTTAAAAATATTTCTTAATATTTTTGTAGTTTGTACCATAAATAGGGCTCTAATGCTTCTCAGCTTACGCTAATTTTCTGTTGTCTAAAAGAAATTCATAAAATGAAATGACAGGTCCCAATACCAAAAAAAAAGAAGAAGAAGAAGAATGATTGTTATATCAAACATGAGTTTAATTCCATGCTTTTAGTATGAGCTGGAGTTAATGTTGAAAATAGTTATACTGGTAATCATTAGTTCCTGAGAAAAAATCATTGTACTGATGAATAATCCTGGTCTCAGTTGACAACATGATTCATGTCTGATCAACATTTCTAAACGTTAAGAGTTGATATGTTGATTATTTAGCAGAATAATAGTACTAACAGCCAAGTTAAAAGTTGTGAAGACGGAAATAAATTGTTTTATTAGCATTTAGATTTAAGTTGTTTTTACTGTGGTTTGGGAATACTTATATTTTCGTTCTTTATATAGGTAGTAAGTATATACCTAGTAATCAAGTAACATGCATCTGTCTTATCACTGTTCCGGGCCACCAGTCACGACAAATGTATCATTCGAAGTGTTTCGGTCTTCTGATGGGAACTCAGAGTGGATAGCGGGCCTGGAATCCTTGAAAACCTGGATTTTTCGTTATTTTCAGATTTATCCCCATCATTTAGCACAAATTCACATACGGCATGATTCAGTAAAGTGTTTGATTCAATTCGGTAGTACAATTCGGTAGTAATGGCGAATGAAAAACGAAATGTGTATGAAAAGTGCCACATGTGTCTTTGAGGAATGCGCAGTCTCCGTGCTCCATGCTTGACTCGCGCATCACACAACTTCAAACTACCGCGTGTGTGTTAATGCAACATAGGTAGCGTATCCTGCGGATGTCAAAATTCCATTGCAATCATCGACCACAAGATGAAAATGTCGTATAACACAAAAGCTTAAAGCTGTCAAGTGCTGTTCCATGGACATTAGAAGTTTATTGCTATTTGAAGGGTATTCTAAAATCCTCGGGGCACCGCCTTCGACATTCTGCATCTGGTTACGAACTGAGCATCGTCCAGAAGACAAAAATGATTTTTTTCTAGAGAAATTGCTTGTTCTCGACTCATGTTTTTTTTAAACTAGTACTCAAAAGTTAAGCATCAAAATTATCTCCCTTGTTTTCATTTCGTCATTCGCGCGCTGGACTCTGCCCAACGCACCCATTATATTTTTTTCTCTTTATTAGCATCGTTAATATACTTTTCATATTTATATACACCTAAATTTTAATTTAATACATTGAAAAGAAACCTAATTGTAAACAATGTTTGAAGCCTTTATTAATATCCGAGCACGTTTTTTTGAACCTCGCTTCGCCATATGCGAGAATAGTGGGGGTTGGTTATTTTGACGACAGGACTCTAATCACAGACGTGAACTTCAAATTTTTAATCTGAAAATATTTTTTTTAATTTTTTACTGCCGTCTACATTGTTAAAAATCTGAAAGAAATATGTGTCATAGAATGTTATAAGACCTATTTTAGAGGAAAAAATTGAGACAGTACTCCAACGTTATCAGGTCGAAAATGAATTTCAATTTTTTTCCCTATATGAATTTGGCATCAAAATTCATTGACAAAAATACCTTCAAATTGATCCATGTTTCCGCGTCTCTGCCATTTTTTTTTCATCCTGATACACGCAATAGATGCTGAGAAACAAATAAAGCATTAAAAATACGTTTCTCGTATCTACAATAGATTGCTCAAGGAGGCTGATTTTTTGTGAATTATGCAATTTTGTATTCTTTCATATGAGCATCGCGAATATCGATTTGGTTTGGAGTCACTTTTCACCGACTTATTCGGCTACAACCCTTTGGAGTATTTTGAATACCCTCTCCCCCTGTAGAGTCGCTTGATCTGCAGCACTACTTGATGCGGTCGCGATAATGAGACATCTTGCGGCAGGACTGAGAGTGACTCAAAACGTCGTGCCGAATTCCATCTTGGAGATACTACCCTCAGCCGCCACGTGCTGTCAGATGTCGCATGATCGCGACCGTATCAAGTAGTGCTGCAGATCACGCGACACTACCGAGAAAGACGCGAAAAGTCGTGCCATATTCCATCGTGAAGACCAAGGCCCATTTGACGACGGTTATGACTAGACATCGGACTAAAAAAGGCACTAAAAATCGTCTTTTAGGCGCCTAAAAAGGCACTGAAAAAAGTCAAGAATAAGGAGAAATAAGGCACTGTCATAAGTTACATACACAATAAAATGGAAAAATTATAATTTTTGTCTATATTATTTTGTTAACTTAAATGGACAAAACGAGTTCGTAAATTTTAATGTAAAACTAAATTTACATATTTACAACTTCTACATTTTATTCTTAATAATATTTACATATTACCATTAATTTTTCAAGGATCACAATTTCAAATTTGCGACGACTGGGAGACAAAATCAGTTTGAATGCGAAGGATATCTGAACGATGTGACTGGCATATTTTAGCAGTCCGACACTAGCAACACTGAAACCTGGGAATTTATATTTATTTCCACTTAAAATTTCGGTTCCCTCGGTGTATTGTCAATCGTCCATGTTCTTAGATCAAGGCTGGTATTTATGAAATAGGAAAATGGAGAAAAATCAGTTGGTATACTTTTAGGAATTCTCTCGTAATTTTAAATTTCAAGACGTGAATTGAAGGTTTCGTAATGAATGGTCACGTAGGACCATCGCCGATTTTCTGATATCTTAGCATTGTATACAAATATAATAAATAAAAGGCAAAAAAGTCCTAAAAAGGCATTTATGCTAAAATAAGCATTATAAAACTTCGTCATATGTCATCTGTTATGTACGTAAAAAGACACAAGTCAACAATAACAATTTATTGATCATGCTTTTTACAGGAGTGATCCCGTTTACAAAAATCCAGAAGAGTAGTCCGTTGTTCAATGCTGCGGTGTCCAAATCCAGAAGAAGTCCCAAAATACGTGCACGGTCGTCCAAAATACCAGGAGAGAGAAAACAAGTTAACTTCGCCGAGTTCGCACTAGATACACTATACACTAAGTCACTTCTGGATCGCACTTCAAGACTGTCCGTTCCTCTGGCCGGCGCGGCCCGTTAAGAAGCACGCCGCGCCGTAATCTCGCCTCGGGGCTGCTGATCCGCTCGCCGGCCGCTCACGTCCTAAAGGCCGGTCTTCGCGCCGGTTTGTGGCCCTGCTGCTTTTGGTAGCCTCCGTCCCGCGCTGCCGATTTGGCGCGCGATACGAATCCTCGTATATCGCCGCAACATCATTTGTCATGATTCGTGGACATATTTTATCAGCCTTTAAATAAGTTCTCTGGAAAAAAATAGGCATTTCCCTAAACATACGATGTCTAGTTATGACGGTCCATTTCATTAACAGAGAGTTTTTGCAAGTCGTGGATTTGAAAGACGTAACACGACAATTCTGGGGAGAATTGTACTGCCCATGGGCCGGCATTAAATGACGGGATTTCGATTGTCGGATCCCGTCATTCTCCCTGATTTGTCATCTACGACAAACTTACCCTTTACGTAGTTTTCGCCGGATTTGGAGTTTAGGATTTCGAGGTTATGTATATAGTGAGGCTACATTGATTGTCACGAAAAAATATTATTTATCCATAGGACGTTATAATTGCCAAACATTTCTCATTCCTAATATAAACAACATAAAATGTTATAGTAAAAGTATAGGCTCGCTCGTGGCTCATAGCAAAGTTGATATCCTTTCACCACTGAGGTCCGGGTTCGCTTCTCATTGATTCCCGTCGAATCTCATGTGAAATTAGTTCTAACAAAACGAGTTTGGCTGCTTCACAAGGGCTAGTCCAACCCCTGTGAAGTGTCCTAAACCCTCCCTCTTTCCTAATTCATTCCCGTTTCTGGCCGCTGGCTAGTGACGCAGGAGCGCGTAGTAGGAGGCGCGTACGCGGATATTCTACCTGGCGTTTCTCTTGACAACCGATAGACAAGGTGAGACAAACATAAAATACGCTACGTTAATGAAAGATTACTCCGCGCTCAACGCTCGACAAGAGGCGAAGAGACGCGTTGCGTCGATATGATAAGATTAAGATATGATAAGATTAAGAACGCAACAAAATTTTTAAAAAATGCGGGATTATCTAGAAAGCTATAGTTTTCTTTGGAGATAGACAAGTGTTACATGTTCGTATAATGTATTATTATGTATTTACTATCTTATAATCCTTATAAAAACAAAAATAGAGTCAGTGATATACAGATGTTCCATAAAAGCTTTTAGATTCTGTTAGAGGTATTCAGTACCAATTAGTTCTTAGTTTTAACGTACGTTTTTGATTGTCCGGCATGCAAAAACTCATTTTTCTGAAGATACGTTATTACCTTTGACGATTATGTTTACGTACTACGACAATTGATTTCCCGTCTTGCAAAAACTCTCTATTAAGTAATTGTACGTTCTAAAAATTATGGAATATCTACATAAGAATTAAAACTATGTACTGCTAAAGCAAACTGACTTGATACACATTGTTTGAAACTGACAAATATCATTATTATTAGTGAATGTAAGTATTAGTTTTCCAACGACAGGACGGTTAGCACTCTATTACTCTAGCCGCATCGTAACCATGAATAAAAGTAGAAGAGCTAGAGCAGAACCTGCTTTCTCGCATTATTTCTAAATTTGCAAATTTCAAAAATTCATAAAGTTCAACGAAAATTAGACTTGTGCAATTCTTTTAAGCGTCCCTTGTTCTATCCGCGGAAAAATAAAACAAATTAAAGCAACTTTTGAAAATTTTTTTTTCATAAATTGCATTAACTTCAAGCACAAATTATGCTAAAACTCTTTTTTTCAAGAAATTTTATATTGCCTTTTTAAAGACTGTTTTTTACAACAGATTTCATTTTAGACAAAAATCTCTATCTTCAATATTATACTCGTATATTGCAATGTTAACTTTTTTTAACATTCTGTCACATTTCTGTGACAACGTTCACCGTCTCGTTGACAAGCCAAGAACTTGGGCGTAGAACGTAGTAATTTTGGAGTAATCCTCCGTCAACTTTTTATATCAAAGTCTGTAGTCTGTGAGTCGTGTCAGGAGTCGTCAAGAGGACCGCCAGGTAGCATCTCAGAATTCGCGCCTCTCACTTGCGCACCCCTACGTCACTACCCAGCGGCCAGTATTGGGAAGGAATTAGGATAGGGGTAGGGTTTAGGACACTTCACGGGTTTGGACTAGCCCCTGTGAAGCAGCCGATCTCGTTTTGTTGCAACAAGTTTCACATGAGATAGTCCGAGAGTCATCCGAACCTCCTTGGAGAAAGGCGAGCGACTTCGCTCTGCGCCACGAGCCAGCCAACTTTCAACAATACAAAGAAAAATCGTCAAAACTGGGTAAAACACAACTTTTTATACAATAAACACGAAGAAAAACGAAACATTTAGACTTTTTGAAGGAAACATTTTAAAAAAATTACCTGTTTCACACAAAATTACGCGAAAACTACTCATATTTCAAAAAATTCTACTTGACCTTATTTCAAGACATGACTTTAACGAACATATTTCATTGAGACATCAGACATCATTTCATTTCAATCCTTTAAATTGACCAACGAATATCAATTTGGGAGAAAATCGGCTGAAGGGTTTTGGTGCTAGCGTTGATCACGAAATGGCATATATTCTAACACACCCATCTACTACCTTCCACACGTGGGGAGAGTATGAGTGAGTGATAGTATGAATGCTCATGAAGCGAGCTTAAAATTCTCAGGAAGCAGGATCTTTTGGGTATGAGAAAGGTCTGAACCCTTGACACCATGAATCAGATAAAATACGAATAAAATGAGCATATATTCAATGAAAAAATCACAGTGGCACAATTATATAATAGGATTATGCACTTTAAATAGTTGGTCACAAAAAAACAGAAAACAAGGCAAAACAAAAAATTGGCGTCACCTCGACTGCCTGAACACACTTTCACCAACTACAATTCATAATTTGCTCATTTCTCTTTCTGCATTTTCAGCTACCACATTATTTTACTCTTTCTACTCTCTAGTTTTTCCGTGCACGACTTTTAAAATGAATTTTACACTTGTTTTAAGGTAACCCGTTCACAGGTGCTAGCCTTGGGCTTCACACTCACTATAACACAGTGAACTCTAAAGAGAAAAAACAATAAAACGTAACATACACGTTACTTAAATCTGACCCCTTCAGACACACAAAACAATTACTTTTAACACAATACAATAAACTATGACTTTTCCAGATAACGCCAACTGTACAACATGTGAAAATCATGAATTATTTAAGTAAAATTGTACAAGGTATGGCCTCTTTGTATGAATTCAATAACACGCGCAGTAAATGAACTTGAAACTGCCACTCACATCGTTCGGAATACTTCTCCCATCTATTCTGGATTTTTCACCCACTTTTAACACGAATTGTCGTGTTTACTGCTATTCTCTTTCCCCAACTGATCGCCGCATAAAAGTTGCCAGTTCTTTTACCTCAACAGCTCCGCATCACTCGCCTGTAGGTAACCTTGGGGATTTTCTGCCGCTCGAAGCCTAGCGTTGCCACTCGTCTTCGCTTGCTGTCCCACGACGTTACCAGTTTCCTTCCCTCGAACTCTGGACTCCGCCAAGCCTCCAATTTCCACACCCTTCTCCCGTTCTCCGGACTCGTACGATTCTCGTTCCAGTCCTAATCTTTCTCACCTACGCTTCGCTCTTTCTCGGGTCGTCCTTCTTCTGCCGCGCCTCATACAAGTTTGTTCGCGCTTCCAGCCTCGAATAATTAATGTTGCTGAAGTTAAGCTTTAAATGCTCGGCTTACCTACCACACTTTGTGCGTGTGTGGTCTCAGCGTGCAATATGAGATGCTGGATTTAATTAATGTCCTTTTGCGCGAATTTTACAAATTTGAAATTACTTCGAAGTCAAACAGTCACTTCACTTGCTCTCTCAAATATTGTGAATGTTAATGCGAAGAATGTTCGTGCACTACACTTCTTAATTACATCACTGTCGAAGATAAGCTTCTCAAGCTAACTTTTAACTACCAAATTAAAATAAACTCCTATGCTATCAAGTTACAATCGCCTTCAGAACTCAGTTTAGTCACCGTCGCTGCTGCAATCATAGAGGGCTCCTCCGAGGCGCGCCGCGATACTTATGGTACTCGCGCCTGGGGAAATTTTGGAGGGGTGAATATTCTCCTCTTTTCGTGACCTCCCGGAAAAACATTATTCGCTAGTTCGGGCGTCAGAGTTCGAAAAGCTGTAGGTAGATGGCGCGTTTACAAGCCATCGCTCCGCCGCGTACCCTACTCCTCTCTGTTCGTGGGCTTCTTTTCGTAGCTGATGGTGGCGAGAAAGTAAATACGGAGAAGGCAAAATTCGCTAACCGAGAAATTTATTTACGCATGAGTTTTGAGAATCATGTCCCGTAAGGGAAGCATGTGTGTCGCAGGTACATTGAAGAGAATATGTCTTACACCGAGATCAGTGAGAAGGAATCCTTTACTATCTACTTACGCGAAACCTGAATCGAAGAAAACAATGTTAGTTTCTTTGATGTTTTTGAGGGAAAAAGGAAATTTCAAAAATAGACAAAACTATCTTTGACATCAAATCATCCTTCTTCTTCTTCTTCTTCTTCTTCTTCTTCTTCTTCTTCTTCTTCTTCTTCTTCTTCTTCTTCTTCCTCCTCCTCCTCCTCCTCCAAAGTACAAATGGGTAAGGCGGAACCCTGCCTACTACGGAAACGGAAAGGAATTTTTAGCACGTCGATATTAAAAATTCAAACAAATATTATTTTAAAATTAAACACTGACATACAAGTGTGGCCTCGTCGTGCCACGGGACACTCTGAGAGCTGTGTACCCTCGTCCGAGCTTCGTAGTATTTCCCACGCTGCTCGTGTGAAAGCCACTGTTTATTCGTAATAGCCAGGTTATACCACTGACCTTCACAAGCCCATGTGAAAGGAGAGACGCAAAGAACGATCCTCTTGTGATATTCTTGTAATGCACGCTTCGTGTTCAGTGGTTCTTAAAATTTACTGTTGTTCGGTTCGACGAGTTGCAAATGTTGTGTTAATCAAGTGTTTGTGATGTCCGGCGGCAAATTGAAAACGTTAACTCTTGGTGAGAAAATTGGACTAATTGAAGAACACGAACAAAGAAACACTTCTGTCAAGGATTTGATAAAGAAATTTAAAGTTGGGAAAACTCAAGTGTATGACACCTTAAAAAACAAAGACAAAATCAAGAATGAATGGTTAAAAGGAATTCCGGGAAACAGAAAGCGGCTGAGTCGAACATCATCCTACGAGGAAATTAACGTGAACATTTGGGAATGGTTTGTAAATGCAAGAGCTAAAGGGACGCCAATTACTGGGCCGATGATTCAAGCAGAAGCAATTGAAGTAGCTCAGAAATTAGGAAAAACGGAATTTAAAGCATCCAATGGCTGGCTTGAGAGTTTCAGATTGCGTCACAATATTGTTTTTAATAAAGTTAGTGGCGAGACAAAACGTGATGTAAAAACTGTAGAACAATGGAAAGAGACAATCCCAAAAAGCTTTGAAGAATACGAAGAATTCCAAGAACCGTTGCAGACCACAGTGTCATCACAACAGAAGTCGGTAAGCCTTATCTTGCCATTACTTCCCAGCGATTTTAAAACTCACAAGGAATTCAAAACCCAAAATTTTCATTCAATATCCCACCTTGCAAAAGATGGTTTGCATCCCACACTATAGGTGGTAGCTTATAATATGGTTTTTACTAAATTTGATGGTTAACCTATTTTTGTGTTCATGCCTTAAATTCATCTACTGAAGAAACAAAAATATTGTCTTTCCATTGAAATCCGCAAGGCTTGGGGATTTTTAATAGATCGCAAGGCAGCTGCATGAAACCCATACGGAGAGAGGGGAGAGTAAAGCAGAGAGACAAAAGCAAAACGTAGCAGGTGGGCGGACAGGGCAATGTGGAGTAAGTCAGTATATAAATAAATAAATAAATAAATTCCAGGCCAATACTGGATTACTCCTGAAAGTTTTGTTGTTTTGATAATTTACTTTTTCTTTTCTCATGTCAAAACCATTTGTATATATGGTATTGTTCCCGTATATTATAAAAATAAACAAAATGTTGTTAGTCTTTCACATAGGTGAATTTTCTGTCTCATCTCATTTGTTTCCTTTATTTGTCTCTAATTTCTTCTCATTTTTGTAAGATCTTTGCTTCTTCTTAGTGGTCTAGTTGGGAATTTCACTGTATGATGGTCAATCTATCTGGTTTCAATGTTTTAGAGCCTTGAGGCACCGACAACATCAAGAGTAAATAAGGATTCTGTAAAGAATATGAAACATAAGAATGATATTAATGAAAGGAAGTGTGATGACAAGAGCTTAGAACTTGCAGCTATTCATGAACTTCTTATGAGAATCCAGAGACCAGTTGATGAAGACCAGGTATGTAATGTTCAAAATTAAGTTAAGAATTCACCACAAATTACTCAAATATAAAATAAGGTTTTTTCCTAAACATATCATTTGAAAAATACAGAATCGTCAGATAATCACTGAATAAACTTTGTCACGTCAGATTATAGTGTTTACTTTACCTTTCCATGACAAGAAAATCAAACAATGTCTTAACAATATGCTGCAAAAGCAATTAAAACATGCATATCTGTAATACACAACATTCGTTGGTTGGGCAGGTGATTCAGACCAATATTTTGGTACAGGCCCATAACAAGAGAATCACAATCAAATTGCATTTTAGTACATAAAAGTGTCGAAATGAATAAAAATCATTGCTGAAATTTAGTTATTTGATCAATTAGGCTGTACAAACTCTGCTTGATGTACAAGTACAAGTCTTGAATTTTGTCAGAGAAATGAAAAAATCAACCTAAATCACATGAACATTAAACGATGCCAATTTCAAATTAATGCACTATATGATGAAAATCTGGTGAAACAGAATGTTCTGAGTGGTATCAGTTGAAGACAGAGGATGATAATGAAATGTTCAAGACTTTCAGGGAGGCCTAAAAGTCAGTATGGGGGAGAACCAACAAAAAAGAAACAATGAAATATATGAAGATGATAATGACAGAAAAGATGTTTATTATTTTTAAAAGAATTAGGAAAATACTGATAGTTCAGGGAAAACAATTTAACTTATCAAGACAATTTTCTGATCAATATGACAATTTGTGATTTTATTTTGACTGTATAGTAATAATTTGATGAAAATGAAAAAAAATCTAAGGAGGCCTCTTCAAAATGTTGGGGTTGTTTTGTGCTGCCTTATATTCAGGTAAATACAGTATGTTTATATACTGTTTATTAATTGTTGTTAGCCATTCCATTTTGACTTGATCTTAGGCAAAGACAAAGACGCTTCAAACTACATTTTGATATACATTAATAAATACAAATAAAATGAATGTAATTACAGTTGATGTCTAACTCCTAGATGGCTCAATTGATTTGAATGATTTTTGAGAACTAAATAGATCATGCCCCAATTTAGAATGTTATCAAATTACTTTGATGGTCAGTTATTGATGTGCATTTCAAACTAATTCAATTTTCAAATAATCATGTTTGTTGGTTAACTTCTAGATGGCTCAAACAATTTAAATGAATTTTGAGATGCAGTTAGAACATAGCGCAACTTAGGATCTTATAAAATTACCTTAATGGTATGATATTAATGTGCTTAAAAATGAATATAATTAATGACAAGAACAAGAAATTAAAGTCATAGAAGGAAAGTAAGAAGTTGTTTAAGATATATTGGTTATAAAAAAAAGGGGGAGTTAATACCTTAATAATATCCTTTGGAAACACTGATAACACGAGAGATACTAGTTGTGAACATTTTACTTCTGAACAGTTTGGAACCATCACTACCACTCTAATTCACTGATCCCTGCAAAGTGAATTGTTGTAGTCACTAAAATTTCATTTCATCTGACATGCTTTGTGAGACTAATTTGTCAGAAGTTTCTGTTTTTTTTGTGTGTGTTTTTTGTTTTCATTCTCTCTCTTGGTCTTTTTCTTTCTCTCTGATCTTTCTGTGTCTCTCTGTCTTTTTTTCTTTTCATTTTACTCATTCTTTCTCTCTGCCTCAATTTTATCCGTCTTTTCTCTTTCTATCCCTCTTCTCTTTCCCTTTCTTTCTCCCCTTTCTCTTTTTCTCTTTCTCCTCTTTCCCGTTTCCTCTCTTTCTCCTTCTCTTTTTCTCTCTGGAAACCTTTTTGTTTTAGGGAATACATACTAATCAACTTTCCGCAGTTAAAAAAATCATTACATTATGTACTGTGGTGAACTACCAGTCTTAGGTTTTTGCATTCTGAGAAACTCTTTCTCTTGTATAGTACACATGGTGATAGTAGGAAAATTCAAGGTGGGTTTATTTTGTGTTCTGTTTCTACCCTATCCTTTCTTATATCTTCCTTTTGAAAATTGATTAGTACGGCCCTTAGCAAACTTTAGGAATTGCATTCTTCTGTGATTATTCTCTTGATATCTCTGGATGTTCTTACCCACATTTCGTTCCTACGGAGAAATATACGAGTGACCATTGTTTTGTAGAGTTTTGGCTTAGAAAATTAAAGTTTGTTGGGAAATTGAACAGAATTTAGGAAACACAAAGGTTGGGGATATGTACTGGTTGCTTGTTTTCTTTCTCGGATACTGCTTGTATAGAGAAAGTATTGTAATAATGAAGAAACCGTGATTATTTGATAGAAACTCTTATTGCCAGGCTCTGGTAATGAAAAAGGAGATAAAATCTTGTTCTTATACATAGTAAATTACTTTCTCTAGTCATAATCAGAATTTGGTCGGTCCCTGAAACCGAAAAATTGGATTTTGGCAAAACATCTATCCAACCTTCTGTGTCAGTTCCTTTGTGAATAACACTAGCATCTAAACCATAGGCAGGGTTTTCACCAAAACTGATATTCCCTGATCGATCTGACTGATGTCACAGCCCCATAAATTTGAACAGGATATTTTGATTTTGGGGGGGTACTTTACATGAAGCCTCAACAATGTTTTGAAACTTTTCTCAAATATGGCTCCAGATTTTTTCCTCAGTTAGAGCAAAAGTTGCATAAAGAAACAGCTTAGATTCTATTTTCGTTGATCTCTCGGAATTTTTGAAAAATGCAAAAAATTAACATTGCAAAGAACAGTGTTGATGAAACAAATTTTTTTATTAAATGAAATTGTTTTAAAATAGGTCAAGCAAATATGTATAGTGTCATTTTGCAAATATTTGAATTTGCAATTTAGAATTTCCTGCACTTGATGATTGCTTATAATTCTTCTGTTGTTAAGATAAGGAATTTCAAACAGTTTGTAATATAGTATTTGTGACAATAACTTGTTATAGTCTATCTTTATACATCTCTCGCCAAAAAAAGCTTCTGTAATTGAAATATCAGCTTATAAGAGATAATCTTTAAATTTATAAAATTATGAGATATTCTTTCGATTGTAACTGAAGTACAAAGGGTAGTCAGAATACCCAAAAGCTGACAGTAAAGGATTAGCATTTAAGAAATGCAACTCTTTCAATTGTTCTCAGAATGATAATTCTCCTAATAACTTCTTACAAAAATGCGTGAAGTTCTGGTTCACCAAAAATTCTGCCTGTATGTGACAATAGAGCCTGTAGGTTCTGTAGTACCCAATGAAGCCACCAAACAGTTAATGAATGTAGCTCTTAACAATAAACTGCATTGAAAATCTAGTATAACTGCTTGATACGGTGGTGGATTTAAGTGACTGGCTTCCCACAAAAATGAGACATCAGCTTCTTGAAGATACCAAGAACAAAGAAATTTCAATTGTAATGCCACAAAAACCATCATGGACTACTCGCACACATTTAGTAATTATACATTGGGTGAAAGGGATGATGTATTAATGAAACCTATTTTGGCTAACTACAAGAATCAAACAGATTTGTCTGCAGCATCTGTAGTTGCCTGTGCAAAGTGCGATGTACATGCACCAAACTTGATAGTAACAATCCATTTTCAATATGTACACATGTATACACACACACACACACACACACACACACACAAAACAAAGAAATTTCAATTGTAATGCCACAAAAACCATCATGGACTACTCGCACACATTTAGTAATTATACATTGGGTGAAAGGGATGATGTATTAATGAAACCTATTTTGGCTAACTACAAGAATCAAACAGATTTGTCTGCAGCATCTGTAGTTGCCTGGGCAAAGTGCAACATACATGCACCAAACTTAATAGTAACAATCCATTTTCAATATGTACACATGTATACACACACACACACACACACAAATATATTGCACTCGCCACACCACATACACATACCACACTCGCCACATCACACACACATACCACACGCACAACCATACACACACATACCACATACACAATCACACCACACATTCACACACACATAATACTCACCCTCACACACTACAAACACCACATACACACTGAACACACTGCACACTCTCGCTCACCACACACACACATGCACAAGCACACTTGCACACCACACACATGAGCATACTTTCACTCACTAGAAAACACTATGCTTGAAAATAACATTCATTGCTGATTACATGGATAGGCAATTATAAATAATTAACAATAATTAACTTCCACAAAATTACTATTCTTTAAAATGCTTGAAAGTGAAAATACTGAATTCATGAATAAATACTGTATTTCTTTATTTGTAATAGGTATTTGGTGAGAACGTTGCATGTGAACTACGGGCTATTCAAGATCCTGTGATTAAACGATGGTGCAAATGTGCTATAAGTGAAGCTCTTTTAAAAGCTCATAAGGAAGATGGCTCGTAAGGAAGCTCGTAAGCTCATAAGGAAGACTGCAGTAGTCAGAAGAGGACTTGTAAGATTCGACAATTTATTTGTATATAAATTTTGTACATTGTGTTATTAAATGTAAAATATATTTTTATTGTGAAATGTTATATACTGTAGAGTGGTAGAGCACGATGCATGAACAACATTTTCTGAAGAAAGAGTCATCATCCTTAAATAAATATTGAAACTTCTATCATGCTGTAAATTAATAGGTAGAGTCATGAAGACTGTAAGGAGACTCACTCTGGTGTTGGGGATATGTATGAAAAGTGACAGCGGCTAATTCACCCAACTTGTACTTCAGCGGCATCACATGGTCAAAGGGAGAACCTTTCAAGGCAATTTTGTCCAGTGGTCATGAAGCTCATGTGTCATGACTAGACCTCGGAATTTTAGGCGCAAAAAAGTTATGATTTAGGCACCTAAAATTATGAAATCAGGCACCAACAAGCATGAATATCGATAGCTGCTTTATGCATATTTTTTATCCATACTTCCATCATGCCACTAACACAGGAGTTGAGTCTCCTTACAGTCTTAATGGCTGACATGTTTACTTGGTTGTGCCTTAAGCACCGATGAAATTGTAGCCAAAGGTGAAAAATCACATTGTCATTGAAACCCAAAAATTTTGTAACTCCAAAACCGATTCTAAACAGATTTTTTTAGTATGACTAAAAAACCTCTTTTATGTTTATATTTATTTTAAAAAGTTAACTGTCTTTTGTAATAACAATTTAAAAAAAATATTCTTAATATACTGAAATAGTTATTTATGTGCCTTATACAAAAAGTGAGACTATGCCATGTTCGTGAAAAAATTCTAGATGAAGCAACTAGGATTCTGGATAAAGCACTTGAGACTTAAATTTTAAAATAACTGATTTTAAAAGTATTATTTTGTATGAGGTGCATAAATTATTTTTTAGTACCAATTATTGGAAACTTATAAGTAAATATTCTTGGGATCATTACGAAGACAGCAATCTTGTTGATTCATGTTTCATGACATTTTTTGTTTGTTATATTAATATGGCCATGATCACTTTTATGTGGTACACATCACAATACTTTGCCATTCACATACTACAAAATTCAATTTTCCAATCAAAAATCCTTACATGAAACTACTGCACCTTTTCCATGCTAGTTGGTAAAATTATTTATAAAAAGTCCTTCTTTGTTGGTAAGCTCTGGTGTTGCACATTTTTCATTCTTCATTTTTAAAATTTTTCGGAATTTATGCAAAATGTCTAAATAAATATTTTACAATTTGCAGTATCATGATGTCACTGAACATTTCATTTGTGTTGAATGATATAAGGAAAAATTGAAAAGTTCACTTTGTTTTATAATGAATTTATTTTTTAATAAAAATTGTGAATTAATGAAATTTAGGCTCTTGAAATGTTTTGGACCTTTTCAATTAACTGGGGAAAGTCATATCCAGTAACTTAATCCATACTTACAGTCAAATGTAATATGTTCTAGAATAACATTTATAGTTGCACAAAACTACAATTATTTTTACTTTTTTGTAGATACATAGTATATAGAAAGTTATGTAATGCTGCGGAAAATCGACTTTGAGATTTCAATGGAAATACAAGTTTTGGGATCTCCTGATACCGAAAGTGTTTTTTCTGAAACGGCTGTTCTTCCATCTGTCCATGTGTGAACCACACTAGCACCTAAACCATCCAAAGTATTTTTTCCAAATTTGATATTTCCAGACAATCTGATTCGACTCGAGGTGTTGCGATTTTGAAAAACTTCTTTAAAATTTGGGGTATATTATATGAAGCCCCCCAGACATGTTCAATATTTTCTCAAATATGGCTCCAAATTTGTTCTTTAAATTTTTTGTAAGAATAGAGTAAAATACACTTATAAAGATGGTATATGTTTTATTTTCACGGTCAACTCTTAATTTTTGAAAATTGCAAAAGTTTCAATTTTTTTCGGCATCTTCCTACAACAACAAAATTGAAGCTAGAGATTTTTCCTTCTAATCAAATTTGTTGTCCATAATTAGTTCTTTCACTAAGGTCATGTAAATTTTTTGAAACTTTTATTAGTTTTCGAGCAGTAGTTGCTATTTTAAAAAATTACAAAATCAAGATTTTCTCAAAAAGGGCTCCAAACTAAACTTTTGATAGGGACAGTGCTAAATTCACTCTAGAAGGGGACATAAATGCCACATTGCTCTATGCTTTTGTTTTTTTCAAAAAAAAAAAAAAAATGTAATTTTTTTGACTTTTCTCTCATGTCAATATTTAGTACATTAGCGGCAATTTGTTTACATTATTGTGTTTATGAGTACTTGTGCTTTAAATAATGTGTAAAGTTTCTGAAAAACCCGACAGTTTTCTGTGAAATTGATCTCAAAATTCCATATTTTCAGAAATTCTCATATTCCATTTTCTCTGAAATGTCTTCAAATTTTTTTCTTCAAACTTTTTCAATGGGTAGTGCTAATTGCACTGTTTAAAATCAAAATTTAAAAATTCACAAATGTATTTTTTGAAATATCTCTCATGCTGTTAATATGCACATTACTAGCGATTTGTAAACATTATTGCATTTGTGAGTTAAAGTATCTCAAATGAATTTATAAGAAGTTTTTTGTAAATTCAAAAATTTTCTGTGAGAAAGAGCTCCAAATTTCGTATCTGCAGCAATGCTTACATGTCATTTTCTTAAAAACGGCTCTGAATTTTTCAATGAAAATTGCCATTTATTATGAGGTTTTACTCTTCTTTAATATTGTTAAAGTAATATTTTGGTTCTACTATTAGGAAACTGAAAAATTGAGAAAATGTTAAAATGGGTCTTTTATGTTTATTTAATACGAACCATTCACTTTAACTGTGCCATCGTTCATAATAATTTTTGAAAACATGATGGTTGATTACATTATTACATTAAGTGTATTACACATTGATTACATTAAATGTATTACATTATTTCAGAGAAGACTTTAAAAAATGACAAATTCAACGACTTATTATTGTCTTGTGTTAGTTGTCTTATTTTGATCAAGCTGGAATTTGTTATTTGCTTATTTGGAATTTATTACAACTGAAGAATCTGCCTCTTTATCTGTCTTTTGTGCAGGTACTTGTGAAACTTAACTTATAGTTTTGTGAAATATGGAGGAATGCATTACGCATACAGATATTCCAATAGTTTTGAGGGCAAATGTTGTTATATTTTTCCATGTTTGTATAAAAATGAGAGATTTTATGAAAGGTATTGCATGTGAAATTAGTCTTCATAAGACACCTCAAAAATGTGTTTTGACTGTGCAGAAAAAGACTACTTCACGTGGAGATAACCTTGGAAAAATGTTTTGTTTCATTTGCCATGAAGAGGAGAAATTAAGCAAATAAGGATTTGTAAAAGAAGCATTTTTGTATGTTCATAGAAAAAATTTAGTTTGTATCATGATCAAAATGATCGTTTCTTTAACATATGTAGATAATTTTTTTTTCTCAACCTCTCCATTTTAACTAAGCTATCTTAATCATAACTCTCAATATCGATCATGCAAAAAACTAGTCATTTAATGCACATATTACCACAACAGCCATTTTACAAAACACAAAAAATAATTGACTTATTGTTCAACTAATTTAAGTATATACTTATATTATTTTGTATTTACTTTTTCAGTACAAAATACTATTTTAAAGAAATGAAACCTCCTTGACTTGCTATGTACATGCTTAAGAAAGGGGAAGTATTGTAATAATGCGGCAGATATTGGCTAGCTTGTGACAGATAATCTTAATAACTGCTCTAGTAAAAAAAATGGATAAATCTTTTTCTCATATGCAGTAAATTACATCCAACAAAAACACATTAGGTACTGAGATCCCCATTTTATGGGTCCTGTACCCTGAAAAATTGGTCAGTGGCAAAACTTCTGTCACTCCATCAATCTTCCCTATGGTTAAAGTGTTATCTTATAAATCTTAAACTGTTCAGATTTTCCTCAAAATTGATATTTCATGATAGATCTGGACAAGCTCATTGCCCTGCAAGTTTGAATGAATATCTTGATTTTTGGGGCTGCTTTACTTGAAGCTTCAACGTTTTTTCAAAAATGGCTCCAATTTTGCTTTATTTAACTTTGTTGTCAGCTAGCGTTAAGGTCACTTGAAAATAATGGGGTATGTCTCATTTTTGTTGAAATCTTTGAATCTTCGAAAATTTCAAAAATTAAATTTTTTTCATAGTTTCGTAATGTGGTATTTTGCACCACAATATCAAAGACAGACATCTTTCCGCAATAAAATTTATTGTTCAAAGATAGATCTTGAAGTAAAGTCATGTACTATTTTTCAAAAACTAGTAGTTTCTGCATAATATTGCTCTTGAAATGTAGGCAATTTTTAACAATTATTTCCATAGAAACAACTCCAGATGTTTTCCTCGTATGTAGCAAAGGACAGGAAAGAGTGTTACAGAAACAGGAAAGGACAGGTCCCATTTTTAGCAAACACACTGTATTTTTGAAAATTGCAAAAAATTAATATTAATTATACTTTTTTCTTCTTAAATAGAATTGTTCTAACACATTAATCTTTAAAAAAGGTTACATGCAATTTTTGAAAAAGAAAAACAGTAATTTTCCCATTATTTCTTGTTGTGGTTAATGCAATTAAGAAAAGAGAATTTAAAAAATGTCTCCCATTTTTTGTTTAAATGTTCCTGTGGGTACTCAAAACTAATGGTGCAGGTCTCATATTTATTGAACTTGCAGAATTTTTGAAAATCACCAAAGTTAGAATTAATATGGAAAAGTCTATGCTATTGGAGCTCTACTCATTTTTATTTTACTTATTTAAAATTGAATAACAATTAAAAGAGATAGGCTCATTTTTTATAAAAACAGAATTACAAGATATTGTTTCTTAAGCAATAATATATTTAATTTCAATCCTGCAAACTGTAAATATCATCTATTTAATGATAGACACAATGTTCTGTTAATTTTTTAAAATTCTCATAGGCACTATTTAAGGCGTTCCTGGCCATCCCATCTTTTCCTTCGTCAGCTTTTTTCTTTTGTTCCTCTTGGTTGTATTTCTGGAAATGTTTTAGTAGGTGAGTTAGTTCCATTCTCTTTGGTCTTGCCATTTCTTTCGAAGCACATTGAAGTTAGTTTTTTAATGCCCTATTTTAAGTGACAAGACATTATGTAGGTATACATTAACTGTGCATTATTTTTATAATAATTTATTTGAATTTCTGCTTAACTTAAGCTAACTATGACATTAAACTTATTTCTCTCTTCCAATCCGATGCTCAATGGTTCTCCTATATGTTAATACCATGTCTGAATTTCTTAATAAATACATTATTCTCAAATATTGGTAAGAGTCAATAAATACTTATTTCTTCATGTATTGAGAATTATTCAAGTGTACAAATTAATATATTATTAAATGTACAAATTAATATAAAATATTTTTGTATTGTTTATTTTGCTCAGAGTTTTTATTTTATTTAATGAGTGTTCTGATATGCAAATGAAGTATTGAATGTTTTGTGGCACATAGCCATTGGGAGAAGTTACTAGAAAAAAGGAAAGAGACTTAATCCAGAACATGTATACTATTAGAAATTCATGGATGATAATTTTGTTAAAAATATTAATCAGTCTCAGTAACAATAGAAAAAGAGGGGAAATGTTCCATTTTCTGCACAATTGCACACCTGTATTGAAATGATTTGCTGTCAAACAAGCTTTTTTTGTCATTTTTCGTGAAAATGTTTCTTGTGAAAAATTTTCAATGATTTAAAAGGCCAAACCTTGTACATTTCCGTTTATGTTTTTTCTTCTTAATAGTCGCTCTAACAGTTGTTCATGTGGTATTGAACAATTGCCAACTGTTCTTTAACTGTTCAGATGATGGTATGTTACTGTAAATAATTCAATTAACGGCATGATCATCATGATGTTTTGGCATTGCCAAGTGGAGTAGTGGCTCCAATTTTGAATTTTTTTTAAAACTTGAATCACTTTTCTCCAGTCTAGAGCAGTACCTTTAAAAACAAATATATCATTGCAATAAGATGTGCACTTGAAGTGCTGTTAAATAGAGAAAATAATTTATATATTCCTGTTGTAACAATAAAAAGTGAAAATTGTTTGTACTTTTATAAAATTGTTTTTGATAAATGTGTTCTTTAAAGCTTCCTGTCCCCGAAAGCATTTGTTATTCATGCATATCCTGTATACCTTCATCTGTAAGGGGCCAGCCATTCAGCCCCTCTGCGATTGAAGTGTCATTATCCAGGCAATGTGGTATCTGTGCATCTGACGGTGCACAGATGCATTTACTCATCAGCTTATCACAACTTAAAAACTTAATATAATTTCAAATGTGAATTGAATTTATCTCTCTTCTAGGCAGTGGCGTGCATTCCAGGTATGCAGCGCTTTCCCTGAAGAAAAGATAGTTAAATGTAATTACTATATTTTGAAATCACCACTCTCGCTATAGAGAACTAAGCTTGGTTTTTAAAATTCTGTCGAGTAAGGGTGCACTGGCTCGCGTAGGCGCGCAGCCCTTCATTGAGCATACACCGCGATTGATGATAAAGACAGAAAGCGGTTTAAAGAGACGGAGGTAAAATTTGTTTCACGTAAGAAGTGACCCGCAACACCAACCTCTCGTAAACCACCCGCCATACTTACTACATTGGCTTAGGGACTATTAATTAGAATTTTAGGTGGAGGAGGTAGGGGCCGCCGATCTGGATGGCCGAGGTGGCTCGCGATTCGCGAGATCCGATTCAATCACTCGGAGGCCAGGCTCCGTATGCCAGCACTACAAGGGACAAACAACCATGCCCAAGGCGGGACTCGAACCCGCGACCCTTCGGATCGAAGCGCTGAGTCGGTACTCGCTCTTAGCCACCTCGGCCATCCGGGTCGGCGGCCCCTACCTCCTCCACCTAAAATTCTTATTAAAAGTCCCTAAGCCCCTTGACTTTGTGTGTGTTGTCGCGGAGGGCCTCGCGTTCTGCTGACCCCAGATCAGAGGAGCCCGCAAGAGTGTTTGTGTAGTGTATGGTCGAATATACGTCCCTTCGGGACGTGAAGGGCAACCGGCTGGATAAAAGCCCTAGGAAGAAAAGGTAGGGGCCAACCCAACTTAAATCCCCCATGTATCGTAAATATATCAGTTTGGGACTTTTTCGTCGCTGGAGATTGGCATGCGTGCTATCAAAATTAATGTGTGCCAACTCCAGCCGTCTAAGCGGCAAAACGCTGCGTCGAGAGCTTACGCGAGCGAGCTCGATCTCGCATTTCTTATGTAACCTTTTCGCTGCTACGGACGCTGCTTCGTTGCCCAGAGAGTATATACCCAGCGTGTCGCCTCCCTGTCCTGAGTCGCTCCGGCGGCCGCTGCGTGCGGCGCATTTTCCTTGTTCCGAAGGGCGCGCACTGGCAGGGCACCGCAAGACAAACGCAGAAATTTTCTATGTGAACTTTGGGCCGATACTGGCAATGTTACAAATATACATTTTGTGTTTTGTTACTAATTTTTTAAAGTTTGATTTCATTTTAAAATATTTTTATGCTTTTGAAATGTGACAATTTTTTTCGTGAATAACATTTAAAACATAGTGTAGCACGAGGACCTCAATTATTTTTGAACTTTTTTATATTATTAGGAATTTATAAATTAATTTTGTGTTACATTTCTAAGCACGGTTTTTCACTCACACAATAATCATAACTCGTGACGAATATTCAAATTTAGGATCATTCCCCTTTTACAATCACACATAATTAAGAGTTTGATTCCAGACCTACTTCGTTTTTAAGGGATATAATGTTTGAAATCTAGCCGTCTCTTGAACAAAATTAGGCTTTCATTGACGCACACTTTTCCGAACGGGGAAAATAAGCTTTCAAAGCTCTAGTTAATAGTATTTACATATCTGATTTTCAAAAGGTGATTGCCGCCATTTCCTACATTGTTATCACAAACGAAGCATTTATTTTTTTTATTTATTTTACGTCAAAAAAAACAGTTAAAACTGCGTATGACGTGCCATGGGGAAAAGTGAATTGTGTGCACATTTTCAAAATTCTGTGATTCCTACACTAAGTCATATACTACTTGAATTTTGAATTAAAAAAAACTCCAATGTAATAAAATCTATTTTCAAGGTTAAATAAGCAATAAATTTTGGCTCTTATCCATGTTGTCCTTCGGAATAATACTTCGTGTCGCGACAACATGGAAACAATAATTTGAATAATTGTATTTCCCACTGAATTCTAGAAGACGTGCACAGATAATGAAGTTACATTTATGTCCAGAAGCAAAACAAGGGGCCATCTCAGCATTTGCTCAATGGATCAGGGAAACGACGAAAAACCTGATCGAGATGGGGGTCATTGACCCGGAGGCTGTAGTACAATACTTGTTACAGGTTGTTTATACACATTTATACAGTCCAAATAATGCATTATGTATCATTGTTAAAATTAATGTTACTTTTCTTGTGATGCTCAGTATAGTCTCTAATTGTATAGAAACAGTTATGCAGCAGAAACGATTTCACATAAAATTTCACATAACGATTTCAAATAAAACAGTAATGTAAAAGTTTCATATTTATTTTCTTTAAATTAGGATTTATTTTATTAATTTTCGTAGTTTTTTGTTTTATGTTTATTAGGAAAGATAAATAATGAAAAACAAAATTTGAGAATAATATTGTAATCTATATAGTCACGGATTATTAAACCGACAAAGTTTAGAAACCTTTTCACTCCCTAAAACAATATTTTTGATTTCGATCATAGTGGATATTTCCACCATGATTTCGATAAGCAAATGTTGTCAGACGGGATAACAAGAATGTAAATATTTACGCTGTGGCAAAGCTTTTACCATTGCACAATAGTGCGAAACAATAATGCGAAACACTGTAGTTTGAACTGTTTTTGTGTTTTTCAGAAGCGTCATGGTTTTTCGAACTTTCTACTATGTGATTTAAATCTTAGTAAAACTCTTAGTAAATTAAAAGTAACGAATAGAAAAGATTCGCTACAGTTTTCGTTGTTTTAAAATTTCGGAAGCAAAATGTATTTTAAAAATACCAATTTGGTAATAAGTTAACTTTTTAAATTTTCGGATCCAGAGCTGACAGCAAATTTTGATCGAAAATACCAAAATATTTTGTTACAAAATGAATTATTTTATTTAAGAATATTTAACCCTTCAAATCTCAAACATTAAACGGGCATCTCTCATTTTCAAGTAAAATCGATGTTCTTATTATCATTAATATATGGATAGAGGAAGATTTGTTTAAAAAAAAGTAATTTGGGATAATATAATTTTTAAATATGTGGTCATCAAACCAAATAGAAATGCCATGCAGAAAACTTCCAACATCTTTTATTTGAAAATACAAGTTGAGTAGTATTTATTATACCCATCCTCTCTGGTTTGGGCGATTACATAACACCATTTATTTCCACCATGGGCGAAAAATCACCATAAAAAAGTAGACGTTCTTCTACGCTCACGTCTACTATCCTACAATTCAAATATAGCGTCTCTTGACGGACATATTCTGGCAAAGAGTATATCTCTCTTCTGGAAGGAAATGTTTTAACTGTTATCCAATCTGGAGCTTCAACACCAAACATTCAAGTCATAACGAAACATTCGATTGGATAATTGAGTCTCCGTGTTTCTTCCAGCTCGCAATCTTAAAAGGACACTACATTTAAATCGGAGTAATACGTTAATTCACTCCCCCCCAGTCTTTATGGCCGTTCGACGTTCATGCCGTGTTTGAACCAGAGAGTAATATCATGTAATATGGTATAACGTGAACTCCCTGATGTTTCTGATGGAAAACATCCACATTTTGAAAACATTTTGTTCTATTGCAATTTTACAATCGATGCTGCTCGCGTCAAATGCTGTATGTGATATCCTCACTCTACATGCATTGTAAAGATCCTGTGTATTGTTCGCCTGCCATGTGCGCCGTCGCCAGTCTAATAGCTTGTGCATTCTAACTCTAATATAGAACTAGTGAGTAGTGACTAGTTTTTCGATTTTATTTTACGTTTCGTATTGCTCGTTGAAAATGAGGAATTTGGCGATTTATAGTCATGCTGATCGTCATATCGATCAAATTGACACTGTTCAGCACGTTTGCGTGAATTCATTAGAAAATACAGTGTATATGTACGACGATGGCATTATACATTGCGTCTCGCAAGAAGATGAAAATGCTGTGGAAATGTTCAATGTGAAAGAACATTGCAACGAGGAGTTGAAGTCAAAGGTGCTTGTAATTTTATTTTTATAAAACCTATCAAACTATCAGGATTTTACTTTTAGGCATAAATTATTCTAGAAGTAAAGTACTCATTCAACATCATTCACTTTGTATTGTTAGAAACGCTGAAAATGAATTAATTTAATTACCAATAATTAAAATAAATTTAATTCTGAAGTTAAGTGAAAAGTTTATCTGTAAATTGCTCACACAGACAAGAAGTTTATTTTTAAATTTCTTGTATCAAAACTGGTGGCCAACTTGATCCATACATCTGTTTGAAACGTTTTTGTGACTTGTAAATATCACTATAACCATTAGTGTTATAATATAAGGTTAGTGTTCCTTATTATTCATTTGCAAGTGATACTAAGAATATTGACCAGTCTATAACATACACAACTTAAACTTCCCTGGTAAATCCTGTCATTAAAGTTGCATCTTTGTGGTTTGTTAGGTGGTAGCAATGAGCTACAATTCTGTCTTGGGTGTGCTGTGTCTTGCGACTGAGGCTGGTGACCTTATATCTGTGGCCTGGACCACCCGTCAAGTGGAAGTGGTGGGAACTGTCGAGCAAGGACTGCGCTGCATGCAGTGGAGTCCGGAGGAAGAGGTGTTACTGCTTGTTACAGGTGTAGTACTAACTACCAATAGACAGCCTAGGTTTGATGCCTTTGCATTCAAAGAACGTGATTATTTTTGAACATATGAAAAATAATTAATAACTGGCTGTGCACTTAATTTGTTTGTTTATTTTCTGGTAAAGGGAAAGCAATTGTTAATTATTATTTTAATAAACAATTTATTTGCAAGAGTTACTCAATGATACTTTTGTTTTAAATGCAAGTTCAAACCTTAACTTAGAAATTTACGTTCTACTAAATGTGCATTACAAAAGTAAAGGGTATAGCAAAGAGATATTTTGCTTCTCCAAATTTAATTCATAAATTTCAAAATAATATTTTAATATATCATACAATATTTTAAAATAAAACTTCAATTAAAATTAGTATATTCTGTGTAACTTGGTTATAATATAATAATACTAAAAATATTATAAAATAATAATAATAAAAAATACTTTATTAGACAATTTCTGCAAATAAAGCTGAAGCCCTGGTAAGAAAAACAAATGTAATAATTTTAAAAAACGAAGTAGTAGACTAAAAGAATATTTTATGTGCCTACAGGACAGAATGTGGTGATGGCAATGACCTTGGAATTTGACCCTTTGTGGGAACAACCTCTTCACCAAGCAGCTTTCGGGGAACAGGCTTTTATCACCGTGGGGTGGGGCAGCAAGCAGACTCAGTTCCATGGCTCGGAGGGTAAAGCGGCAGCAAAAGAAATTCCTGCAACTTCAGAAAAACCGTCACCCAGAGACGATGGCTCTGTACGTGCCAGTTGGCGGGGAGATGGTTCGTTGGTGGCTATCAGTGCGGTGAAGCCAGAGACCAATGCTCGATGCATCAGGATTTTCAGTCGAGAAGGTAAGCAATTAGAGGTGTGGCATTTTGGCTGGTGGAGATATTGAAAACTGGGCTAATTCTTAGATCTGGGCACAACTCTTGTTCACAGTGAATTGCTTGTCGAATTCGATTCTAACCAAAACTTATAGTGTTCTTTTTTCACATGTTTA
Organism: Teleogryllus occipitalis; assembly: GCA_011170035.1. Taxonomy (NCBI): domain Eukaryota; kingdom Metazoa; phylum Arthropoda; class Insecta; order Orthoptera; family Gryllidae; genus Teleogryllus; species Teleogryllus occipitalis. Next base: position 332,008 of record BLKR01000375.1, read on the forward strand.
AATGTGTGCAGAGAATGAACTTAACCAGTAAAGTGCTATCTTATTAGAGTGAATTGGTAGCTATGCAGTGGATAGACTCAAGATCATTTATAGTGAATACTGAAGGCCCAAGCCTTGCCGTGACTTGGATCCGGGCAAGTGAAGCAAGAAAACTTGCCTTTGAAAGTAACTTGGCAGTACAATGAGTTAGGAACAAAGTGTATCAGACATTACACTGTAGCAGAATGAACCGAAAGTGAAGAGACCAAATCTTTCTCGGCGTGACTCGTTCTTTCACATGGAGTGATCTAAGAATTAACCAGAAACTGACTTTGGTCTATTATGTCATTCCATGGAAAAATAAGCCTGATTGACATTTTTCAAATTAAAAATCATATATTTATTGTTACTGGAAATTTAATTACGATAATCCTATATTATCTCTCCCAAGAATAAAGTGTTTTAATTATTTTATATCATTGGTAATTTGAATCAAATTTACTTGTGTGTACTGCACTGATGTACAAAATATTTTTGTATTTGTTTGTTGGTATTGTTATTCTTCACATTGGTATCAATACATGTTCTGAAAGAAGTAGAAAATATCTCCACATCTGTATTAAAATAATCTTAACTTATTAGGTAAGTGGATGTAATAGCATGTTTAAAGCATTCATGTACTGTAACATACATAACAAAAATTAATATTAGTTAATTTATACAGTAATGTCAAAGGAGAAGTGTTGGAAAATCTAACAGAAGTAGGAAACATTATGTGGTCAATCAAACTAAAAGAATTACGCTGTATTTCAAGAGTTTGTGTGTAAAAGTCGGAAATAAAAATCATGCCTTACGTTTTTTGTCAAAACTTATGCAATACTCGCTCTAAACATATTTATGTCTCGTAGTGGAGAACTATGTACTGATTAATGTCCAAAAAGAATTTCTTGCATGGAATTGAGAAGTGGGAATAATTTGTTTATTTCTGTTGCTGTTAAATCATGGCATGAATCTGAATTTGGAGTTGTCTCACACCTGTTCATTTGAATCCATTTGATATAATAGCCTGTAATTTCACATTACATTAAAAGTGCGGCATTATTTGTCATTGGTATTTGCGATATTAATTACGAAATGAATTTATTTCAGTTACCATTAGTTCATCTTAGAGTTTAAGAAAGTGGAGACAAATCTTGAAAGGAAGAGTTCTACAAAGCGTATTTGGTGAAAGAAAGAGAGAAAGGAAAAAAGAATCAAGAAAAGGAAAAAAAGTTGCAAACAGACTTCAAAAAAATTAAATTCAAGCATCAGCAGCCTGCTGATAGGAAATGAAAGGGGAGAGAGAGAAAGATGAGAACTGCCGTGTGGTCATTTTGACAGCTTTTTTATGTTTCATATGATCTTTTACCACAATGATATCTGTTCAATTTCAATACGATTTTCTATGTGTTGTAGTATTTCTCTTTTATTAAGTTTCATAGTCATTGATACTTATACCTAGAACCTCCAAGTGGTCGTTTTGACCTCTATTAAATAAATGTTGCTCTGAGAAGTTTTATATGTATTGTTGGTCATTCACAATAAAATTCAATACAAAGAACTATTGAAACAGGTATCAAACAGCCATTGAAACCAACGCTGTATAATATATGTTAAAGTTAGCTCTTGTGACCTTTCAGTACTGGCCATTTATTTGAAAAATTATCTCAGTAGCAAGAAATTTATGACAATTCAAAAAAGCTACCAGAAACAGTTAGCTTTTACAATAAGACAAGTGTTTCCGGTGATGTCTTGGATCAGAAGACAAATTATGCAGTGCAATCTGGCTCATGATGATGGCCAGTGCACGTGTTTCATAACATCATTGATCTAATGGCTGTGAACACACGGATTATCTTCAAAGCTGTAAGAGGAAATAAGATAAGCGGAAGAAATTTAATCTTGAAACTTTCAAAAAAACTAAGATTACACTAAGTAGAATACAGAAATAAATAGAAAACAGGAAGAAAAAGGAAGAGATGCATGATGAAGAGATGGACGTTACAGAAGGCCTTCGAAGAAAATCTACAAGCATGACCACGGAAGCCTATGCATTCAGTTAAGACCGTTGTCAGGCCAAGGTAGTTTCCTGTTTAAGGGGATAATTGTAATAGGAAAATCTGCGAGCACAGCCTTTGCACTCAGCTAAGAGCGTGTTTAGGCCAAGGTGGTTTTCTCTTAAAGGAGATAAATGAAGGGGGAAAATCTGAAAGCTGTTGTGTAGGTTAGCACCAGATCTCATATTCCAGTGGTTGAGGTACAATGCTGCTTCCTGATATAGAGCGATTTTCCTAAGGATGAGCCAAAGTGACAGCTAGTGCTGGCAACATAACTGAAGGTTCTGTGGTCGTTGTGCCCTTGAACCCATTAGACTCCCTTCCTGCATTCGTTCGTTAGCAGTTGGCTAAGTTGTAAATGGCTTCGACGCTTCCTTTTGTGATATCCTCGTCCGAGAAAAATATAGTGCGCCACGAGAAATAATTGAAATTAGGAAGTGCAGTGTTATGTACACTTCTATAAAAATTCTTTTTTTCTTTATATATTAGATTGAATTTACTTTTTGTGTGATGAATATTATGTTTATTTTAAAACCGAGACTTGAATGCAAAATGTGTACCGGTTTTCGGCTTAAAATCATTTTTCTGTCTATTTACCTTCATGGCAGTTTTCTTTTACTGATTGTGAGAGCATGTTAAGAGATTTTTCCACGTACGTAATTAAATTTAAATATTTGGCAGGCTTCACGTACGTGCATATAACTCAGCGAAACTCTTAGACTTCATAGGGATGTTTTCACACGAGCCATTAGCCCTTTATGAAGGGGCGTGACTGAACTACTGTTGCAGCGGAGGGATACTTCTCTGGAATACTTGTGATGTTCACTTGTTTTCACGAACTGTCACTTTGGCTCATCCTCAGGAAAATCGTTCTATAGCTAGTATCAAAAAGCGTGCCACAGTCAGGGCTCAAACCCTTGGACCCCCCAGTCGTCATGTCATCAATTGATGCCCTGAGCCACTTAAGCGGGTTTCTCCTTTTGCTGTGAGGTCTCGAAATATATGCCATGTGCAATGAAGGTGCTCTGTGAATGTTGCAGGAGTGCTGCAGGCCACCAGTGAGTCTGTTCCTGGGCTGGAGATGGCACTTGCCTGGAGACCCTCTGGGAACCTTATTGCATCCACACAGGTGCTTCCCAACAAATACAAAGTGAGTCAGGATCTCCATCTGCTTCTCAAGAAATAAAATTCGGCTGTTCTTTACCAGTTGGGGGGATAGCGAATTTCGTTCTTCATATATCACTAAAGGTTTGCCGACACAACAAATGTACAAATTCACGGTTTGTTCTGCCAACCTTCATAGTTCACTGTTGTCGAAATGAACTGGTTAAGTTTATCAAATATTGTGGGAAATGAGGAAATGAGTGTGCAGTGGTGTCGTGAACATCAACTCGTTCCCACTCAGATGCCATGTCCGGATTGCGGGGCATTATTAACCGCTATTGGCAATAGAGGAAAGGTGAAAATTCCTGCCACAAGAGGTACGATTTTTGCAGGTGTGAAGTTAACGGTGGGGCAAGCTCTGCGAATGATGTATTGCTTTGCATGTAAATATTCCTATGAAGATACTGTGATCCTGTGTTCCGACAAAGGGAAAAAATGATCGCACAAGACTGTTGTGGATTGGCAATCATTTCTGCATGATGTTCACAACATGCTATGGACAGTAAATATTTGCAAGCACCAAGAATCGGCGGACCTAACTCGGCCGTAGAAATTGACGAGTGTAAAATCGGACGGCGAAAGTACAATAGAGGTCGTGTAGTGGAGGCTAACTGGGTGCTTGGCCTCATTGATGGTGAAACCAAGGAAGTGTAATTGTAAATTTGCCCTGGAAATAGAAGGGATTCTAATACTTTTTTGCCCATGATACAACATGTGCCACCTCAAACAACAATTATCACCGATACGTGGAGGGGTTATCAAGGTCTAACCCAAAATAATTTTGTTCACATGACAGTGAATCATTCACTTCATTTTGTGGATCCAGTGACTGGTGCAACCACAAACACCATTGAAAGTGTATGGTGCCCCTTACGCCATCGCCTCGCACGCAGTGGTTTACGCCAGAATGATTTGGACAGCCACCTCGTGGAATATTTGTGGCGAAAAATTGCAAGAGGATGGGTAGAGATCCATTTCTATTTCTAGTTCAACATTGCAATATTGCATTTTGAAACTTGTAATTTTTTTCAAATAAACTTCTTTTATAATTTTTATTTTGGTTTTATAATCATCCTGTGTAATGTTTCCTTCATATTTGCTTGAGGTTAGAGAAAATAACGTCTTCAAGCATAGAATGCTCGAAGAACGTTATATTACAATGTTAGGTTAGGTACTTTTCACGTGATTACAAATACATGTACATTTCCCTAAGTTGGTAATAGCATGGTGCAGAACAGCATTACTTGCTCGCAGGTTGGTGTGACGACAAAAGATGAGTGCAATGCACTGCGTCCCCCAACGGGTAAAGAATATCCCAAAATTCTTATACATTTATCAGAGGTCTGCAATTGACCTGCGCAATTCTTGTATTTGTAAATCAAGGCTTTGGTTGTGCGATTGAAAATTGTCAAGAATTTTAAATTGTGTAGAAATACAAACTTAAAAAGAAATTCTTAATTTTTTATTTAAAAAATAAACATGGTTATTAATAGGTGTACTGTTAATTTGTGAAATATAAAAATAAGTAAATGGGTAATAATGGTTGTGAATGAAGTGACTGGGCTATGATATATATGACTTCATTTATATTCCCTTTCTTAAGTTTTTCACATTATATCAAGTGTATTTAATGCTAATATTCTGTTAGTCTTTCCTCCCAAATTGTTTCAAAATAATTCTTCTGTGAAAGTTCATAAATTGAAATGAGTAGTTAGTTGAATTGAAAATTTGCTTAATGTTTTCATATTGATATGTTCCAAACTTGTTAGCAACGTTAAATTCCTTGATTTTGTCTCTAAAAAAGATCTAGGGCGCAGATGTAGTAAAGGTAAAAATAATATTTTATATGTATTGGATTATTAAGATATTTGAAACAATGAAAAAATTAAGGAAGTAGATGAGAGATCATCTAAATTTTTTACAAATTATACTAGTTTCCCAAATTTTGTTATAGTTTGCAAGGAATTCTTCGTGAATAATGAGATGGTATTTTAAATGTATGTATGTAATCTGTCTTGCACAGAAAGAGTGTTTCCATTTTTCTTTTTTCTTTTATTCATCTACAGTTCTGCAAAATTAATTGGTGCACGAAAAGTGTAGACTCACTTTTTTTTTTGGAGTGGGTGGTTCTTCAAATGTGCTACTCTTAAAATTGATTGGCTGTTTGTCTGTCTTGCAGGTCGTTTTCTTTGAAAAGAATGGCTTGCACCATGGGGAGTTCACACTGCCATTTCCACCTGGAGAAGGTGTTGTGCGTGAACTGTCATGGAACGTGCAGTCGGACGTATTGTCTGTCTGGTATGAGGACAGAGACGGTGCCCACCTACTGTTGTGCTCCATGGGCAATTACCATTGGTATGTGAAGCAGCGCTTTTCCTTCCCCACAAAGCAACAGTTACTGGCTTGCACATGGGATCCAGAGGCTCATCTCAAACTACATGTTGTGTATGGCTCCCTTCAATATGCGACTTATGAGTGGAATTGGGTCGTTAACCACAGCTCAGCTTTTGCACAAATGAACAGAGCAGAGGTGGCTGTCATTGACGCCAACGATGTGCTGCTCACACCGTTTTCTGAGAAGGTAAGGTCTCTTTCAAAGTTCTCTCTTTATTCAGAATCAGAACTAGAACAAATTGCTTCTAGTAATGGCTGAAGCAATATGATAATATAAATGAATGAATCTACTGGGTGAATTATCAGAGAAAAGTGCACTATCTCTGAGGACAGGAGTGGATCAAGGGAAGCAAGTTTTCATCAATGAGCACAGGGGCTTTGAAGCAATCACCCTGCACTAGGCTTCGTCAAAAAACACATTCTCCCCTTCCTCATGCAACGAGGCTAGCTCACCAACATACCTTGATTTTCAGGTTAATTCAGTTTGAGAGGAGTGAGTCTGAACTCGAATGGCAAAAGGTTGCTTCTTTCTTTTTTATCCATTGTTGCCCTCCCCTTTTAGTTCATAATTTAAATTGTTCTCTATCCCCAATTTTAATTCCTCCTTTTTTTTTCTTTCTTTTTTTTTTCCTTTTTTTTCTTTTTTTTTTTTCCAGATAGAGCAAAGTAGGCTTATAAAAATACCGCAAGTTTGATTTTCTTTTATCTCTCTGAAATTTTGAAAATTGCAAAATTTTTGATTTGTTTTTGCGTCTTCCTGCAACTTCAACATTGAAGTAATTATTGTTTTCTTAATGAAATTTCTTCTTCAAAATTAGATCTTTAAACGAGGTCAGGTATAATTTTTTCAAAATATTAGTAGCTTCCATCATTTCATTCATGTAATTTTGCATGAAATAAAACATTTTAAAAACAAGAAAGTGGCTCCAACATTTTTTGTGTAAATTTTTTCCTTGGATTGATCAAAGGCCTCAAAAAAAAGTGTTTTCATTGATTTCTTTGAATTTTTGAGAATTGCAAAAATTCCAATATTTTTGGTGTCCTCCTACAACTGCAGTATTAAATATGGTGATTTTTTTCCTTGATGAAATCGGTTTTTAAAAGATATCTTTAAATATATTAATGTAAGATTATTTGAAATTATGAGTAGATTTTGTGAGAAATACAGGCGCTTTTTGTAAAGAATTATTTCCTCAAAGTTGGCTCCAAATTTTTTCTTTAGGTTTTCTTTCAACAGAGGAAAGTGTGATTTTTAAATGGCGCAGATCAAACTTTTGACAAACTCTGAATTTTTGAAAATTGCAAAAAAATTGACAGGCAAAAGTGCAATGTTGAGGTATTTTTCCGTAAAGAAATGTTCTAAAAAATTTGACCTTTAAACAAGGGCATGTACAGCGTTTTGAAAACACAAGTTATTTGCTGGAAAGTTTTACTTCAAATGAAGCAATAATTTTAAAAAAATGTGTTTTCTTAAATGTCTAATTTTTTCTTTGGATAACTCTCGTGGACTACAGACACTGGGCTCCAAGATCATGTGATGTGTGATTCCTACCCCATCCCATAGTTTCTTTGAGTGAGGAGAGCTGTCAATAGATGACCAATAAAAATTATTAAAATATTGCAATTTTAAGACAGGATCCATTCAATCGGATCATGTCTTAAAATTCAAAATTAAAGGTGAGTAGTTGGAGTCGGTGGGACTGACACATTTGGTGGGCAGGCTTCACAGGTCAGCATTTTTCATGGGCATGTTGTTGACGGTGTCGCTTGCCCATTTGTGCTTTGGAAAACCTCCCTCACTTGGCAAAATTACACAATTCCTGGCTCTTTTGTCAGTCTTCACTCACCATGTAAAATGAAATATTCTTAAGTAACATCGAAGAATTCTCTCGCCTGGCCCATTACAACATATAATATTCAGTTCTTTTCTAAAATATTGAAAATGCAATATTTTAATAATTTTGTTTAGTCATCACTGAATCTATCAATGACCTGATAGTTATAACCATGAACTCCGCAACAAATTACAAAGTAGATTTTGATCAAACTTCTAAAGAGATTTACAAAATGTGCTTCAAAATAATGGTCTGTTCAAGTGCATTGGATCTTTCAACTGGACATGATATTATTACAGTATGTTATGGAGTCTTTAATATCACAATGAAAATACAGTAGAACCCCCATTTTACGTCACCTCAGGGGAGCCTAAAATTCTTACACTAAATGGAGGTTTGAGTATTTTTTTGAATAAACAAGTTAAAATTAACATGGAATTATTGATTTTATTTTAAAGAATGCTTGATTTTTTTATCACAAGGGTTGTCCACAAATTATATAAGGATGGGGAATTTTAAAGATGGGGAGGGGTGTTGAGGCAGGATTAGGCTGTTACATAGGGGTAAGGGAGGGGCTCATGGTTTAGTGTTACATAATGTTGATATTTATTTTGAAGATTTTTCAACATTTGCTGAAATAATTCCTTTCATTCAGTCTTTTACTAAAACATTAACATATTAGCAAATTAAATGGAAAAAATGTGAATTAATTTAAAAAGTTAGGATGTAGAAGTTGTTATAAAATGAAAATATTTTTTCATCCATTTTATTTCATTGTATCTGTTAATGATGAAGAAACTGTGTTTGTAAAAAATTCAATTACATTGCCACTGTAAACTCATGGCTCATGCATCATCCACATCGGCGACACGTTCACAACATATTTTCAGAAATTTGAAATTTGTTTCAAGTGTGCGTTACAGATGTGTTATGGGGGGAGAGGGGGTATTCAAAAACACTGTAAATTTACAATACAATATTTATGGGCAGTCCTATAAATAATTAAATCACCATACAATACCAATCTATCTGAGTGCAAAATTTATATGGATGAGGGGCACTCCCGCTACGTCACAATCTGATTCAGAGCATCAAACTTTGTAGAATACCATCTTAATACAGATGTCATTGGATGTGTTAACGGTTTTCGTACACTAAGGTTGGCTGCGGTGCATAACAGATGGCGTAGGATGACTTCTTTGGCAATGGTTTCACATTCATGGAGGAAAAAATAAAAATTAAAATCCAGAAATTTTGAATGTTAAATGCAGGTTGTGCGTCAAAGCTAATGACATTGAATCAAAAGTATTATTGCATTACAAACAGGCATTGTTGGTACTTTCAGAAATTAACGTTAAATCCAGTAAAACATTAAATTGAGGTCACAGTAATTCGGGGTCCTACTGTGCAAAGTAAATGCGAACAAGAACTGAGAAGTCTTTGAAGTTCTGTGTGAATTTTCTTTCAAAAACGTGTAGCACACAAGAAGTTCTGATCAGTGTGAAACAAAAATGTAAAACAAATATGTCCAATTAAGTATGGTGTGTAGCAGTAGCGAAACTGTAGTATATAGGAAGTGCAGTGGGAAGGAGCAGTATTTTTGTGACAAATGTGTAACTGCTATTATTTTAAAGTAAATATAGATATTTTTCTATTCCACTTATTACAATGTTATTTGTATATAATAGTTTAATTTTCAACTTATTTTTTCTGTTTATTGCATATTCTGGTCAAGATAAGCCTTCCACTTGCGTCCTGCAGATCAGTAAAAGCAAATATACTGACCTATTTTAAATATATAATAAGGATGTAGATGAATATTACCAGTTCTCAATAAATTTTATTTAAGAGTGTAAATATTTTTGCAGTATCGATTTTTAAGAATCTTTGTGGAAGACTATTAAATGCCTCTGCTGGGCATTCTAGAGGACTTTCTAGTGTGAAGGTGGCCACAAAAGGGTACCCAAAATGTGGGCTAACCAGCCCACAATTCTGTGTAGCCAGAAGCTGATATCAAACATGCGAGTCTGATTGTAGAAGCTAGTGACTTCACTAAGATGTCTTCTTGATTTATTTGTGTGCAGGTAGTGCCACCTCCAATGTGTGCTGAGCGCTTGCAACTTCCCACCAATGTCAACCAAGTAGTGTTTGGCCTCCCTTCTTGCCCTGACAACATGTGTGTGGTTCTGAGTGATGGCAGACTAGCATTTTTCCAGGGCCCCAATCGCTCATTGAGGTCAGATTTTCTTTTCTTTTCCTTTTATTTTTTTCTGGTTTTTACAAGATTTGGGTTATTAACTCTAGAACATATAAAGTGAAAGTGAACTTTTTTAATAATTTCTTCGTAAAGTCATGAAAAATTGCTTGAAAGAAAGATAACAAAGATTTTGTATTTTATTGGATTTTCCCCCTTAATTATTATCTACATACTTCAATTTTGAAAAAATAAAACTAATTGTCAGATTTACATATGTCAAAAAGTGAAGAAAACCTTCTATGTACACATGTGCACGTACATGAAAACTGTATGAATTGTTAGATTAAAGATTCTGTGTACTTAATACACATTTTTAGAAATTAAATACTGCGGTAATTGCATAATTTTTAGTGAACTCTTGACAATTTTCTCTAATATGTAAACAAAAGTTTCTCAAAAACTACTCAATTTATTTTTCCTTTTTAGGTTTTTGTAAGAATAGAGCAAAATACTGAATTACGCAGCATAAGTGTCATTTCTGTAAAAGTTTTGAATTTTCAAAAAGTAATGTGTTTTTTCAAATCTTCCTTGTTTGATTTGGTGAAGTGAGTTATGTAAATGTTAAAGTGTAAGTAGTTTTCATGTTTCAATATTATAATATTGCAAGACATTACCAAAAAAAGTACAAGAAAAGAAACTCCAGTTTGTGATTTGTTGACAGTTAAGTGTTGAATTTACTGAGTGATCAATCAGTACTCAAATACTGTAAGGGTCGTTCCTCTGAATGGCTAGAATTATTCTACAGTATCGGCAGAGTGTAAGTGACTCCGATAGTTCGATGCATTGTTGTTGCACATTACTATGCTCATGGCACGACCTGCGTGACAGATAAATTAAATCTCAGAACATTAATACTTACCGAAAGGTGATGACATGTCTAGACGACATGTTCATAACGTTTGCCACAGTCAAATCGTATTGCCTCTGTGACTTTGTGCAAGTCAGATGAGAGGAAACCAATGAGCTAGAATATAGTATATTCTATCTTGTTGAATGCTGACTGTGAGAAAGTAAACAAATTCTCCCAAGCTGATTGTTTCAGAGCAAGTCACATGACCTACCACAGTATGTGTTGAGAGAACTGTCAAGAGTCGCTTGTACACTGCCTATACTCTAGTTTGCTGGCCTGCAACTGCACTTTTTATTTTTATTTTTTTTAGATGGGTGCGCAATGTTTATGTGCCACTGGAGAACCAAGAACGACCTTTGCTACTCCACCATTGGGTGTGGGCCTTGGATCAGGTGCTGCTGTGTGTTGCTACAGTGGGTCTAACATCACATCTTATGTGCCTTCATCTTGAAGAACAGGAGGAGAATGAAGTGTTAAAGGCTGAAATGTAAGTGATTTCTGGTGGATGTTGCAGTTTGTAGGATCTCTCTCTGTTCAGTGAGCATTTCTAATTTTCAAACCATTCAAACATTTTTATTAGCAGACCAACCAATGCGTTTTTACTGAGTAAAGTCATCATCTTATGAGAGGGCGTATGCATTTCGAAACATTTTCTGTACTTGCAGCCCTTTCCGCACGGCTACCGATGGCCACATTTTTCTGAAGAACTAGTTCAACATTCAGTATATTGCATTGATTGAACAAGTGTTCACTACATTGACATATACTAAAAAAATATTTCATCATGATTATTGGCAGGCCTGGCTGCAAGAGAATGCTGGAGTTTCCATGAAGTGATAATGTTTGGCAGTGGTTTTGAATTTTTTGTGAACATTTAATAAACTTTTGAAAGATAAAACTATCACAAAGGGTCCAGGAATGTTTTGATAATTCAAATCCTAGATAATGAAACATCAACTTCTTACGTAAAGAAAGATAAAGAAAAAAAGTATGAGGGTCCATCGTTGACACCCCCCACCCCCACCCCTAACTGGTATGCAAGTGTTAATGATGGTAGTTCTGTAAATATTACCGTTTTAAGTATTGTGGTTGATAGTTAATTATATTGAGAGCCACATGTCTATTTACTTAACTGGAGATAGATGAACTTTTTTGATATTTGTAGAGTTTGACTAGAATTAAATAAATTTTATTACGCAAGAATATTTCTGTTCGTACCTTAACTCAAACTTTCAATATTTTATTTTCCCCCCTCCAGGTTAGGAATGTTGTCTGTTGCCAAAATAACAGGTTTTCTAATAAACATCTCCTGATTTGTACAGCCTTGAGGTACCCCTAGATGGAGCAATCCTGTCCTTAACACCCGTGGGTGATGGCAGCCTCGGACGTCTCGTCCTACAGATGGCTAGTGGAGGGCTACTGTTGCTGCAGCTGGAGCAATCGGATCAACTTTCTTGCACAGTGGAGCCCCTTGCGAGCTGTCCTGAGAGGCTGTTGCAGGTCCATGTCCTGCAGATCTGTGATAGCAGGTGAGTCCCTTCAGTGTATGCCAGAAGATGATTTTTTTGAGAGATTGTAAATCGGTTGAGCATCTGCAAAGATCATATCGCTCTGAAATGTACTCTTCAGCCAGCCAGTAAGCCGAGCTCTAGTGTCTCAAAGTGTCAGTTCAGTGTGTGCAGTTTGAGTTCCGGAAATGCTTTCATGAGTTATTTGTGCACGTAAATAAAATTTCTTAAAAAGGAAAATTAACTTTTCTTGAACTTTAGCTATGTACTAGAACTTTAGGTATGTACAGTAGATCTCTGGTTTTCTGAACTAATTGGAGGGTTGGTGTGTTCGGATTCCGAAATGTTCAGGTTATCTGAAAAAAATGTACCATTCACAAATACATAATAGGATTTCCAGTCACAATGTAATGTACCGTGCGATGTGAGAAAATGGCAGCATAGCATAGCGACATGACGGAGTGGCAAGGATGCGAAGAGCAGAGTACTGTACATACCTATTGGATCAGATGCAATAGTAGTTGCTACATTGTTTAGAAGAGTTGAAGCACTGTTTGTATCAGTGCTGTTAATGGGTATTCTACAAACATTTGGAATTGGGTTATCTTTAATTGTGTTCATGGTCTTTCGTTCATTAATTTAGTTAATACAAATCAGTTATTTTTTCCTCCGTCTCGAATTTTTGTTCGGATTATATGAAATTTCGGATTAAGAGGGTTCTACTGTAAATACATTGGTATCATTTAAACATTCTCTTCATGGCAAAAGGACAAAAATAATAGGGTGTAAAATGACTGAAGCACAAGTTAGCCAATGTTTGTAAAATATTTGCAAGTGACTTCTACATGTTAATTGCTGACCACACATCTTGATTTGATTTGGCATCAGTTTCAAAACCATGTGTCTGAACAGACCATAACATGTCAATAAACTTAAATAGGTGGATGGAGTTTGTTGTCCAAGGGATGCCACTCGAGTGATGTTCCTAGTACTTGATGTTTGGGGTGGATGCTCAACTAACACAGTCCCAGTTGCAGTCTCCACCATTAGTATGACCAGTCCCAATCTCTGATATGACTTTATCTTGCTCAGATTAATTTTGTTGTGAATATCAAAGTGATACCCAGTGTATTTTTAAACATATTACAATTGTACAAGGCGTGGATTTTTGCACCTCTACATTTGCCTAGTTTTGAAAAAAATTTTCTCTTCTCCCTCTCCCCCACCTCCTCTCTCCCTCCCCTCTCTCCCTCCCCTCTCTCCCTCCCCTCTCTCCCTCCCCTCTCTCCCTCCCCTCCACCTTTCCCCCTCTATTCCCTTTCCTCCTCCCCCTCTCATCTCTCTCTCTCACTCCTCTCATCTTTCTCCCCTCTCTCACTCTCCCCCTCTCCTCCCCCTCTCTCCTCCCCTCTTTCCTCTCTCCTCCCCCCTCTCTCCCCATCTCCTCCCTCTCTCCTCCCCTCTCTCTCCTCTCTTTCTCCTCCCTCTCCCCTCCCTCTCTCTCCTCCCCCTCTCCCCCCTCGTCACTCTTTCTCTCTGTTTCATCTTTAGATTTGCCTTTCACACCGTTCATGTTCACACAGGCCTCCTTGCATTGTGGGTCTGAGTGGTCGCAGCCGTCTGTATGTGGATGGCCGAGAGGTGGCCAATAATGTCACCTCCATGCTGGTTCTACCGCCAGACTGCCTTCTGCTCACCACTTCTGCTCACACATTGCTCTGCCTGCAATTGCACTTCCATGATCAGGTGAGCATAATGCATTGGTGTAATAAATCTGTGAAAGGCATAAATGATATTTGTTAGTAGTTCTTCAGTGTTGGGTGGTTCATGTTGCTCATTTTTTATGGCAGTTATGTGTTTTGCCTATTCTTGAATGTTTCCATTCCTCCTTTGATGAAGGTTGTATATTGCTGATTTGTTGTTACTGGTATTAATCGCGCAACTTTTCTTGAATGATGCCTTGGAGAAATGTGGATAGAGTTGGGGTATTAGTTAGGCCACTAGATTTTGTGAAACAATGCCAAGGAAGCAATATCAGTCATGTCTTCACAACTTTTTCAATAAATTCAGTTCTAATTTTCCCAGTTCAGGTATCACAGTTCAAGGTATCACATGCGATGGATGTGGATCTTCTTTGGCCATTTCTTTAGATATTGTTTAGAAAAACACCACCAGGAGTTCTTGGTTTCAACAGTAAATATATTTTCTTATGCACTAATGAAGATGTGTTTTAAATGTTGTCTTCAGTACTCGCTGCGAGCTTTGGTCTTCAACTGTTTATTGCTCTAGGGAGGGAGAAGCAAGGTTATCATTTAAGAAAAGTTGTGCGGATAATATAATTTATGCACATGTTCTCTTTGTACATTGTAAATGTATCTGGTTCAATTCACGTACACTATACTGCAGGTTCAGATCAGTTGAGCTTCATTCGTAAGATTCGGGTGTTCTAGCGATTGGCCAGCTGGTTGTGAGCGGAGTGAAGTATTCATTTGTTCAAAATTACCCCCTCTACGAGCAACATACATGGGATACCAACTGTAGAATTCACTCCGTTTCGCCACATTAGAGTGCAATTCATATTTTTTCTTGTTTTAGTTTTCGATTTGTGCATATTTGATTTTGAAGATGCCATGTCTATGTAATGCAGCTATCAGCAATTATTGCAACGGAACAGTCAGCTGTTTTGAAACTGTTGGTGAAACTAAACCTTGTTCCAATGGAAATGCAATGCCTCTTCTGTATTCGAACTGCAAATCATTCCTTTGGAATGTTTTTGTGCCAGAAAACCAACATAAAGAAGTCATGGAGTTAGAGGATTCAGAGAGGCCGACATGCTGAAACCCTTTCTTTAATGGGCATCTTCCTGGGAGCTACATTGTAGCTGCATTTCCATCCCTATGACCTCTGTCGACTTTTTGCTTCTTGTGAACAAGTGCTCCGCTCATAACCAGATCACTAGAATTTCCTAAGATTCTGCTAGTATAAGCCATTTAATGCATATCTCTGAATCCAAGATAATCTGTCCTCAATCCCATGTCCATTTAAAAAAACGGATTACAGAGAAATACAGCATATACTAGGAATATTTTCTTAAATTACAAATTCACACTTCCCTTGGGCAGATACAGATTCCACTTTAACCATCTCAGAGGTATGATCTATAGAATTGAAGGGGGTACTGCGGGTGTTATTGTGGTCATGCCCTTCTTTCAATAGTAGATTGTCTTCACTCCCATCTCGTGCATTTGATAGACAACGCTCTCCTGATCTGATCTCCTTTGTCTGCCAAGAACAACTTTGTGTTCTCGTCTGCTTTTTTTGGCTTCTGGATTCTCACTTGCTAATGTTCTACTTACTACCAAGTTCTCTAGTGTATGAGCAAGTGGAAATTCCTTAAATGTAGGGATTCTGGTACATCAGCGTTCTCAATGTTCTGGAACATTCTGCTGAAATTGTTTCACAATTTGATTGCGTCTGATCCTTCCAAAACCTTCGGGCTTTTCCGCACTGTGATTCGATGATACGTTCACACTTGGCCATCCTCACCTACATGCCCATTTGTGATCTTAAGTCTCCTTGTATCACATGTGTGAGGCTAATTAAATGAGGATTTCAAAAAGGTCAAGAGGTGGAAGATAACACATTATTGCCCAATGTACAAATTTGTAATTATTATACAATAATTTCTTTAAAATTCATATTTATTTTTTATAATTATTCAGAATTACTGAAACATCAGTGTTTCATTAATTTTAATTAATGTAGCTTTGTCATTCATTGTTTGATCATTCATGTGCATCTGTGCAGGAGGACGCAGTGTCAAGTACTCTGTCTGAGGCGGTATCACGCCGTGTTGAGAGAGGCTCACGCTTGGTAGTTGCAGCGGGTGATCGCGTAGTGCTGCAAATGCCCAGAGGCAATTTGGAGACCATTACACCAAGGGCTCTGGTTCTGAAGCAGGCTGCTTACAACTTGGACAAAGGAAATTTTGCAGTTGTTTTTGAGCTCTTCCGCAAGCAGCGCATCAATCTCAACCTTCTGGTAAGTTTTTCAACTCTAAAAGTAATTGCTGTAGTTCTCAAGAAGGCTGCCTACAACTTGGATAGAGGAAAGTTTACAGTTGCTTTTAGCTCTTCCACAAGTAGCTGTAGCTTTTTGGCTCAAAATATTTGTTGTAGTCGAGAAAGCAAAACTTAACAGGTTAAGTTTGGAAAAACACTGACTTGCTGAAACTTTCATCTTATGAAGGGAATATAATGACTAAGTATACACTAATAATATGTATACACCATATAAGTATACACCAATAGTATGCCCTAATAATTTGTGAAGTAAAAACTTCAAAAATGCTGTCTAAAGTCTATTAACCCATTATAAAACGGTTTCTCATGATTTTTACACACAGTTCATTCATCTAGACTTCTCTTCATTTACTGCTCAATGAAACTTCTTAGTAGTATTAGTTTCCTCTATGCTTGTAAATTAACAATTAACATTAGTACCTTTCACACTTCTTGAGAACCCCTTAGCTGACACTTTTGTACAATGAAAAGGAATTTTTTTTCCCCCACATCCTGTTCCAAACAAGGTGTGGGGTTTTGGACTAAACAACTGGCAAATGACCATTGCATGTGCTGTACCAGTAAAGACGTGGATTGCAGAAAGTGGAAATTACGGTTTCAGGTGGATCATAATCCTGCCCTCTTCCTCCAACATACTGAGGAGTTTGTGCGCGACATCAGGAACCCTGCTTGGCTCTCTCTACTGGCCGTGGAGTTATCAGAGGAAGATACTACAAAGACGGCCTATGCTGATGTGTATCGTGGCCAACCTCGCCCTCAGGAGTTGCCATGGGCTGAAGGAGGCAAGCGAGCTGCAGTCTGCACCCGGCTCTGTGAGGCCATGGATGTGAGTGGAATACATATTTCTTCTTGTAAGAGGCTTCACTGTCAGGATTTTTGTCCCATCAAAATCAAAGGATTTTCCACCCTTTGAAAATCCATATGCCTCAGCTGGGCTCAAACCTGCACACTGGGGAGGTTGGAAGGCCAGTAGCCTAACCACTCGCCTACCAAGGCGTGCTCCTGAGGAAGGGATCCCTAAATAAGCGTCATGCTTTCTTGCGCAGGTCAAGAGCAGTGAGGGCAGTCGATCTTAGGTGAAACTGGTATGACTCACTCGCCATCATGGTTGCCACTTTCTGGAAAATGGAAAAATCAGGGTATTTCATTGCTCTGGAAAGGTCAGGGAATTTGTGAATATTTGTCAGAAGTCGGAGAAAAAAATTTGAGATTGTTATAAACCTAAATAATATAAACAAAATGTACAGCATTATTTTTTTGCTCCTTTTCTACTTGTTACTTTTTTAAAATTTGTACTTAATCATGCCCAAATCAGAACTGACAAATTACTTTCAGGATTGCTTGAATATTTTCTTTAAAAAGTGTGAAATTAAAAATCTTACCAGTCAAAAATTTTAAAACTGCTCAGAAACACTGGGAAAAGTCTGGGAAATCAGTTTCAGGAAAGAAGTGACCACCCTGAAGGTGAACTTCCCTGTGAAGGGGCTCTCAATACATGTTGTGCAGACAATGAGATCATTGCAAAAGGGTGGGCAGTTGGAGGCAATGCTGTAACCACTTGCTCCTCTGAAGTGTACTTCATGCGAAGGAGGCCCTAAATGGACATCGAGCTGTTGATGCCCAGGTGGTGGGGTTATCGTCGACAGAGGGCGTCTAACCACTTGCAAACCGAGATGCTCTCCCTCTGAACGGAGCTCTAAATATGCATTGTGCTGTTGTTGCGCTGGCATGAAGTCATTGTCCCCAATGATACCAGTCAGAAGGGGTTGACACAAGGAATGGTTACTTGCAAACTGGTGCATTGTCTGTGAACAGAGCTCTAAACACTGTTGTTGCAAAGGCGGTGGGGTCATTGTTCCCAGAGGGATACCCATCAGAGGCAGTTGTGTAAACACAAGGAATGGTTACTTGCAAACAGAGGTGCATTTTCTGTGAACAGAGCTCTAAACACTGCACACGCGGTGGGGTCATTGTCATTGGAAGGATACCAGTCAGAGGCAGATGTGTAAACACAAGGAATGGTTACTTGCAAACAGGTGCATTTTTTGAACAGAGCTCTCAACACTCTCCGTACTGTTGCCGTGGAGCAGAACTCTAAACACTCTTCAGTGCGACATTGTCACCGTAGGGTTGCAGGTCAGCAACGTTTGTGTAATCAGTGTGAGTGGCTCCTGGCAAACAGGTGCGCTCCCCATGAACGGAGCTGTAAGTACGCGTGGTGTTGTTGTTGCGCAGGCGGTGGGGTCGGCGGCGGCGGAGGGCGGTCGGCCGCCGGCGGCGCTGTTCCTGCCGCGCCTGACGGCGCTGGCCGTGGGGCTGCGCGACCCCGGCGCCGCCCTGGCCGCCGTGCGCGCCGCCGCCGCCGCGCGCGGCGCCGCGGCCCGCGACGAGGGCCTGCGCCACTTGCTGACGCTGTGCGACGCCACGCGCCTCTTCCGCGCCGCGCTCGCCCTCTACGACTTCCCGCTCGCCGCGCTTGTCGCCGCGCGCGCCAACCGGTGAGTCGCCACCCCCCTCTGCTTGTTATACAGAGCTTTCAAAAAGTCTCTCCGCTCTACCATCATGTATGCGGAAATGGCAACATAGCGGGCTTAACAATGTTCGAATGTTATTCGCAGAAGAGCACTCGCTGCAAGCATGCAGTTTAAAAAAAAAATCATTCTTATGCAATCACTGCGATGTTGCCGTTTTTGCATAAAGGATGGTGGAGTGGGGAGACGGCCACTGCGGAGAGACTTTTTGAACGCTCTGTACTTGGGTTTCTGTAGCATGGTAGATGACATTAGGTCATTTTTACACCTCCTGCCTTATAAAATGAATCTTTATTACAGTGATAATCACATGTTTGAGGCCATGAGCCCCGTTGACAAGGGCGTTCGCAAAATTATTAAAAAAATTCATTTTATTAGGCGGGAGGTGTAAAAATGGCCTAATGTCATCCACCACGTTACGAAAACCCAAGTACATCTATATGTATCAAACTGGATGTTGGTATATATAAAAGCGGTTAACTCTGACAACGTGTGCTGATCTTCATGAAAGTTGGCATATCTATGTGTTTTTTCACGCAGTAGGTTTGTGTGCTGTAAATTTTGTTGCAATTCCACTTGATGGCCCTGTAGATAAAATAAATATCCATGTCAAATGCGACCCGCAAGACTCAGCTGCATTTTTGAATTTATACCATTAAATAACTCCTCAAAAGCACTAGGGCATTAAAAACAAATTTTGAGGCCAAAGTCCTCAAAGAATCATTTCTCACACCATAATCTATAGGATGAGATCTTGAATATTTGCTGGTCCAGCACTTCTCAATATTACCCCATCTGCTCAGAGATGTGCTGCAGTAGAGGAATCGGTGTACATTGCTGGCTGAGATGAGCTCTTGTGGAAGGTTATTCCAGTAATTAATTATGCCGTTCATGAGGATGTTAATGTACTTGACGTGTTTGAATTTAACTTTCTTTATTATCATGTTGTCCTCTCAGGTTGTGAATAGTAGTGTAGAAGTGTAACAACTCAGGAGCATAATAGAGGCTGATTGGACTCGGATTTAATAATAGTGGCTTCTGACATTTGATTAAATGCGACAAGCGTGTTATACCAAAAATTATTATGTAATGAAGCTCCCAGTCACCCAGCTGGACGACAGTCACAAGTCTATAATTAAATTAGAGACTATACTCTGATTGCAAAAAGAGGAATTGACATTTGATAAGCTGGGCACGATTATCCAATCGAGAGCTTCAATACCAAAAATTAAGTTGTAATGAAGCTCCTGGTTGCTCAACAATGTTCAAATAATCAAATGTCAGAAGTTCCCATAATTAAATCAGAGAATAACCTGTGGAATTGACATTTGATCACATTTGATCCAACTGAAAGTTTTGTTGAAACTTAATTTTTGAAATTGGAGCTACCAAATTAGTAAACCATGTCCCAGCTGATCAAATGTCAACTCCACTTTCGTTTTAAATGGAGAATAGATTTTGTGCTCTGATGACGTTGCAAATGAGGGAGACATGTACACTGAATTGTGCTGCCGAGACGTCAACATCTTACATTTTCGGCAAGCTACCTAGACTCAGAAAAATTACCTTCACATTTCATGTAAGAATGCACTAAAGAAAACCAATGTAACTTGTTACTAACGCAGCCAAAACAAATTTTTTCAGAGATTAAAATCTCTAACTCGCATTAGCTTACCTGAAGCGATAGTACATGTAGATTCCTCTACAGCGCATGTAGTGTCTCACTTGGGCAAAATAAAGCAGCAGTTAATTTAAAATCCTGCCCTTCCCCTGCCCAATTATTTAATAGTTTTTACTTCTCCCCCACTTCTTCCTTCTTTGTAGTTTCTTTTTCTTCTTGTACTTTTCTTTTCATTCTGTTTTCATTTGTTTTGTTTTATTCTTCCTTTACAGTTTCCTTTAGTTTTATATTACTATATTTACTTTGTTTTATATTTATAAAAGTCCTATATTTTTATTACATTATTTTATAGTTTTTTCGTATTCCTTTTTCTTTCCTTTGTACATTATTTCTCTGTAAATGAGTGCATGTGTGTGTGTGGGTGCAGGGACCCAAAGGAGTACCTGCCATTCCTGAACGAGCTGCGGCGGCTGGATGAAGCGTATCGCTGCTTCCGTGTGGATGCCTACTTGCAGCGCTGGGAGTGCGCGCTGGCACATCTAGCACGCTGCCCCGACCGCTTTGACACGGAGTTCCTGCCCCTGGTGCGGGAACGCTCCCTCTATGCCGCCGCTCTTGCGCTCTTCTCGCCTGGCGATGCACGCTATGCCAAGGTGTGCAGAGGATTGGGGAAAGAGTGCAAGTGGAAGGAGAATGAGGGAAGGAGTGGGAGGGAGAGTGAAAAGAGTGAGTGGGGGAGAGAGTGAAAGGAGTGAGGGGGCGGGAGGGAAAGGAGTGAGATGGGGAGGGAGGGGTAGGAGGGAAAGGAGTGAGAGGTGGAGAGGGAGGGATAGGTGTGAGGGGGGGGGAGAGAGAGAGAGGGAAAGAGTGAATTTGTTTAGGACATTAGGAGGGGGAATGAAAGTGATTAAAGGGAAGGAAGTGTTAATACTAACTAAAGTAAGAAGAGAAAATGTAAGAGTTGGGAAAGGTGCGATTTGAGTAAATTCAAGGCAAACAATAGAAGATTCATTTTGAGCTTCAAAATTTGAGAAGCAGATCGTGAGACATGTATTTCTTTCTTTGGTAGAATTTTCAGATAATCTGGAGTTGCATGGAATTTATTGTTGATACTATCACAGAAAATAATCTAACTCGTAACTTCTTGTTCACCAGGTGGCAGCTGTGTATGGTGAATATTTGCTGAAGGAGAGGAAGTTGGAAGAGGCAATAGTAATGTTTCGCCGAGCAGAGCGCTGGGAGGATGCTCTTGAGGCAAGCTGCCTGGCTGGCGACTGGCAACAAGTGAGTGAATTGAAAAAGACATGATATATATGGGGTTGTTAGCATAGGAAATGAAAGTTTGCTTGTTTGTTATTATTTACTATGGATCCTCCAAATCCTATGTTCCTTCAATGCTAAGTGACAAAAAATGTTAAGATAATAAATTTCAATTAATTCTACAACTATTTATAAACATATAAAAACAATGGACTCCAAAAAAAATTTGAAGTAAATATAAAATCTTTCTCTTGTGTTTTGGAAATCTTTAATATTTCTCATGAAATTAGTGTAATGTCACAATATTTTGAATCTGTTATCAACTCTAGAATGCCTGGCATTCTATACCTCGCGACCCCACCCAAGAGTGTCATTTGGATTATAATTCGTGGCTATCCGTGTGGTTTATCAGAGCTCCACACTTTTGGACAAAAATTTTAATTTACCTCATTATTTTGTGGGCGATTGAACACCCTTACTTATCTGTCCTGTTTTGATGCAGTCTGCCCAGCTAGTCTGAAATTTTAGGAAGGTACCTGTGGCAGGAAGGCATATTATATTGCATGATAAAAAGAAGTGAAATCCGAAACATTCATATAATGAGTTGCAACAAAAAATGAGAGATGAGGAATGATTACAGGATGTATGATAACCTGATTTGCTAGCACACTTACAAACTACCAGCTAATTTCAGCAATAGATTGACAGCGATCCATTGTCCCGTACAGTGACCGCAGGCAGCATGGGCACTGATGGAATAAGTGGCCAGACACAATCAATGCATGATTAAGTTGCAAACTTTGGTTCGCAAATTCCTATTCGTTTCTGCAATATCAACTCCAAGGCGGACTCTTAGATGCACACATTTGTGGTGCTCTAATGTTCCTATCTAATTTAGACTCTTGTGGCGAAGCACTGAAGTCATAGGCTGGCATATTACCAGCTGCCTGGTGGCAACACAAGTCATTGAACGAGAGAGAATAAACACAGATTTTACCTCCTTAAATCACAGTAATATGTGTATTGCAGATAAATGTTGGTATGTTGCTGGCAACTGTTTACAGCAAGTTTAGGGTAAACTTTATATGTTTGACATTGTGTTTTGCAGGCCCTGGTGCTTCTGGCAAAGTTGCAATATGTCCCAGAGAAAAGATCGGAAAGCCTTCGCGCTGTGTCTTCAGTGTTGTTGCAACAGAGGCGCTTCCAGGAGGCTGCACTAGTCTTGTTCCGGCACTGTTCTTGTGTAGAGGAGGCCTTGAGTGCCTTGTGCCAAGGGAGATGTTGGGCAGAAGCCCAACAGGTGGCTGTGGAAGCAATGCGTCCTGACCTACTTGGTAAATGTCCCCTGATGTACATAAGAATGTTTAACATAAGTTATTTGGAGGTAAATGGGTGGTTGTGTTGAGTGGCTGAAAAACCATTCTTGACCTGATTGTAACTGATGGTAGTGGTACGTATGGTTTTAAATTGAGCAGGGGCAATTTACATTGCAAACATTAAATGGATCAGTAAAAATGTCGTAAGTGGTAACTAAAAAAACATTTGTGTTAAACAAAAAGAGAAATTTAGAAGTGCTGTTTTGCAGGACCATATTGCAAGAAAGTGGTCACAAACAGTTTTTTTCAATCAGAAAGTTTTTCTTCCTTGGACAAACTAATTTCATTATTTGTTGTTATTGTGTTGCAGAACAGGTGAAGCAAGGTATTGAGGACCACTTTGAACAAATGCAATCTGAAGTTGCCAACCACAGAACTACTTACGAGTCCCATCTCAAACGCTTGAGGATTGTTAGGACAGAGAAGCTCAACCAGCCAGAAGGTAAATTGGACAGGGCAATACAACGCAGTGCAGTGGTGCTAGTTAGTGGGTTCAGATCATTGATATTCATATGGGATAAACAAATGCATAGTAAGGTGTAGTACATATAGTTTGAAATAAGTACATTAATATGATCGTCAAACAGCTGTGACCGGCTTAGGCAGCTCAGTGTGTCAGACCTGGTATTGAAGGGTTTGAGTTCTGATGGTGGCACAATTTTTGATACTAGCTAGTTAGCTGGGACGAATTCAGCCATTTTGACTGGAAGAGAATTTTAGAGGCTGCCTCCACTGATCAGTAGCTTTTTGTGGTTTCTCTGATCAATTCCAGGTGAAAGCAAGAGCAGTATCCTCACAAACGGAAGGCACGTGACCTTTCCTCCCTCTTCCTTGTGTTATTGTCGCCCTTTACTTACACTCTCACTTACGTGCACTACACCACCAACCACGTAGAGACCAGTTGGAAGCTTAGAGCTTGTCTCAGCTGGGGCAGTGGCCTACTGGTAGGAGGTAACTTGTTGGGGAATCCCCCACAAGCTGACGTGAAGATCGGCTCTGGATCTCACCAACCAGCGCAGGAAAGATTGCTCCCATGTATCATGGTAAAACATGCACTACACTGAAGGACTAAAGATCATAGCAGACAACATGCCTATTCCTAGAAACATGGAATAATCTGTCAATCAATCAATTCAAACAGATACGACAGAATACATAGTTGTGACCAGAAGAGGTGGCTCAGGGGATCAACTAATGTCACTGCAGTGCCTCTGGGCAACTTTGTAGTGTGTTTTCTTGTTGCTTTTCTTATGGTTTCTCATCCATTTCCTTCCCTGACCTCTTCCAGAGGCCTGCAGTATCTCAGTTCACGCCTTGCTGAGATGTGATGAAAATTGGGTGGGGTGTGCAATGTTGCAGAGAAGGAAGGAGAGGTGGGCCCGGAGAGCGACCTGTTCTCAGACACCAGCAGCACATCTGGTTCTGGATCCGGCTCCTTCCAGTCAGGCCGCTCAGGCTCGCGCTCGGGGTGAGTACACCAAAATTAGTTTCACTGCACCTCGGGCTTACCTTGCCATTGCGACAGCTGAGAACGGTTTTTGTAGAAGATTCACCCTGACCTAAGTCATAAATGTGCCCTGCTCAGGAGCTTACAATGTTTAGCCATCCCAGCTAAATCAACATCTAGCATTCAGATATTTCAGAACTTGCATACATTGAGGTAAACCATTACGTAATAATAGGGAGATACACACGGGACAATTTATTTTTGGGATAAATTGCATTTAATAGTAGTTAGATAAATTGCTAAGATAAATCTCTCGGTTAAATCATACATGATCTATTGATGCAGAATTTTATTGAACCAATATTTCTTCTCATATTAATTGGTCCAATTCACTTGTATGTTTGTGTTGTTTGTAATTATTATTTGGTCCAATCTGACCAATTTATGTGTGATTGGTGATCTTTCCCCATTTTATGAAATGAATTTTTTATAATATGACGAATTAAACATGGAAATTTAAGAGTTGTTAGAGAGTTTGAATTTTTGCATTGTGGAAGTTGAACATGAACAATACTGCTACATTTCTTATTGGAATAATGGGATACTGAATACATAGTAATATAAAGAAGAAAAAGAAATCGTTCAAAATGGTCAAAACATGGCTACTCAAAAAAAAGATTTGATCTCATCCCTCTTCTTAGACAAATGCGAGAAAATGATCCTGACAATTTTAAAAATTACCTGCGCATGGATGACCTGCGTATTTATATTTTGATTTGTGTATTCAGAAATAATAATTTTCCATAAACATGGATAATTACGATATAAGTCAAGTAAACTCATGAACTCCTTGCTTACCATTTCTTAAACAACCATGAGTACGCAATCCTACCGCAATTCAAATACAAATAAGCTCAGATGTGTCACGGACCATGGTTTGCGCAATATTGGTAGATATTTTGAGAAATTTATCTGCAGATATATCATTGTATTTATGTCAAACTACAAAATTTATTGCTTAAAATTATTAGCCATGATTGATCATACAACTTTATTAGTTTCCACTGTCTCCTAATGTAGCAATCGTTACCATTTCGGAAATCTAACTTTAAATTCCTCAGATCGGTCAATAAATTGCTCTATGTGTATCTCCCTAATGGAGAAAGTACAGATGATTTACTAGAGCACCAATGTTTTCTTATTTCTGTTCTGTAGAAGGAGCACCCGTTCTGGCAAAAATCGTCGGAAGCAGGAACGCAAGCTGCTTAGTCTCAAGGAAGGCGCTCCTTACGAAGACCTGGCGCTTCTTCGTGCCATGCACCAAATCACCACAGCATGCTTTGCTCTCAGAAGTAAGTGACCATTAATGGCTTCCAGTCCTTTTTTAATTTTTTATTATTATTATTATTATTATTATTATTATTATTATTATTATTATTATTATTATTATTATTATTATTATTACTACTACTACTATTACTACTACTTGGCATTTAAATAGAAGTTTCACTTAATTTTCAAGTTTTCATATTATAGTGCATAATTTTTTATGCTCTAATTTTGTGCTTTGAGGTTCTATTTCACATTTACTTAATTTTGCAGGAGTTTGCACATTTTCTTAATTTTGTGAAGATAGTGTACTCCTGTATGTAAGTAAATAGACATGGCATTGGTTTGACTGCTTTTAGCTTAATTATTAATGCATTTTGAGCCTAGTTCTCAACACGTTCAGGGAGAGCAAAGAAATTGGAATGATTGTGTTCAAATTTCATTTTATTTATTTTGAATTTATAGACTATAAGTCCACTTTTAAATTGTTAATTTAATAAATGGAAACTGTTTAATATTAAAAACAATGTAATGAAAAGAACAAAAGGAAGCGTATCAAGCATTTTCAAAATATGCCAAGCCACATATGTGTCAAACATAAACAATAGCAATTCACATTTAATTAAAAAAACATTTTTGTTGCAATTCTCAAATAGACTTACAGACATTTTGGCCAAAAATTGACACTGTACCTTCACTATTTCTGCGGTGTAGAATTAAAGTAAACATGATTTTCCATATCAGTGTTTCAGATTCATTCTATCATTTTATTTTTTTAAAACTCATCCTATTTATTCTTTTGGTGTGAATAGGTAGCCACAAATTGTGCAGGGAATGTACGGAGGTCTATGTTATAAAGATGCACAGTAAAACCCCTCTTTTACTCTTTTCTTGGGGCCATAGGGAATATGGTATAAATTGCAAGAAGTGTAAATAATGGGAATGATTTTTTTTCCTTCTAAAGTATAACGTCTTTAGACATATATGAACAATAAGCATTATATTATGCTTTAATATTCAGAATTAGAGATTTAAGCAAAATTTCAAGATCAAATACAAATTTGACTGAAATGTGCAACATCAGAAATATAAGGTGTATTTTCACTGAATGTAAATTTTAAATGCTGCAATGATATTCTGCAAGCCTATGCTATCCATTGACAGAAACCATTGGCGAAGGAACAGTGAACTCATTGTTGGAAGTAGAGAGGGCAATAGTATTTCTACTGTTAGAAAAAATGTGAAGTTTACATACTCTCAAACTCAATAATGTATGTTTTTGACAGTTCGTAATGATTTCTGACTAGTATATTATAATTTTTTTTATTTCAGAAATAAATGGAAACAGGGTTTACAAAACAAATTTACAGTCAAAAACATGGAGAATTCTGTGTGTTGAGCTATTAAAGGTTGGGGGAAAATTACTTTAATTTTAGAATGAGAAAGTGTGAAATTGTAGGGAGGATATAATAAAATAAACAAATAATTGTGAGGCTATCTCTCTTATATTCTTCTAGCAAAGCATGTTGGTAATTTTTTCTTCTTTTTTAAATATCTCTGTAATGTCATGAAATCAAAATGTGTGTAGACCTATCTGGCTAATCATTTTCACTGTGTTTAAATCTTCTAGTCTTCATGTAACATTTCATAAAACTCTTTATAATATCATACCATTTCAATAGTCTATCTGTTATAGCCATGTTTAAAGAGGGAAGGTGGTTGGTAAATGCAGTGACAATGCATGTTGCGTGTGATGCAAAGTGCTTTCCAGGCTGTGTTGTAGCAAGCACTGTTGTAAATTGCAGGAAAATTGAAATTATACTAACATAAATGCAGGGTATTTATAACATTGTGAATGTATGCAAACGGATGGGATCGACAAGAAATTGTGTAAATGCTAGGAAAACTTAAATTGCGGGAATGTAAAAGCGGGCTTTTGCCATATTTTCATTAAAAGGATATATATTCGTATTTTGGGAAAATTAGGTTCGCAATAGAAAACTTTTACAGAATACAATAGTATGGATTTGAATATAAAAAAAATATTTTAGAAATGAAGCTAAGGATTTGAAATATTCTACAGAATTTAGCTGATGTGTGCAGATTAATAAAGAAATATGCCAAATTAATATTACAATTACAGTGAAACCCCTATTGTACGCCATTCTAGAGACTGGCCAAAAAAAGTGTAAAATTGAGGAAATTATTTTTTTGCTGAGATTTTGCTCTAAAACGCATTGTAATTCGAAAAATAATGAATAATACAATAAAACTTCAATTGAAAAGAAATAAATAGAAACTTCTGGTGCTAAAATAGCATGAACTTTCTCGCCCGTACTTACACACAAAATTATGCAAAATACTAAAATTTTTGAAAACTTGTGCATGATCTTATTTCAAAATCTATTTTTAAGGAACAGATTTCATTAAGGAAAAAAAAAAAAAATTTATCTTCGTAATTGTTGTAAGAAGACGCTGAAAGAAGTTTGAACTTTTGCAATTTTCGAAAAATCAGAGTTTTCAACAAACATGAGACCTACACCATTCTCTTTTATGCTCTTCACACTATCCAACAACAAAATTTAATGAAAATGTTGGAGCCGTTTTTTTGAAAATGTACAAGGGGCTTCAAGTAAAGTACCCACAAAATCTGCAATATCGGTTTCAAATTTCAGGGGCTGCAACATCAGCCAGATCGGTAAGGGAATATCAGTTTTGGAGAAAATTGGCTGAACGGTTTAGGTGCTAGCATTGTTCACAGATGGGCAGATGTTTGGCATCAATTTTGCGATATCAAGGAGCCTCAAAACATGGATTCTGGTTACACCATGTGTTAAAGGATTTTTTTTTCTAAATTTAGCTACTGAATTTATTGAGTTTCTCGGTACCAGGGATCAATGAAATCGGTGCACTCACTGCAGACTGGAACTGCTCCCCCAGTTTTTTAGGAGGCCCCTTTAAGTACTCTCCCTCTCATTGTGGAATCGTCCCGAGAACATTGTTTTGGAGAGGCAAATATCCAAGTGGATGTCAGTGTTTCTCCAGAACTTTCCTGCTTGTTACGTTAAAGCCACATGATGATGGAATATTTTGTGGTAACTTATAGTTCTCCACCATGGTGGCAAAATGCTTAATAATATTAGGCTCATCACATCGGTTATCCGTTCAATTTTTTAAGAGTTACTATGCTTTCAAATAAAATGTGTGTAAAAAAAAATCTTGTGTATCAATAATTAAATTTAGTTCAACTAATGATCACTTTAATATTATAATTAATACCACACATTCACAATCGTCAGATGCAATCACATGTTGGAATCAAATATGTGAAAACTCATTTACTGGTTCGAAGTTTTTGTAAATATTGTTTTCAGAGAAAATGTAACTTACTGTATCTTAATTAAATTAGTTCAACAAATAATCACTTTGTTATCAATTAAAATGACGATTCTTGAAGAGCACTTTTCTTATACTTCAACTTGGGTACACCCATCTTGGACTATTTTAGACAGATGTCGAAAAAGAAGCAAAAACCTTCATTTATACGTCAAAAAGCTCTAAATATGCAAAATATGCATGAAAAACATTTCTTTCTTTATTTTCAGTATTTTGCCATGAAATATACCTTTTTGAAGTTTCAGGAAGATACAACCATTAACAAAAAAACATGCAATTGCATGAACTTTCCCGTTCTAACCATTAGGTTAGAAGAGAAAATGGATTATTAGTGTGGTCTGAATTTATCCTTGGGAAATCTGGATTGAATTCTCCTTTGGGTTGGATTGCTGTATATAGTAAATTCCTTTCTCTAAAATGTGGTGTAGCCATAATCCATGTTTTGTGGGTCCTTTGTACCGAAAAATTGATTGATAGCAAAATATGTGTGTGTGTGTGTGTGTGCGCGCGCGTGCACGTTCAATGCTAGCACCTAAACTGTTCGGCCCCTTTTCTCCAAAATTGATATTCCCTGATCGGTCTGAACTAACTCAAGGCTTTGGAAGTTTCAACCTAATATTTGGATTTTTGAGGGTACTTTACATGAATCTTCAAAAACCTTTTCAACATTTTCCAAAACCAGAATATGTATCTAATGTTTTGCCATTACCTTTAATATCAAAACTAAAGGAACCTAGTGTGTTATAAGATTAAAACAACCAACGTTTGGTATTTGGTATTGCAGAAGAGGTACGTGCCTTGTGCTTGGCGTTGCTTTCCGTGCAGTGCGATGTGGATGCTGCTGCCCTTCAGGGTTCTTTGTCTAGTGCCCTGCAGCTGATGGAGGACTCCAGACAGGAGGTGTGGCCTCCAGAATTGACCTCCCCCAATGCCCTCAGTGCTGTTGATGAGGTAGGTATCAGCAAAGGGAATTTAAGACACAGTGAAACGAGAGTTTTATATGGATGCAAAATAATTGTTTTCTTTGGCTGTCGGAACCGTCGTAGAAGCTGAGAAAGTTATGCATTTTCTGTGAGGCTTGTCACTTTGTTGTTAAGAGAGCTTTATAATTTATCAATTTTAAGGAAGGAGAGCATGACGATTGAAACTGTGGTGTGTCCAAGGTTTAGTGAGTAGTAGTTTCTTATGGCAGTTGTGATACTAATGTGCCACTCTTCCCCTTTAGATATAGTGTTTGAAATTGTTAAAGGTTACTAGGGAACGGATTTCCATGTAATTACATGTTTTTACACAAACATGATACCAGCATTCAATTATATTTTTTAGAGTTTACAAGACATTCTCAATGAATTAGAACTATTTTTACATTACATATTTTGGTATAATTACATATTTTTACATATTTTACCAATTACGACATATTTCGCTACATTTTAATATATTTATACATCAAAATGGAATGTTTTAGATGCTAGTTTGCAATATATGTTGCTGAATCATCTTTCTTATAAATCAAATGTAATGCTACTACAGTTCTAGGACTACACCATGAATTGTCAAATTTACCTCCCCCTCCCTGCTTACTGCTTATTCGGAGTAAAGGATGGTGGATTTTTGTGCACAAAAGTAATTTCAACTACGTACTTACTTATGTTTCAAACAGCACATTTGTTACTCGATCAAAAACTAACAAATATTTTTTACAGTAATTTGTCTTATCGCGTTGTTCGATTTGGAGGGATGAGTGTATACCCTTGAACCCCTTCCTCCTGGGATCCATCACTCACTACATGGTTCTACTATTCACTTGTACACTGGCTCCTCATAAAGATTGTAATATATACTATAAACTTATTTTATATTTCAAATAAAATTCTTATATGTGAAGTTTAGAGTACAATTACTTCAGTAGAGATAGAACCTACGTTCAGCCACTCCGAATCCTTATTAAGGACTGATCGGTGACGTTTTATGGTTGGAGAATGCTTGTAGAGAACAATTTTAATCACAATAATGAATTTTTATTTTACATAGTTTCAATTTTTTCTTACATGTTTTGAAAAAAATAAACACATATGTACATATTTTGCATTTTTTATTATAATAAAAATCCTCCTAGTAATGACATCAAAAATTAATTGTACAACAGAATTATATTCATTTGCAGCAATATGGGCCTGATTCTACTGTCAACAGCATAGTGTCTGGTGCTCGGAAGACCAAAGTTCCATTGCAGAATTGTGAATTACTAGGTAAGAAGTCTGTAAAATTGTGAAGTAGGAAATGTTTGACTGTAACATTTAATTATTTTAAACTGAAATTTGGTGTAATGGTAAGATGATGCTAAGTTGTGGATTACATGCAGACGAGCCAAGTCTTTTTCTATTAAAGATTTGTTAGAAAAGCATTTCCACTTTGTTTGCAATGTGTGCTTTGTGAAAGTACAATCACCAGAATTTTTTTAATACTTTTTCATTTTATTTTATTTAATGATACAACATGCTGAGTGGCCCAGTACATGTATGGAAACTTGCAATCCTCAGCAAATATTCTAAAAGAACTGTTTTTAAACACATTAATTATGTCATTAATAAATATCAAAAATAACGAATGGCCCAAGTGAGAACCCTATGGTACTCCGATGTAACTGATATTGTAAGAGATTTATGGTTTTTGTACCTGACTATTTGATTACAACCTGTTAAATAACTAAAGATCCAATTCAATAACAATTGATTAATATTTAATAAACTCAATTTGTGTAATAATAGTTCGTTATGTACACTTTCAAAAGCTTTAGAAAAATCAGGTAAAGCATATCAACCTGATGACCTTTGTCTAAAGCAGATTTAACTTCATTTTTAAACAGCAGCAAATTTATTAGTGTAGATTTACCTGTAATAAATCCATGTTGTAGCTCAGTTACATTGGCCACAAATTGAGGTTTCAAATAATCAAGTATGCTGCTTTTAAAAACCTTTACAGCTGTACTACGAATGCTAATCAGTCTATAATAACCAGCATAATTTTCATTTTCCTTCAAAAAATGTTTTGTTTTTTTTATAAATACTTTTTATTTAACTTAATTAATATTTTTATTCCGACAATTCTATATCATTAATTTTTCCCATTTCTAATACCAACAATAAATGCATCGTGTGGTTGTCTGCTACCTTGTTTTGTGGAAAAACAGCAAAAGCAGAAATTCTTTCCCAAGCATTAAAACTTGTTAATCTCTGTTTCTCTAGATGAACTTTCTTCTTGTCTGTATCTATTTTGGTTCATTTTTCATCATTGCTATTAGAAACATTTGTTGCTTCTGTTGCAGAACCACAATACCGTATACCTCCACTAGTGCAAGATCATCTCAACTGGAAGCTATCTGTCTTGAATGTTTAACGTGCGATGTGTTTGTGTTGTACATAGTAATGACAAAGTTAATTATTTTTTAACTTCCTTTCCTATTTTATTGTGAATTGTATATTGTTTTTCTGTTGCTTATGATAGGTAATAATTATGGAAGCCTCATTGTGCATAACATTCAAAATAAATTATTTTTGCCTTTTGTGGCACTGTCATATGCAATTACTTTTGTTGAGTGCAATATATTGTTGGTCAGAATGTTGATGTGTCTAAACCATACACCTTTTGTTCCCATTGTTATTTTCATTGAAAATTTCATGAAAATTATTATTTTTCTTAAGTATGCATCATTAGCCATTAATGATGATCTGAAAATTCTAGATTCACCGGCGGACAACCTTATGAGTGGTCGTGCTTTGAACTGATCATTCATAAGGACGTTCGCCGGTGAGACTGGCATCTTTAGCTTCATGCTAATGCTTTAGCGTGCATCATTAGCCATTAATGAAGATCTGAAAATCCTAGATTCACAGGCGGACATTCTTATGGGTGGTTGTGCTTTGAACAGACCAATCATAAGGATGTTTGTTGATAAGACTGGCAACTTTGGCTTCATGATACTGCTTTAGCATGCATCTTTAATCGTTAAAGATCTGAAAATCCTAGATTCGCTGGCGGACATTCTTATGAGTGGTCGTGCTTTGAACTGACCATTTATAAGGATGTTCGCTGGTGAAACTGGCAAGAACATCAATGCACATACATCAAGTCACTGTTCTCATAATGAAGGATTCTTAACTCTTTTATTGTTTTGCAATTGTGTGACGACTGGTTATGTGGTGATGACTCAGAACAGCTCTGAATGAGTGCTGGTGGCTGAATACTTTCAATGAATGTCGCAGCCTGAAGTGGACACACTTGTATCCTAAGAATGGAAAGAGATCGTTGTGCAGAACATGACTGAAGTGACAGGAAGGTGTTACCTTTTATCACCTGGCATTAGTATTTAAAGCCACTTATCGTTTTCAGCAACAATGAAGGGGGGGATGTAGGGGAAATTGGGTAAAAAATTGATTATTGGTTTTTATTCCTGTATTGTTCCCCCATGTTTTTAGTACATTCTAATGGAGTGTTGCACCAATCAGGTTGTGGGAAGACCTTTAAAATTTTAATAAAATCGCGACATAAACTTTATGGAGGCCTGTGAAATGAGGATGATACAGAAGAGAATTTTGGTATTGGTTTCAGAATAATAGAATTGTAAATCCTTTCTAATGCTATTAGTAAATATTGTTGTTGTGTAAAGAATTATAAACAAACTATGATTAGAGAGAAATGGTAAAAGAAGGAAAATACAGAAGTGATGAAGATAACATTCCAAAAACTACTTTTCGACATTAGCAAGCAATTTCCTGAACTTTCATTTTATATAATAAATGTACCATTTGAAAAAGGGGGGAGAGAAAGAAAGAAAAAGAAAAGAAAATAATAATAATAAAATTCAACATATAATTTGCCAATTTAGTATTTATTTGCAGTATTCAAAGAAAAGAATTTCTGCAAAAGGAATTTTTTAGAGATCAAAGCAATTTTTTAAACTAAAATTTTTTGCATTTAGTAATTAATAAATATTCATTCATTAATATTAAACGAAATATAGGTAATGCTGCAATTTTCTTATTCCTTTGTTTATTTGTATTTCAGGAACAGTAAAGGAATGTTTCAAATTTCAAATGTGATGATTTTCTGGAAACCATGTACTTTAGTGAAATTGAGTACCTTATGTATTAAAAAATTCAAAAGTTCATATTATGAACAATTTCACAAAAAAATATTTTTATTTAATAATAAACATTTTTTTCGAAATATAAACTTCTTTGGGTTACAAAATTTCATTGTCCTGTATCAAATCCCTGCATAAAAAATTAGAATTCTACATTGTGTGTAAATCCGCCTACAACCTCCTTAATGCAATACTGGGTTTGAAAGCATTGTTATGTAATGTGTATAACCTTTATTCCATCGTTACAAGGCAGAGTTTTGACTGAGAATGGTGAAGTTAAGTATGTGAAATTAAATAAATGGTTTGAAATGTTTTATTGTTTTCGTTTTCTCACATAGATGAGTATTTTGCTACAAAACAACGTATCATCCCAATAATCCTACTTTATATTACTTTATAAATATCTCTGTACTTTAATATTAAATGAAAATTTTCAGAAACGCTAAATGCACTGAATAATATGACATAAACACTCTTGTGATGTCTTTTTATTTTTCAGTAATTACACAAATGTAACTTTTTGAAATATCCCTCACGTTAATACTTACATTACAAGCTTTGATTTATATTATTGCATTTGTGAATACAAGTGCTTCAATGATTTCTTATGAATTTTCTTGAAAACCTAAAAGTGTTCTGTGAAAATGACCTTAAATTTGTGAATTTTCTCAGGAGTAGCAGAAGATGCAATTTTTCAAGGAAAATGTGCATATAGAACTAATTTCTTCTACAATATTCTTGAAGTAAAGATGTGTTTCTGTTCTACCATTAGGAGACTGAAAAATTGAAATGTGAAAAAATATCTTTCAGGCACCAAAAGTTAGTTGCTGGGAATGTGGGGGGAGGGAGGTCAAAACCGATAAGAGAGCCCAGACTGAAGATATTAGGAAGCTAACTAATAAATAAAAGTCTGTGCCATTCTGTAGACTTTCTTCTGCTTTTTTGCTCTTATAATGAAAATCTCCCTTGAAAATTCTATTCGCTATTGTGGATTTGCAGATATATTCCATACATACCTATGCTTACATAGGTAATATATGCAATATGACTGCAAATTGAGAAGTCTTATGTCAGCCTTAGGCACCAAAACTAGTAAACAGTAAGATAGCACACTTAAAGCCAGTGTCACAAGAGCATCGTGTTGATATGCAATAAGTAACACTATCTTATGTGGAACAGCCAAAGCACTCTTGTGCTATTTTGCTTAAGATAGTGTTATTCTATGATCAATGTGTATTACTTAGCGTGTAATGATGCTCATGTGCAGGTGAGGGCCGTAAGTGAAGCTCAAAACGCTCTGACCTTCCCTTGTAGGGAGGGAAGGCAATTCATTTTTTGAGGGTCCAAAAAATCTCATCCCTGTCCTTGTCACAGAAGTCAGTCAGTAGCCATGAGATATGTCAGTGGTGCTGATAAACAAGGTATTTCTCTAAAAAATATGCTTTTCCTGCCATCTAGTGGCAATCAAAGAGTTCCTTTTAGTACTTCTAAGACACCCAGATACCAAGAAAGTCGTCAGAGAATGAGTAACCACCTGGAGATTTGTCAGGCAAAAGCATTGTAAAGTATGTTGTTAACAAACAGAAAGAAATGTTTCTCAAACAAAAGTGTGCATTTCATACCATCGGTTAGGAACTGTGGAGTATCTTAATACGTTTTCTATTCTCTAGAGACTGACAAGTGTATCAAAGAATAAATGCTACTGAATTGAAATAAAAATAATTTCATTGAACAGTAGAACGAATGTTTTGTGAAATGCTTCAACTGATCTACATGCTATTCATGGACAAGGCTGTAGAATGATGCTATTTCTCAAATGCCTTTAAAGCCTTCAAACGATACCTAAAATATAAAATAGTACCCTCCACATCCCATTATTGCCAGTCATGCTGTAGAGAACAATGTCTAAGGCAACCAAAGGTACACAGGAAAGTTGTATGAAGTGATTACTGGCAGTATTTCTTGATTCAAAGGGAATTATTCACAGAGAGTGTGTGCTGGTAAGTCAAACAATAAATTTAGTATATTATTTATTTGTTTTAAACCATTTGTGGGCAAGGATTAGTCAAGTGCAGCTTATTGAGAATAAGGCTCATGGTTACTTCTGCATGACAATACCCTCGCCCACAAGTTAAAGAAAGACAACTATTTTTTTGCTCTGACAGGCAATGGAGCTCAAACATCCTGCACATTTGTTAAATCTTGTACCTTGCAACTATTGGTTGTTTCCCAATGAAGATGGCAATCAAAGGAAGTCAACACAACACCATAGAGGACAATCATGAAAATTTGACTGTGGTCTTTATTGCAATTCCAAAAAATGAGTAATGAATGCTGTGACCAGTTTTTAAATTATCAGCAATGCATTGATTCAGATAGGGACTGCTCTGAATAAAAATAAGAAAGCCAGTGTTTTTTTTCGAACATTTTTTTGTGGAACCTGTTGCACCAAAACTTGGACAGATTGTGTAGATCTAAATAAAACCTGCTGTTAACATTGCAGTATAAATATTGTAGTTATTATATATGTGAATGTTATTAATATTACTATTGAAAAATTTCATTCAACTATTACTGTTGAATGTGGAAAATAAAGTTCATTAGTATTCATTCTTATACTTGGTCATGCTGACCATTTGTGAGGCAGTTTAACGGGAAGGCAAAACTGCAATTCTTTGGGCATGAAATTGATGAAGGTTCTTCTATGTAAATAGAAAGAATACAGAAGAACAAAAAATTGGTTAATATAAGTTATTTGTCATTAATATTGCATTTGTTTTGAATAATTAATTTGAGAAAGTGATCTTTCTCAAAATGTTTTTCTATCCCTCCAACTGTGAACAACACTGCAGCACAAACTGTACACAGAATTTTCACCAAAAATTGATACTCTTGTCAATCTGGCTGATGTTACAGCCCTTTGATTTGAAGTGAAACTTCAATTTCTAGGAGTGCTTCTCATGAAGCCCCTAATATTTATTGAGTGATGTTTCACTTAACTTTGACCATCAACTGCTATGGTCATTAGATTCGTTAGGGCAGGTAATGTTTTCTATGCTGGAAGGTGGTAGTAATTCCTTCCCTGCTGGATGGTTAGATCCAGCGCTGCCGTACACATCAGTTTATGGGGAATTCCCCCTCCAAGTATGTTCCCCAGCTGGGGCAAGCTCTTAAGTTTCCATGTGTGGTAGAGTATTGCATAAGTGTAAATGTACCTGTAATGGGAGAGGATAGGAAGAGGAAGCAAAGATTGTGTGCAGTCTGTGACCCGTTTGTCACGGTACTGCTCCAGCAGTCTCCTAGTATTATAAAAATAATCAGAGCAGTCAGCAGCAAAAATGGGTGCAATCTGTTGAAGCCCTCAGGTCTTTCTCAAAATGTTCTTTTCTTCTTTTGGTGCTTAAATAGAACAATACTCTTACAAGTTTAATTTTCATTAAAATCGCTAAATATTCACACATTTCAAAAGTTTAAAATGTTTTTGACCCTCTCCCCCAACTACATTATCGAAGAGAGATTTGTTCCTCAATGAAATATGTACTTCTAAGTTGGATCTTTAAATAATGGCATGAATCTTTTTGAATAATTTTCAGTTATTTTGAGTGAAATCATTACCCCAAAAATACATAAACAAGGAATCAAAAATGGCTTCAAATGTTTTGCTTAAATAGATTTTTGTCATCTTAATATTTAAATTTGATATTCAGTGAGTTAGCTTCAATTACTGATTAATGGCCAGCCAAAACTCAGAATGTTCATATTGTTAAAGAACAGCTGCTCAAAAGGTCGTACAATGCCTCAACTGTAATTCTGTCTTTCATGATAGCTGCAGCAAACGAGCAAGTAGTCAATGGATTCCTGTAAACCTCCCTCATCAAATGTGACCACGAACACAGAGTTAGTAGAATTATTGAAATCTGAGATACTGAAACTTTGCAACGATATAAAATCTGAATCGACATTGGTTTTACAGAAAATCGACCTACTATCTGAAAATGTTAAAAAAATGCCAAGAAGATTTAAAAATACCAGAAAATGGGCATCGCACCATATTATCCTTTGTTGAATACCCGCAAGCTCTTCATACTAGCGCCCAGGTTATCTCGGACCATATTCTATTCACTGAAGAGTTTGCCGCGGAATTTCTGAAATTCAATACAATCGAGCCTGATGGTCCACTACCAGCTCTACATGGCGAATCAGGTTCCGATCTCCTTGAAGACGTGGACTTTCAAACAGACGACGTATATAAAATACCCAGCTAGATTCTAATTCTTCACCAGGCCCGGATGCTATCCCTTCTATAGTGTTGAAAACCTGAGCCAGAGAACTGGCAGCCCCTCTTACATCTATCTTTCGTAAATCACTGGACACGGGAATTTTACCTGGAGACTGGAAAACAGCTACAGCCACACCAATCTCCATAAGGGCAACAACTTGAATCCTAGCAATTATAGACTGATAAGTCTGACAAACTCTGTTTGTAAGGTCATGGAGCGCCTTTTTGTAAATAAACTGATTTTGCCCACCACGAAGGTCTCATACCACCAGAACAACATGGGTTTGTCACAAACAGCCTCAACCACCAACCCGCTCTCTAGTACACAAACTTGGATAGGAGACATTGATTTTAAAAAATAAATAAATAAAAATAATTTAAAAAAACAGCGGATGTCCTGGACTTTCGACCTTGCAAGGCGTTTTATAAGGTTCCCCACAAGCGTCTGTTTCACAAACTTTTCCATTTCGACATCCGCGGTGAGCTCCTCATGTGGTCGAAATCCTTTTTGACTGAAAGGACATTCCGAGACAAGATTGAATCTTATGTATCATCCCTTTTCCAGGGGAGTCCCTCAAGGATAGATCCTTGGACCAAATACTGTTTATTCTTTACATTTGCGATTTTACGCGCAACGCACAAAAATTTCTCCATTTACGCCGATGATACCAAAATCTATGTCAATCCACTTGAAAACTCCCATCACTTACAAATCGACATCGATAGTCTCTTCAAAGTTCAATTTTTTTCAAATTTGTTTTTTACCTTTACTATTGAAACTAGAGCTTCTTCGTTAATGTAAACTATGCCTCAAAATTAGATCTCCAAATTATTTAATGTACCTTGAAAAAAATGTGTTTGGTAATTTTGAGTTGAAATGTGCAGGGTCGTACGAACGTTACATACGCAGTAAATTGTTAGGTTGCCTATGATGCCAAGATGGCTCAGTTGAAAGTGGATGAGCTTCTTATCCACAACGCTTGGATTGTAATCCCACCATGAGTAAATATTTTTTTGTTTGAACTTTTAATAAAAGCACAATTCATTTAATTCGAGAGTAAGAGTGCCATTTTCATTTAAACCTTCATTAAACATGCCATTTCACGAAATCCGATTACAGTACCGGCAGTGTACAAGTGACTCTGACAGTTCTCTCACCACGTGCTGTGGTATGTCATGTGACTTGCTCTGAGGCAATCAGCTTGCGAGGATTTGTTTACTTTTTCACAGCCAGGGTTCAGCGTTGCCGCTCATCCAACTCACACGAAGTCGCCGAGGCGGCAAGCTGCGGCTTTGATGAAAGTTATGAACATGATATCAGGACGGGTCATAGCCTGTCAGTAAGTGTTAATGATTTGAGATTGCATTTATCTGTCACGTAGGTAGTGCCATGTGCGCAACAAGTGTGCAAACAGCGCATTTAACAGTCAGAGTCGCTTATACGCTGCCAATACTGTAGTCTTGTTGAGACTACCCACACCATATTTTTGACCATGCCATATAATGCCACATCTTATTGGGAGAAGTTTATTGTTTAAATTGTCTAAAGAAGTGTTAAGGTGTTTACTGAGAAATTTATAAATATACTACATAAGAAGTCATAATTATATTTCTAGTTTATTCATGAGCATTGGATGTGACACAAAGTGGGGTGACATGCTGAAGGGCCTTTGATTATGACCTTGACTTGAGTAAAGATCTCAATTTTTTGTATTGTCTAATAAAGCTTTGTAAAATGGTTAAAGTGTATTAATATTGTAATTGTGTTTTAATTAAATTTGTAATTTTGGAATATGTGATGGCCAGTAAGAATGAGAAGACATTTATATTTCAGTCTTGATTTATTTATCGTCCGATAAAACTGCACAGCGTTAACTTGGTGATGGAATCGAACATCTGAAAAAAATGGCACCTCCCATGATTGCACTAATAATCCCACCCTCCCACGACTTTTCGGGGTAACATTTGAACTGTTCAGAGCATGTTTTAGTTATCCATACCCGTTCCTATTCTTGACAGCCTTGTGTTCGGTTGCAAACAATAGAACACGTGCACCGACTCTCGCCCAGTCGAAGAGGGGAGAGACTTACGATAATAAGATTAGGCCGAACTCCTGTAGGTCTTCAACTGTCATTGCCAACGGTGGCAGGGTGCCCTGCGACGAAGCCTAGTAACTTCACCGCCTTTCCGGAGAAAGCCGAGTACAGAATGCGGAATCGAACACTGAGCAAAGCCTCGACATTGCCAAGTATTATGAGACCCGCAGTTAGGAATGGCTTCAAATAACCAAGAAAAGAATGTTCGGAACACGCATACAATTGACATGAAATTTATTTCAATCTAAATTTTCATTAACCGGATGCGGATGCTTCCGAAGTGTTGATTTAAAATATATGTGGGTGAAACATTGAATTATGACGAAGTCGATTTTTGTAATAAGAAGAATTTATTTAAATTATTGAACCACAATTATCAGAATTCGTTAGTATGAAGAAATATGTAACAATGCTTTTCAAATGCTTAATGAACATGTCCAGTCACTTGGTGCTCAAAAGGCCCGATCCATGAAAAAATTCCAAATCCCCTCCCCCCTAACGGTACTTTTGAGAGTACTGCATTCAAATGTGATGTTTGCCACCGCAAAAAGTATATACGTATATTTCGTATATATGGAGTAATATGCATAGTATATACTAAAAGTTATGTAAGGATGCGAAAAATTCGCGATTTCAACGAAAATACGCATTTTGAAGACCCTTGATACCGAAAAAGTGTGTGTGTGTGTTTTCCAAAACGTTCGTCCAACTGTGAATAACACAAGCTCCTAAACTATTCTTAGAATGTTTTCCAAAGTGAATATTCTCCAGACGATCTGGCCCGACTCGATGCTCTGCGGTTATGAAAATCATTCTTTAAATTGTTGCGGATCTTTACAAGAAGTCCATGGAACATTTTCCAAACTTTCTCAAAAAATGCAAAAAAATTTTGAGTTAAACTTTTATCCTCTGATAGCGTAAAGGATGCTTTAAAAATGGCGCAGCGTTCTCTTTCGCTGACATCTCTAAATTTTGGAAAATTAAGTTCAAAAATTTTTCAACGTTTTCCTCCAACTATAATATTGAAGATAGAAATTGTTTCCTAAAATGAGTTCTTCAGGTACATATTTAAACAAGGTTGTGAACAATTTTTCGAAAATATAAGTAGTTTTTGCGTAAAATATAGACAATTTTTAAACAATTATTTTCTGGAAAACTGCTCAAACAATTTTCTTTAATTTTATTTTCTCGAATAGAGCATTGGACACTTGAAAAATAATGCAGGTCCCGTTTTCGGCGAACTCTGTATTTTCGAAAATTGTCAAACAATATTTGCTAAATATAATATTGATAATAGGGAGTTTTTCTTAAGGAAATCTGTTGTAATGAATTAAAACTGTAATGTCATGTGTAATATTTAAAAAAGTAATTTTTGCTTGAAGTAAGGGCAATTTATATCATTTCACAAAATCAACTACCTTTTTTCCTTAATTTTTTTAAACGGATAGAACAAAGGGTGTTTGAAAAAGCCACAAGGTATATTTTCGACAAAATCTGAATTTTCCAAACTTGCAAACAAAATTTATATTGCGAAACGACAATATCGATGATAGAGATTTTTCCCTTAATAAAACCTTTTCTAGAAAAAATATCGTATCTTGAAATAATGAAAATCTCTGAATTTTTGAAAATTATAAATTCAATTTTTTTAAAAGGGTCGTGTGGGGTTAAGAATATTTATTGGCTGGTGGTGTTTGGGTCATGTGACTGACGTGTCTACTCTGAGGCCCAGTGAATCTCAGGGAGTTTGACTGAGTTCGAATCCCAGCGCGGAGAAAAATCTTCGTTGTTTTGAAACACTTGATCAGGTTTACGATGTATTATATTGTGTGGCTGTTACAAATAATGGTGAAAGTATGTATTGCAGTTTCCTCCGACTTGAGATTGAATAGGATACTTACGGCTGGGGCGTCACTTTTACCACTAGTGTCATAAATAACTATTATCTCTAAAGGAGGTTTGAGAGAAGTAAAGCTGTATATTTACTATAAACAAACGAAGGACTACAGTCGCTGGCCACATTATTGCCACTCTGAGATTATTTAGGAAAACACTTTAATATCTTGTTTTATGTAGTAATTTTCTAACCCTTCTCTAACTTCTCCTTTATTTATCGAATGGACTGTCGAGAAATATTGCATTTTAGGGATATTTCATTCATATTATACTTCTCTTTTGTTTACAGATGTGTTATTACAGCATTTTGTTCATCTGTGAGATCTTTGAGGTTGCCCATGTTAATATTCAGAAATTTTACTAAAAAAATTGTCCTAAGGGAACTGCGAAAATTCCAAAACCAGTTTATAGACCGCACTGACCATTAACACTCAGCTAAATGATACCTAACAATGAACAAAACTTTTTCAGGGAATACATATCTAGGCTTCTTTGTTTCTTTATTGGCATTATTGGCGGCATTTAGTTGCATTATTGGCGGTCTTAG
Source organism: Teleogryllus occipitalis (assembly GCA_011170035.1). NCBI lineage: Eukaryota > Metazoa > Arthropoda > Insecta > Orthoptera > Gryllidae > Teleogryllus > Teleogryllus occipitalis. The sequence continues at coordinate 375,097 of BLKR01000375.1, forward strand.
AACTTGTTAACAATTAGGGTTACATATTACTGGCCGAAAATACGTCAGTGTTGTATTCCAAATGTTAAATATGAATATTTTACATATTTTCTTGTAGATGGCCTGATAATGTGGCCTGGGACTGTATCTAAACATTCGTTGTTCCAATATCCGTAGTTTCTCATGACCATGTTCCTCCTCCGAACAGGCCAAGAGAGTCGCAAGATGGCCTTGACACACGGATCGAATTTGAAAGGCGATCGAACACAGTTGAATAGTAATCGTGGCCCATGCAGCAACAGCGGAGATGAGGCCAGCATCCCATATTGGATTCAACAAAAGCTGATGATAACTAGACTGCATATTTTAATGCTCGAGAACTTCCATTTTAAGGACCTGTGTTTTTAAGGGGTGTAAATTGGCGTTGTAATTTTTTAAATAGGCTATGTAAAGTGAGATGAAAAATAACTTTTTGTAATACTGTACTATTATTTTGACTTAACTGAATCAGAGGAAAGAAAAAATACTCTTAATGGCCGGAGGCCATCGTCCGTAATGGCTATTAACAGTCCCCGCCTATTAAGGACAATAGAAACAAATGATTTGTATAACAGATGAAGGATGAGTACTCCTCCAAGAAAAGGTGTTTCTTATTTAAATTATTTTTTTTATCAAAAGACGGTGTTATTAAAAAGTATTGAACGACACGCGACCAATATCACAAATAACTAACTTGGTTATAAACGTCTGCTAACGTTTTATAAGCTTCAATCGCAAAAGTTATTTGTTCCATAACTGGCTTACGACGTTAATAACTATTTCAGAATAAATTTTACTAGTTGGAACTGAAACTTGGACTTCTTGGAGAACTTTACTGTATTCATTAATTCTTAGTCCGCTTTCGAAGCTAACGGTAGAAGTCATAGTGTTGAATCAGCACCCTACCAGCGAATGCGAAAGAAATCGAAGTGAGAAGCACCGGCAAAGGTGGTTCAGGGTATCAACTGATGTTATTGCAGTGCCTCTTACCGGAAGGTCTAAGACACGACGGTGGCACGATTTTCGACACTGGCTTGGCCGAATTCATCGGTTAATTTCCGTGGTTTCTCCGATCAACATGAGGCGAATGCCGGCGCAGTACCCTGACAAATGGGCCACAGACCGTGCGCTATCATTCCTTCCTCTTCCTTACCCTATCCTCATTCCTTGCTTACACTCACTTTGCACTACATTACCACACTTGTTGGGAGACCAGTGTGACGTCGTCGTGATGTGAAAAACAACACAGACACGGAGTTTCCTTGTACAGGTTTATTTACAATTACTGTATATGACAATGTTTACATACTCCTCCGGAAACTACCGCTGCACTCCACAGCACTACCATTCCTGAGGCAAGCCGCCTCAGCCTGACCCAGCGCGAACGAAGCGTACGCTGTCCTACACCTACCTTCATCGAGCAGACTATCTCTGCACGGAGAGATGTCCTCAATGTCCTGATCTTTCATATGTCTTCCCTTCGCACATGCAAGGGCGGACAACGCATGAGCAGTAGGCAGGGGCGGATCCAGCCGATCATTTTGGGAGGGGGGATCGTATATTTTTGTTAAATAATAAACATATTTGTTATTATTTTGTGTATTATTTATGTATTGTTCATATGGTATTATACATAATTCGTACATACTTAAATCAATTTTGCAGAATAAAGGAAGGAAACAAACGAAAACTAGGCCTTTTGGGAGTGGGGCATGGCCCCCAAGCCCCCCTCCCCTGGATCCGCCGATGGCAGTAGGTATAGGGCCTCACCCCTTCTTCCCGCATCCTTCTCTGGTGAGATGAGGAAGCTGTGCCCCCCGTGAGATGATCCTGAACGTTCAGGTTACTGGCTTCACTACTTTCCAATTTGTTTTGTCTGTTAAATTTTAATTATTATTTAATAATCACGGCGAACGTGAGTGCAAATGTTAAAGGTTACTAACTCCTTTTAAAACATCGTAAATGGTTTATGAGCTTTGTATAATATTTAACATTGATACTTTAATTTTGATTATCAAGGTTTGAAATGTCAATATTTTGTTGATGTCGTTTGATTGGCTGATGATATCCGGCGCCGGCCATCACGTCAGCTTGCGGGAAATTTCCCCTTCCGGATATCTCCCCCAGTCGGGGCGAGCTTTAAGATCACGACATGTGTGCTAATGTAATGCGTGTAAGTGTGCGTAAGCTAAGGCGAGAGCATTGGAGAAGCAAGAAGGAAAGATCGCGTGCGGTCCGTGGCCCGTTTGTTAGATCGGCATTAGGCGCGTTTGTTAACCGGCGGTTAGAATTCTCCTCCAGTCAGCGACTGAATTCGATCTAGCTAGTGTCGAAGATATGCGACCGTCGTGACCAGAACCTTAAGTCTTCTCGGTCAGAGACATTGCAGAGACAAGCGGCAATCCCGGTTCTGAGCTAAACTCAGCCGATCCATTCATAGAATTGATTCCTTTTCTTGTCTAGTAAAACATTCTGATAAATAAATGCTCTGAGGCAACGTCGGGTTACTTCCACTAGTTAGCAACAAAAGACGGCTCCATCTGCTGACCGAGCTTATTGTTCTGATCGACGACGATGACGCGCTTGCAACGCCTCTGGATATAGCGAGCGCCCAGAAGCGATGCTCTTTCGTTTCCGCCCGTTGCGCCGAGGGACACGCTCGGCCGCGCCACAAAGCGCAGCCAGCCGCCATTTTATTTATAGTGCCTTTCCAGATCGTCGACTTGTTCTCTTCAGTTCAGCGGGCGTTGCCTCCGCCGGTGCAGAGTGTGTGATGCAGAGGTACCTGGTAGCGATGCCGGGTGGAAAAATTTGCCAACAAATCCCTGCCCCCATATTCAACAGGCGAGGGCAATGTCTCACTCCAAATCAACATTTTTTTACTTTTTCACTACCGCTTACACAGGGGGAGAGAAAGTTATGAAATGCTACGCGAAGAACGGCGGAAGGGCATTTTCGCAAGAAAAAAAACCCTTATTACATAAGAAACGAAAACGTCATTAAATTCCGTTCCTAAACTTAGAAAAAAATCCTCTAACACGTGGTGTAGAGTTCCATGTTTTGTGGGTTCTTGACACCGAAAAATCGAACGGCGGGAAAACACTTGTGTGTGTGTGTCCGTTTGTAAACAAAGCCAGCGGCTAAACCTTTCAGACAATTTTCTCCAAAATTGATTTTCCCCGATCGATCTGGCTGATGGTGCGGCCTCTTAAATTTGAGATCGATATTTTTAATTATGAGGGGCACTTTACATAAAGACCCTGTGACATTTTCAAAATTTTCAAAAAATTGGCTCCACTGTTTTGATTAAATTTTTTTGTTGGATAGTGTGAAGGACGTTTAAAAGATTGGTGCAGGTCACCTTCTTCTTGTAACTACAATTATGAAGATAGAGATTTTTCCCTTAATGTCATCTTTTCCTTAAAGGTAGATTTTGAAATAAGATCACGTACAATTTTTCGAAAATCTGAGTACTTTTCGCGCAATTTTGCGTTTCGGGACCAGTCACTTCAGTTCACTATAACCGAACGTTCACTATTTCCAGAGTCGACAGTACATTTATTATTGAAGTAAACACTTTCTTTTTAAAAATGCATTTAAAACTAGTGATGATACAGAATGGCCAACATTTTCTTGTACTAGTTAGTTTTATTCTCTTAAGTCTGAGTTATCTTTTAGGTTTTGCCTCACTTTCCTCTCGGTTGTCGTCTTTTGGTGTCTAAAAGAAGTTTTTTCCACATTTCTCCATTTTTCTGTTCCGTAAGTATAGAACTGAAATTCCACTTTAAGAACATTAGTAAAACATGGTCCTATGTTCGTTGAAGTTTGGAGTCGTTTTCGAGAAAATGCCGTTTGAACTTTCCTGAAAATATGCAGTTTTGAGTTCATTTTCACAAAAAACATTTGAGTTTTCGAGAAACTTTATAAGACATAATTTTAAGCACTCTCATAAGCACTAATGAATACCAATTGCCGGTAATGTAGCAGTTAAATTGGACCTAGGCCATTTTTACTTTCTCGTCGGAGTAATATACGTAGTATAGAGAAAACTATGTAATGCTGCGCAAAAAAACTGCGTATTTTCGGCGGAAAAAAATTAATTGACGGGCTCTGGTGGAGAAAAAGTGCATTAAACCAGTTGATAAATTAAGAGAAAGAAATCCTCTAACATGTGGTGTAGCCAGAATTCCTGTTTTGTGGGTCCTTGATGCCGAAAAATCAATTGGAAGCAAAACGTCCGTCCGTATGTACATTTTTCTGTCCGTCCGTCTGTGAACGCTACTAGCGCCTAAACCACATGTGCGATCTTTTTCAAATTGAAGAAACCCATGTCGATCCGGCTCTAGTTGAAACTTTGAATTTTTGAGAAACATTCTTTAAAATTTGGGGGTACTTTACATGGAGCCCGCCGGACATTTTCAAAATTTTATAAAAAACGGCTCCAAATTTTTTCTTCAAATTTTTGGTATTTTTTGTTATCCCAAAAAAACCCTACACCATGACATAAACGCCATATTGGTCTATTCTTCTGTTTTTTTCAAAAATGTTAAATATGAAATTTTTTTGACTTATCTCTCACGTCGGTAATATTTACATCAAAGGCAATTTCTTCACATTAATATATTTATGAGTACATGTGCTTTAAATAATGTCAAATAAAGTTTCTCGAAAACTCAACCGTTTTCTGTACAAATGAACTCAAAATTCCGCATTTTCAGAAACGCTCAAACGCCATTTTCTCAAAAATGGCTTCAAAGTTTTTCTTCAATTTTTTCTAATAGATAGTGTACGCTGTTTAATATGACGTGAAGTTTATTTTGGTGTATTCATTTGGTTTTTCAAAAATTACACAAATGTATTTTTGTTAAATACCTCTCAATCCGTTAATATGTACATTTTCATCGATTTGTAGGCATTATTAAAGTTATGAGTGGAGGTGCTTCGAATGATTTCAAATGACCTTTTTCGAAAACTCAATAGGTTTTGTGAAAAAGGGCTTCAAATTTCGTATTTACAGTAATGCTTAATCGCCATTTTCTTAAAAACCGTTTCAAATTTTTCAATGGAAATTTCTATTTAGGGCGAGTTTTTACTCTTCTTTAATATTATTGAAGTGATATTTCTGTTGTACTACTAGGAAAGCAAAAAGTTAAGATAATGTCAAAAAATGAACTTTGAGCGACGATAGGTGACAGCTGGCTAGAGAATGGAACCAACCTTAAAGCCAGAGCACACCAAGGAAATTAGAAAACTAAACTACGGGAAAGTCTGTGCCATTCTGTAGCACTTCTAGTTTCAATTGTCTTTTACTCTATTCTTACAAGAAATTTAAATAAAAAATTTGGGGCAATTTTTGAGAAAATTTTGTAAGTGTCCCGGGGGTTTCATGTAGAGTACTTCCAAATTATAAAGACTGTTTTTCAAAATCGCAGAGCTTTCTGTCAGGCCAGATAGACCGGAGAATATTCGTTTTAGAAAAATTCTACAAATTGTTTAGTGTTGTTCACAGGCGGATAGACTGACGGATGTTTTGGAAAAAGAACAACAACTTTTTCGGTATCAGGTGTATTTCTGTTGAAATCACGAAATTGATTGTCCGCAGCATTATATAACTTTCTTTATACCCGTACTACTGTGTTACTTCGTAATACGTACGTGTACGAGAAAGTAAAATGGAGGGGGTAATAAATGAAATTGCTTTCCCCTCCCCCAAGGATTTTCTGAGTGCAAAACCACCTGACGGCGATATCGGAAGCAGTGCCGAAGACTCCATATCTAAGCAATTGTTTCCGGACTTCAGGTTAATATTAAATATCTTGCCTAATAATCTATTTGATCAACATCACCAACCAAGGCCCATTTATACATAGTCACACATGTTACACATGCCACAAATTTTGCAGTAATTAACCAGTTTTACGCAAGAATTCTGAACAATGCTGTGCGGAAACAACAACGAATATTCGGCAGAAAAACGTATTACAGGCCCTGGTAACGAAAAGGTGGATAAACCAGTTACTAAATTTAGAAAAAAATGTCCTCTATTATGTGGTGTAGGCAGAAGTCATGTTCTGTAGTTCCTCGGGACTCGAACTTAGAATCTCCCGATCAGAGTTGCCACAGCGGAAGCGACAATGCTGGTTCTGAGTTACAGTCAGTCAGTTTCGTTATTCGAGATTTCCCACACCGCGTTCATTAGCACAAAGAGATCATCTTACATGACCCAGAAGTTTGTGACATTAATTCGGAGCGATCCTGTAACGTTTTGCCCCTCAGGTCGTCTTGTTTGACGCTCCCCAGATCACCAAGATTTTCTGAATTTTTCGACGCGGATAAAGTATTTTTGTGCGGTCTGACCAGCGTTTTCACCACTTTTTTTACCCGTGTAGTTACAGGTCTCATGGCGCTGTTTCAATTTTCTTACTCTAGTAAGGTATTAGGTTGCTTATAGTTCGTATGATGCGACGCGATATTTCCGACCCAACTGTTAATAAATAAATAAATAAATAAATAAATAAATAAATAAATAAATAAATAAATAAATAAATAAACAAACAAATAAATAAATAAATAAATAAATAAATAAATAAATAAATAAATAAATAAATAAATAAATAAACAAACAAATAAATAAATAAATAAATAAATAAATAAATAAATAAATAAATAAATAAATAAATAAATAAATAAATAAATAAATAAATAAATAAATAAATAAATAAATAAATAAATAAATAAATAAATAAATAAATAAAATCATACGATCAATGAGTAATGGCTTTGATAAACCTATTTTCACTACAGAAATGTACCTGGGAATGTACACTGCCCTGAGACTTTCATTTTGAACTACTTGTAGTTTTAAAAAAATGCTATACTACCCGAGACTGACGAAGACGTACTAAAAGGCCATCTTCGACAGCCGAACGGTGCGGGTCGTAATGGCTAAATGACACGGAAACCTGATCAAGAGCAAGTACAGAGAAGATGAAAGCATGACTAAACAATAGATACCCTAAATAATGTGTAAAAAAAATACATTTTTGTCAATATTTGTTCAATACAAAGAGAATGTAACCTGTGCATGTCCAAAAATGAATAAGAAAATACCTTTTGACATAAAAAGATTTTCTTTTTTAAGCAACTATTTCTATCAATAACCAAGTTGTTAATCATTATTTCAAAACATTAAATTATTAGAAGTTAGCGTATGTGGCACCTCTGGCGGGTATTTTCTTGAAAAACATTTTTGTTTGTGTTATACAATAATAAAAAGAAATTTTCAACATTTTAAAATTTGGCCAGTTTTGTTCCTCCTCAAGACCAAAATGTCACTTGAAAAACCTTTTGGAAATGTTTGTTTTCTAATGAAAATGTTTATGTACACAATACTTGAGATATTGACATGATTTGAATAAGAAGAAAAAAAAAATTGAGATTTGAAGTGTAAGATTTGAAGTGTAAACGCACTGTCAAATTGATGTCATAATTTTACTTTTATCAAATATATTTTGTCCTTTTTTTCCAGATATAGTCTCAGTATTTACATTTTTTTTGTACGTATAGAAGACCTGTTGAATTTGCATAAATATTAAGTTTTTCAATTTTTAAGATTGTCACATGAATTTGATTGATTTAGAGCTCTGTTTTTCAAGGTTTTCTTATAAATATTGATGGATTAATTGCATTTCCTATCTAGGATGAGGAAAATCTATTCAGTACAGATGGATTTTCAGGTTTTCCTTTAGAATTTTCCAAACGTTTTGAGCCAAGTTGTGAGCCATGGTACTCTAGCACTAGATTCTCATGGTGTATATTGGCGTGGTAGATGTCTCATTTACAGATTTATTGAATTCATGCATATGTAATCGGTATCTGTTCTATGTTACCCTATTTTCATTAAATTAATCGGTCGCCTCTCAATAGAATAGAATTTATGGGTTTAAATTTTAAATCTAAAAAAATCTTATTCTGTGAAGTGCACTAGTGTTGAAAAATATGTTCTTAAAATATTCATATCTTGAGAATTAAGTTATAATTTACTTTTCTAGGAATATATTTATTGAGCAAATATTAAGTATCTGTTATACTAACTCAAAAGTTGCCACTTAAAAACTAATTGCTAACACGTAAATCAAAAGGTGTTAGTGTGGTCACCCCTGCACTCCCATTAGGCTACCCCTGCCAAATAAAAGCCGAACGGCCCGATCAGTTAACTTTCTCCCCACCAGATGGGAGCACAAGCGAGTCCTGCGCAGTGGCGCCTTCGCCATCGACCAGACCACCAGTTCGCCTCCCGCCAGCAGCTGATTTCACGTTCGGCCAAGATGGCCGACGGGTGCTGCTAATCGCTCTGTATAAAAAGGGCGGCGAGCCGCTTTCTAGCACAATGCTTCGCCACTTCGACTACGCTGCCGAGAGGCTACTGCGTTGTTGAGGTGCGTATACCCCTCACTTGACATGTGACTGTGTTTTGTGTCGTGTGTCATCTGTCTTGAGCGACATTGCTCGTCGCAAGCCATGAATGTAACAATGTTTTGATGTGTTGATTTCCGTGTGTCAACGTGTCATAGAACATGTTTTGAAGCTTGAAACTACTGGTGAGGCATTCGAGAAGTGGAATTAATGTTGATTTAGTTGCTTGTCGCAGCTGTTCCAGTGACGTCTCTTCCCTCTTGTTTCAATTAGCTTGATTGGTAGGTGGTGTCTGCCGGTTACTATCTTGGTGTAGGTGTAAGCGATGTTGGCACTTTTGGACGTGTGAAACTTTCTGAGCAATGAAGTTGGGAAGTGACATTAATAGCGCACTGTTTAATTTCGATGACATTCTATTTTTTTCTGTTTTCTTGGAAGGACCCGTCAACTCTGAGAGTAGTCTTTTGTGTTAGGAGATTCTGCAGGTTAATTTATTACTCTTACGTAATTCTCTCATCCCACTGCCGACTGTAATTTTCCTTTGTTGCGGTTGCTTTCGTGCTTCCAGCGTCATCCCTTTCGTGTCTCCAGCTACACCTGTCAGTGCCTGTGGTGCCGAATGTGATTATTTTGAAACCTTCGACCCGTAACATTGGATGCTTTGGTTCTATTTTTGTCTTTAAGGGTACTCAACTGGTTGCCAACTGTTCGACGTGAGAGAGTATCTCTCCAAACAAAACAAATAAAACTTGAAATTGAAGGTTTCAACAATAAAGGATATTTTAAAGTTGTCACAGTTTTATTAAAACTATTTACACTAAGTAGTGGTTCAAGTATTTGGGGAATGTCAGTTATTAACAATACTATTTCAGTCAGCAAAACCATTGAAAGAAAACTTAAGTGGTTGCAGTGTATAATAAGGGTTAAGTTTAGAAACTACACATGGGCAACATTTTTGTGATGAGAGAGATAATCCTATTTATTTTAAATGCATTGCTGAATGCTTTGAGATGCTCAATTCCTTCAAGCAAATTTTTAATAAGTTTATGTTCGATATGTGTGATAGAAGTATCTAAAGTACTGAATTTATTATTCTTGAATAGTGCAAATGAAAAGTATCATTTCCAACTTAGTGATAACAAATTTGTAATTTATCAGATTCAAAGTTTTCAGAGCATTTATTACATCTTAATAACTTGTGACAGATGTTTGTGTATTTTATTATCTTGTCACCAACTATTATAATTTTGTCATTTGAACATTGTAAATGGAATATGATTAATGAGCTTAGTTACATGTTAAAGTTGCATTTAAAGATGAGTTCAGCACAAATGCAACCTTTGTATTTCTTGGAAGCAAAATGATTATTCTAAGAAACTTAGGGCATGACTTTTGAAGAGGAATTGGGAGGAAGTAATTTTGAACATTAAAATTTATTAGAAAAATTTGTATTTGCCGAATTCTACATGTATTAGTTGAAAGTGGCAGGTAGTCATGAAAAGTGGAAAATGTCATTTTAATAGAATGAATATATTGACTCTATTACATAAAAAATATTTGTAATGGAAAATATGTTGAGGTTTTAATGTTGTTGGGATTGAATTAATGTAGCTTTTGCAAGACCTATATTGTGTAGAGGACAGAAATTTGTCTTTGATGAATCCCACATAATAGATTTGGCTTGTTTTCAGCTATCACTTTTGTAATTTCTGAATGAGTGATGGATTTAATTTTCTTCATCCTAAAAAAAATGTTTATTACCACCTAATATAATGTGATAAAACACATTCCGTGGTTTGAATTTCTCTTGAATCTGTATTGTTTTTTGTTTGTAACCTTTTTTGAGAATTGTAGTGGTGTTCTAATCTATTTTCCTAATGTTTCTTAAAATTTGTAATGAAAGTGGGGAAAATGTTAGTCGGATTTTAGTTAATAATTTGAAAAGGTTGAAGATTTTTTCTTTCTTTTGATTGATTGTTAGTAATTCCGGGCGCGTCAACTACTATGGTCATTAGTCCCGTAAGTGTAGTGCATTTTTTTGCTCGGGAGGTGGCCGTGGTCTTTCTCCGCTGGATGGCCAGATCCGGCGCCGACCTACCGTCGCCTAACGGGGTTTTCCCTAACAAGGTATCTCGCACCAGCGGGGCACTGCCCCAGCCGGGAAAAGTTCTAAGACCCGACCGATCTCCCGGCGTGTGTGGTAGTGTAGGTGTGTGTATGTAAAGGGCGAGGATAGGACAAGGAAGAGGAAGGAAAGATCGCGCGCGGTCCGTGGCCCGTTTGTTATGGTACTCCTCCGGCATTCGCTGGGTGTTGATTGGAGAAACCTCGGAAAACTTATCGGTCAGGAAAGCCGGGTGCTAGAATTCTCCTCCAGACAGCAACTGACTTCGACCAGCTCAAAAGCTAGTGTCGAATATCCTGCCGCCTCGAACCTAGGATCTCTCGGTCAGAGGCGCTGCAGTGACATCAGTTGATGTACTGAGCCACCGCTCCCGGTCTTTCTTTTGAATATGTATTGCTTCAACCTTATCAGAATTGTGTTTTCTGTTTGTGAATATGAGAGTTTTCGTTGAAATATTGTAATTTACATATATCTTTGCACTAGTCACTAATTTACTTACAGAGCTTGATGAAATTCATTTAAAGACATTTGAATGGTAAGTAAAAAGATATAGGAATATTGAATTGAAAATAGAGCACAAGTTCCCTAAACTTCATTTTATAAATATATTTATCGTTTTAATAAATTCAAATCTGAAGGCCGTGGAATTCTTTTCACGAATTTAGTGTCCCAAGATGTTTTCGTGTTTTGGGGAATGAACTTTTTGAAAAAAGCATTGAAATAGCGTTTGTAAGAATAGAGAAGTTTAATAACATAGACACACAAAATAAAAAAAAGTTGTCAGAACCAAAGACTTGACACGTTTCTCTATGTATGTCGACACGAATCCGAATTGCGTCACCTCCCTCCAGTTTTTTTAGGGGTTGTTGTCAGACCCAAAACTTGACACACGTTTCTCTTTGTGTTTCGACGCGCTGAATCCGAATCTGAAGCCAGAATTGCGCCATCACCATCCAATTTTTTTTTAAATCGCGAAAACCCCCGGAAAATGTGACTTTCTCGGTGTTTTTTTAGCGATTTAAAAAAAACTGGAAGATTGTGTCGCCATTCTGATTTTGGATTCTGCGAGTCGACTTGCGTAGAGAAACATGTGTCAAGTCTTTGGGTCTGACAACAATCCCCGAAAACAAAAAATACAATGTCACGGTGTTTTTTCTCGATTAAAAAACAACAAGAAAAAACTAGAGGGTGATGGCGCATTTGTGACTTCAGATTCGGATTCAGCTGGTCTACGTACATAAAGAAACATGTTTCAAGTCTTTTCGTCTGACAACATTTTTATTGTGTGTGTCTGTGTAATTAACACTAATAATTACTGTATTACGTTATTGTGTACTATTGATTCTCGTTAATATAATTTCGACCCGAGATCACTAACTTGAATAGGCGTCGTTAGTCTCAGTTCGTAAAGTCGCGAGGATCAGAACCGGGGCTGGGAACTGAGTGATAAGTTTCCTTCCGGCACTTTCCCGCCTTTCAGTTGGAACCTGCGAATGCTCTCCGGTTGGTTCTTTTATTATTATTATTATTATTATTATTATTATTATTATTATTATTATTATTATTATTATTATTATTATTATTATTATTATTATTATTATTATTATTATTATTATTACTAGCAGCAGCAGCAGCAGCATTGGCGTTGAAACTGCACAAGGCAGACGATAAGTCCCGAAGACGTCGGACTCCCTTCTTGGCAGCGAAATGCAAATTTCTCGCATATTCCTAACTCTTGTATTTCCCTGGACCAGACGGTGAAATGTCCATGATGCGACGGCCCATAGAATGGACAGGTATTTCTGATCAACACACTGGATATGTAAGGAAAATAATCTTTTGAGACGATGTAGCTCTTCTGACCCGTCGAGCGTCGTCGCCCGGAATATGGACTCCTTGTCATGTCCGTGGACTTTATCTAACTTCCTGCGTATAGGATTGTTACTACGGTAGCTATATTGTATGAAATATAAACTAATATTAAGTCAAATGAAGTAAAAGTAATAATAATTTAACTTGTCATTAATGATGTGCTGTATTGTACGACAACTTAAACTTTGTAATAAAAGAAGGGGACTGGAGAAAGAAGTACGCAAATTCGACGTTCCGCCCCTAATATTTCTTGCCATTCCATTTCCTACTTGTCACAAATCAAGCCAATATCAATTCTCAGACCGCTGGGCAAAAGATACAATATAAACTTTGTGTTGTGTAATTCATTAGAAAATTAATTTTACAAAAATAGACACGTACATTCTGGTTGGCTCGGTAAACTGAGCGGGTCCCGCCCTGTGACCCAGTACAACCCGGTCTCGGATTCCTCGATTCGTCGTCGGTTGAACCGGAGTTGGTCGATTGCAAAGGAGCACGATAATCGCGAGCTCTGATTAAATGACTCGGAGTGTAGGTTCTAGATGCCTGCACTAATCCGAATCTGCGTCCCTACGAAAGTGGTAGGGTTCTCCAATCCCCAAGTATCACCTTTCAACTCTCTTCCTTCCCATTTTTGGTCGCTCCAGGTGGCGCAGAGTCTAGGGGCATTTGCACCCGAGGACGCGTTACATCTGGGCTGTGGGGGCGGTATCAACTGAATTCACTGCAGTGCCTCTGACTGGGAGATCCTGGTTCCACTCCCGACTGTGACAGGATTTTCGACACTAGCTTCTCAGCTAGGCCGAATTCAGCCGCTGCGCTGTCATGGAGGAGAATTCTGGCGGTCGGCTGCTCTGAACGGTAGTTTCACGTGGTTTCTCCGAACACCGCCTGAGCGGAGTCGGAGCAGTACCCTAACAAACGGGCTACGTACCGCGCGCGATCTTTTCTTCCCCTTCCTTGCTCTCTCCTAGCCCTTTACTCACTTTTACTTATACGCACTACTCTACCACACATGCCGGGATGGAAGGGGAAAATCCCGCAAGCCAACGTGTAGGTCGCGCCGGATCTCACCATCAAGCGGAAGAATACTGCTACTTCCCGTAATAAAACATGCACTGCACTAACGGGACTAATGGCTAGCCGTTTACGCACTTGGAAACGCGAAGTAATCAGTCCGGGCGATGGGTTCGAATCCCGCGTACGGCATGTGTTGTAAGGTGTTACATTCCTAGAACATATTTCACTCTTGAGCGTAAATCCTACCCTGAATTCCTTTTTCCTCGTTTCGGAGTGTGAGCGCGGATGAGATCAGGTACGCGACGACGGGTTTAAGGACCGCAGCAGGGTTCTCTTCCTGATACGATGGGCTCACGATCTACGCTTATTCATTATTATATGACCGACGTAAGCTCGCAGCTACATTGGCAGATTGGATGGGAAGACTTAGGTAACAAGGTGCCGCTCAACCTGGAGTAATAAGTCTGTCGGAGAAAGGGACGACCGGTCCAAAGACGAAGTTGTAATTATGACGTCGTATGTTAAGAATTACAGTCGGATATACATATAACGAAACGGCGATGTGGACCTATCCTCCATTAATATTTATGCATAAACTTCTATGAATTGAAATAGTCATGACTTTTGCTATGGTTTTGAAGAATTTCAGAAGCAAAACTATGATAAAATATGTATACAAATAAAAGAGAATGTACGTATGTCTGTCGCATACAGACGCGAAAACTACTCCACCGATTTCGCTGAAATTTTCACACCTTGTTCTTATTAGTATTGGGAATGTTTGAAGAGTGGTTAGAATTAAATCGGTCGTGGGAGTGTTCTTAATGATGATTTATCCGTTGGATGGCACAGGCGCCCCTGAACAGAAGCTCTACGCAACCCGCCGGACCGTAAAGTATTAAGCGCGACCGTCGCTGCATATTCTGCCCCTGCGATTGGGAAATATAGGAACATTATCTTGGAACAAGTAAATCAAATTTCTCAAAGAAAGTGTCAGAGAATGCATGTCCAAACATGAGGGAGAACGTTGACAACCTTGTCCAAACCCGGACATAGAATAACTTATACTCGCGAGAAAGTATTTCATCTAGAATTTTTGTCGAGTTTAGTGCAAAACGTAATTAACAATCACGTGACCAGTAGCGTGAAAAGTGTGATACACTGCAATAATGAAGCAGTGCCTGGTCCACTAGTGTACAATATAAAATAATATACATCCGTATTCTCGGGGTAGAAACTCGTTCTGGGGATGGGAACGAGAATAACCTGACAAGGGGTTTCACGGAATTAAACTGAAACATCTCAGATCAAACGTCTTGAGCTGTGCTGCGTATTTCTAAACGGGAATTTTTTACGCGCTAGTAAAAAGCAATGTGCGTGAGTATAAAGACGTTACTTTAAGGAGGGACCAGTTTGACTGATAGGGTAGCAAATAAAAGCCATGTCGGGCGTTGGCATTTGGGCGTTGGTGGTGTTGAAGCCAATTACAAAATGAGCCAATTTCAAACGTACGCATTGTTGAACTGAGTTTATGGACATAACCTCCAGTTATGGTGCAACCATTAGCTGTCAGAGCAGGCCCTTTTTAGAGTAATTCCTCTAAAAAAAACTATATTTGTTGTTTCAGCACTTACTCATGGAAACTATATAGGATTTACCGCCATTGTTTATTGATCGGAAAAGGTTCTTTTACGCTATGGGTATAGATTTTGCCGTAGGCCTACCATAACGAAGTCATTGTCATATGAATCAGCAAAGTAATTCAGTGTTAATAAAACATTGGCGTAATATTTATTTAATGTCAAAAACAATTGAAAACTGTTGTGACGTACTATGGCGAGAAGGGCAATATGTGCACGGTCAAGACCTGAAAGGCCTAAACAATAAATAGTACTTAATCGTATGCGTAATATGTTAGAAATAATCTGTGTTCTGAACGCTGGTTTAGTAATAATTACGCTTTGATGGCGGTGTCACAGTTCCCTAGACTGAAGGTTGGGATTATGTAGTAGGAACATTTAGCTAAAAGTTGACGAGTATTTAATTCAAGGTCTATATCAGCAAATAGTACATAATCGTATACATAATGTGATTGAAGTAATCCGTTTTCCTCTCGCAAATTTAGGAATAATTACGCTTTGATGGCGCTGCCGCAAATCGGATTTGTTTTATGGCAACATTTTTAGTTTAAGTTGATGAGCACTTAATTCGAGGCCTATACAGTGCGTAATCATATCCATAACTCGTTAAATGAATGTTCAGCTTCCTTGTGTAAAATTAATAAAATTTTGTTATTTACTCAGTGATCTGAGAGTTGCAGTTGTTTTTTTAAAGTGGTAAATATTTAAACAAGTTCGTTTAGTTTGCAACTCAGAGCTAGCATTGCCACTGTCCTTGCAGCGACTCTGACCGGGAGGTCCTAGGGCTCGAGTCCCGGCGGTGACCAATTTTTGCCACCATCTTCTAGATAGCTACTCAAACTCGATCGCTGACTGGAAGAGAATTCTAGCGGCCGGCTGCCCTGATCGGTAGTTTTCCGTGGTTTCTCCGATCAACACCAGGCGAATGCCGGAGCAGTACCCTACCGAACAGGCCACGGACCGCGCGCGATCTGTCCTTCCCCGTCCTTTGTCCTGTTCTCAGGAGCCCACCCTTACTCAGGTTTGGGCAAAATACTTTTAATTTTGGTATTTAATACTTCGCCAAATTTTTTGTACATAAGTATTTAAAAACATACTCAAAATACATTAGATTTTAATTTGCTTTGAAATACGTATTTCAAGTATTTCAAATACTCAAAATACAGTATATATTATAAGTTTGATCTATATATTTTTATTGCAACAATATATTGTTATTGTCAATTACAGTAAATTAGTAATTGTCAGTCGTAGAAATTTCTGAATAGTAACTGTAATATGTATAAACACTTCCAATAATAAAATGATTTAAAAAATATCTAACTCAAATAAACGGAATTTCCTTTTAAAACGACTTATTCTTTAAACAAATCATCAGACAATAAACCCCTAGCTTGTGAATGTATAAGTTTGATTTATCTGAAAGGAGCTTTTATTTTTGTTTTCAATGAGTTTTCTATTTGATTCCGATAGTGAATGCGCTAGCGGTATCACTAGCGGAATAAACAAAACCACTATCATCATTATCTTCTTTTTCGTCTGTATTTGAAATGTTTCTTTTTTAAATATACTTATTTTATGTATTTAAATACATGATCAAAAAACTCAAAAGTCCAATTTTTCAAATACAGGTATTTCACGATGCGTACTTCAAATTCAAGTATTTAAATACTACCCAGCTCTGTCTTTACTTAAACACACAAACATTTACATGCAGTATACTACTACACATGTCCACATATAGCGAGCCTAGACATTCACTACACTAACGGAACTAATGACCATAGCAGTTGACGAGCTCGGAAACGTCAATTAACCGCATGAAAACGTTCCACTTAAATGTTCAGTGGTTTTGTATGCAAATTTGTATTTGTGTAAAACTTTGTTTCTGAAGTCCCCACTTCCCCTCCGATCCTGGGTTCTGGGAAACCCAAAAGATTGCCGTTCGCTAGTGTAAACACACGGCCAGACTCTATGCGTGAAAGGTCGAAGCAACGCAACCAAGTCCTCTACAAGGCAACACGCCATTGACCCAAATATATTTACGGCACCACTCGAATACAATAGAGCGTCTGTGATTCGGATGTCGCAAATCGTCACCGCCGTTAATGCGGATCTGGCCAAAAAATCTAATGAATTGTGTGTACTCGCTTGTTTAAAGGTTTTGTTACGATTTAAAATTTTTATTAAAAGTATTGATTGCAGAAAATTATATAACAGAACGTACATACATAGATTCTGTATCGATACTACCGAGATACCTTTTTTTTCGTAATACACCCTCATAGGTGTAGAGTTTTTTTTCTTCCTAGGGCTTTTATCCAGCCGACAGCCGGTTGCCCTTTACGTCCCGAAGGGACCCATATTCGACCATACACTAGACAAACACTTGCGGGCTCCTCTGATCTGGGGTCAGCAGAACGCGAGGCCCTCCGCGACAACACACACAAAGTCAAGGGACAAACAGCCATGCCCAAGGCGGGACTCGAACCCGCGACCCTTCGGACCGAAGCGCTGAGTCGGTACTCGCTCTTAGCCACCTCGGCCATCCAGGTCGGCAGGTGTAGAGTTTCTGTGCATTAATTAAGACTGTCTGTACATGCAGTACAATATTTTTTCTGAAATGAAAAACGTTAAAAAAACTACATTAATGGTTTTATTCTTATTCATCCAGTCAACTTCTGTGACCATCATATTGAATTATGAACCATTTTAGCAAGATTTTTTAACTTAATCTGTACCTGTCCTTTTATGGGTTTCTTTCGGAAATCCGGACAATTTGATAATCCAGAAGGGGTCTCGTTCGAATTAATCGTTAATGTCGACAGTCTAATGAATGCATTAATATTCGTTTCAAAATGTCATGTGAAGGTATCGGCTTCATTTGCTTAACAGCAGCAGGAGCTATGTTGACTATTCCACTCATGACATTAATACGAATAGCATTGAACAGAAGATCTGGTGTGAATCATTTAAGACGGATTGTATAAGAAAATACATTATCGATATTTCTTACCGCGTCCTCATTACTGGCCGAGCAGAAGAATGCGACATGTGTGATACAAAAAAGCAATGTGCACTGAAAGCGCGAGTTCATCTAATGTAATTAAAATTTGTCGCATTCCGATACCCGTTTGAAGGTAAATTCATTCGTGCACGAATATAATTAAAGAACACTCTTGTATTGAAAACTTCCAGATAAATTTCTTTAAATGAATTAATGGCAAATTTCAATTGCATGCATAATATTATTTAGATAAACATACTAGACAAGGTTGGGCAAAATACTTTAAATTTAGTATTTAAACACTTCGCCAAATACTTCGTAAGTAAGTATTTAAATACATACTCAAAATACATTAGGTTTTGAATAGC
The DNA here is from genome assembly GCA_011170035.1 of Teleogryllus occipitalis. NCBI lineage: Eukaryota > Metazoa > Arthropoda > Insecta > Orthoptera > Gryllidae > Teleogryllus > Teleogryllus occipitalis. The sequence continues at coordinate 393,562 of BLKR01000375.1, forward strand.
TAAATACATCGTATTTAAAATAGTTCAAATACTCAAAATACAGAAAATAGAAGAATTTTTTATTACTTTTTTATTGCAACAATTTATTGTAATTGTCAATTACAGTAAATTACTAATTGACGGTCATGAATTTCTGAACAATAACTTATAATTCTAACTCAAATAAGCGAATTTCCCTTTATAGCTATCAGTTTTTTCAAGCAAATCAGACAATAAACCCCAATTGAGCGAAGTGTAAAACCCGCAAAGGAAAACGGTCGTTCAACTGACGCGGATGAACGTAAACCAGTGTTATAAGTAGAGCTCGGGCATGTAAGCACTAAAAAGGTTGAATATAGACAGGTAAATAGGCACTGAAAAACTTAGAAAATAGGCAGGGAAATAGGCTTTATAGTTGACAACAGACTGGCACTTAGGAAATAAAACTTAAAAAAAGGCAGGGAAATGGGCTTAATGGTTGAATAATATTAAAATTTAAACGTAATACGTACTACATAAAGGATGAACACAATTCTCTAAAAACAAATCGAATTTCTTCGATTGTCAGAATATATTGCGGAGGTAATATTTCCTAAGAGATGACTTGTGTGGAATTTTATATTTTGTATACTATTTTGTTGGTTAACTGGTTAAATGTTGGATTTTCAATTTGTGAAAGTTAGTTAAGACAAATTAGAAAGACAAGTTAGCATTGAAATTCTTTCTTGTCTTCATCTTTTGACTACACTTGCTGAAGAAGGTTTGAATAGTTTTTCTCACTTTTTTTTCATTTTTTGCAGGAGTTACAGTGTTTGTATATTGTAGGAAATCTTTTTTTGCACAGTTTACCACCTTTTCACGACACTGGCACAAAAATTCATTTCGAGTCCGCCGTGAATCTTCTCCACTAATCCACTCTTTTAGCAATGCACTTGCTGAAACTTTCTCTTTTGGCATTGTAGCAAGCATTCTTAACAGGAACAGCAAATTTACTGATCTGGCGTGCACCAAACTTCGAAACCAATTCAAAATTATCGAAGAAAACTCCACCTATCTTGTGTAATTCTACCCTCTAAAACCGAAAGATGCCGGGAGCGCTATTTTTAGAGACAGTTGTGTACTTGGTATGGAACAGATAGCTTACTACCTAAAATACAAGCCCAAAAACCTTAAAAACACAGTTATTCAAACACAAAATAAATTTAAATACGTATTTCAAATACAAGTATTTTAATACTGCCCAATCCTGATACTAGAGCATTAATACAAAACCATATCTCGACAGAATTAGTGCGGGTAAAATTGTAATTACGCAGGGAAAACGTATACAATCGGCCGGTATTTGACTGCAGCACGATCGGGAAATATCCATCGAAACCTTTTCTCATTGATTAGAAACCCGCAGTCGGCGGTGACCCGTCGGGATTCGAATCCGCGATCATTCGGATTCCATTCCAACCCGGCAGACCAACCATGGGGCCTTTTAGCATCAAACGAACATTTGCATGTATCGTGTTTAATAGGGAAGGCGTCGTTAAAGATCAACACAAAAGGGATTGGTGTTTCACATTCACAACAGTATAAAAACACAACTGACGCAAATGTTTGAATTGGAAGGGAAGGGCAGTGCAGTGCAGTGCCCGCTGGGCGTATTGGCTGATAACACCGCTCTAATTTTAGTTCTGTATTATTTTGAGTGGCGCCGTTCTATTCGAACCTTCCCAGGGCTTGCTCTCCGTTCGGTATGAAGGCTATTCACAACGATCATGTTTCCATCGTGTACGTGAATATATTATAGGTGAGTTTTATCAAATCAAACTTCTTGATGCTATGTAACGCGATGTAATCACGGGGTAAGTAATGTCTTAGTTCAGCGTGACGAAACTTTGGCTCCCCTTGTAATGAAATATTTAATCTAATGAAACTCAAAATGAACATATAATTTTTCCAATTTAAAAATTGTACATTAAAAATAAACACATGTTTAAATGTAATTCAAAATATTTTTTGTGAGGCAAAACTTAAAAAACAACAAACAAATAAAAACGTTTCCGATTCTGAATTAAAGTTAATAATTTTTTTACATTGTTAGTAAAACGCTTAAATTATTTTTATGGTTTGTTTCGAACTCTCGTTTGATTCAGCAACGAACTAGTAAACTATAGTTTTGTATGCACCACGGGCGTTACTAGATGTTTTTGCCCCTCAGGCCAGAGGCCCTGGAGTTGAAAGTCGCCGTCGGGGCAAAAACATCTACGTAACGTCCTTGATACATAAATAACTATTAAATATGTATAAACTAATATTTGGGAGCCTTTCCAAGGGGGACCTAAGCACATACTTAGTTTCCTTCTATCTGCTACCAGCAGAGGTGGTTCAGGGCATGGACTGATATTACTGCAGGGCCTCCGACCGGGAGCTCCTAGGGTTCCACTCCCGGCGCTATTAGGATTTTCGACACTAGCTTGACGGCTGGTCGAATTCAGTCGCTATCTGGAGTAGAATTCTAGCGGCCGGCTGCTCATGTCGGTAGTTTCCCGTGGTTTCTCCGATTAACACCAGGCGAAATACGGAGCAGTACCCTATCAAACGGGCCACGGACCGCGCGCGATCTTTCCTTCCTCTTCTTTGTTCTATTGTCACCCCTTACACACACACACACACACACACACACACACACTTATACTAACATAAACTACACACATGCGGGAAGACCGGTCGGGAGCTTACAGCTTGCCCTGGCAGGGGCGGTGCCCCGCTGTTGGGAGATGCATGATTGAGGAAACCCCGCTAGCCGAAGTCGCCACCGGATCTCGCCAAGATGAACCCCCTCCTTAGGGAAAATATGCACTACACGTACGGGACTAATGATCTTAGCAGTTGACGCGCCTGGAAGCACTAACGAACAATTAATCTTCTATCTGCTATACCAGTTTTTAATTCATTGTGTAGATAAGTTGTTACACCACTATACAATGAATTAAAAACTTGTTTCAATTTATGACTTTCTCTTCCACTTACGTACTATAGAGAAAGAACTGTAATGCTGAGATTTTTGGATAGAAAAATTATGGGTCCTTGACACCGAAAAAGTAGAGAGTTCTTGTTCCTGTGTGTAGTGAAAATTACTTCCATTAACGCTTATATAGAGAGAATAATGTTTTGTTGATTCTTGACACTGAAAACTCGGCCGATTACGAGAATGTCCGTTCTGCTTGTATAACTCGTCGAAATGATTCGCATTCATTTTGAAATTATTGTTAAGGGACCGTTGCACTTCGTATTGTTTTGTCATTCCGATAATTGGAGAATGTTCTCGCGAAAAAGAATTGCCGGTATTCGAAGAAAATGCACTTCTAAACAAATTTTTAAAGAAATGTTATTTACATGAATTGAGTGATCTTATGCGATAACGAACATGCGAATTACATCTGTTACGAAAAAAGAGTTAACTCCGTAGCTTTACTGTAACTTAATTTTTTGAATTTGTCCTACAACATTTGTGAAACGTAATTTTTTTCTGTATACACCAATAAGTCAAGCACTTCCTCTCATAAGTTCAACTTCAGTTAACTCCAGTGTACGGGCATATGTGAGTTTGGCAGAGACATTTGAAAGTGCCTTTTCAACATTCGGCGATTGTGATTATCCATGTGCGATGTGTATGACCCATTTTCTTAATTTCTCTAACATGAAATAATAAACCTTCAACAGAACTTAAATATTGTTTTTTGAATGGTAAAAAAATGGGGATTACAGCGAAACCCATGGATATGCTAAGCGAAATTTCTTACCTTACGAAGAACAAATATCCCTCCCCCTTTAAAAGTAAATAATTATCCGATTACATGGGCACCTTCAAATAATTCAATCAAATACCTGGGTGTCCTCTTGGATTCTCGTCTTACATGGAAACATATTATACACAGACTGAATACAACGTACGGAACCCTACTCAAGTTATATCCCCTTTTAATAAAAAGTAATCTGTAAAAATTGAAAATTCTCTATTTCTTTACAAATCATTCTTAAGACTCTCGCAGCCCCAAGTTGGGGAGGTGCCGCTTCTTCCGTTATAAAAACCCTTACAAGCCTTCCAGAATAAAATCATTCGTACAATTACAAATGCTCCATGGTATATCACCAATAAACAACTTCATAAAGAACTAGACAATTGTAAATAACATTTCATTGCTGTCATTGAAATTCTTTTGCAACCTCCAAACTGCCCCTTGCACCAGCCACTTTAACCTCGAAAAAACGAGCATTGCTTCTACAATAATTAAATCCCGTCTCCCAAAAGATCTGTTCCGTCCCCCAAACTTTAGAGAAATTTTTATCTCCCCTCTCACTCTCAATCTTGCTTTCTTCACAAAATTTACAATAATCATCATGGAGGTACCCAATCGGGATGTCCTCGATAGATTTATGATAGTGTGCAAATTAAGAGTTACCCGTAACTTCGAGCCACTATTATAGTGCATAGTTAAAACATCCCACTTATCGGGTTAAATAATATATATTTTTGTCACGAGTCCTCTAAACGAGTCTTTAAGGACGCAGCCGGAAGGTTAACTGCGAGGCGGAGCGATAGCAAAGCCGAGTAGTTAACCTTCCGGCTAAGTCCTTAAAGACTAATAGAGGACGAGTTACATACAATGATTTTTGTTATTTTAGTTTATCGCTTATTAAAAAAAAACTTTTATCACTTTCGCGAGTTCAGAATTGTCATTACTCTTGATTTTCTGTAGCAAGGGTTGGTGGTACTGGATGCTTTGTTTGTGATCAGACAGTTGAATGTTTTATCTACTAATGCAAGCAACTAATGTTCATAGCAACGACCGCTAAAATGATCGAGTGTCCATTAAAAATATTTTAGCGGCCTTTGCTATGGACGCGCTCTTAAAGCAGTATTTAGATGGTTGGTTGCTAAGGGGCTAAGTGCGTGTTTACTAACGTAAATAACAAAAAATAATAATACAAATAACATGAAATTCATGGTGATGTTCTTGAATGCTTTTCGACATTACTTGCACCTATCCTAAAAATAGTGGCGATATTGGGACAAACTATCCCTAGTCTCTTAATTTCACGTCCTGATCTGTCTCATTTCCTGTTGGAGCCTTAGCTCTTTTGGCAGAGGGAAGAGTGTATTTCGTGGAGCCACGCGGGTTTTGGCAAAGCTGGTTTCGAAATGGATTAGAACGACTGTTCTCTTCTGAGATATGAGAACGGGGGCAGTACGAAATCGACTTCCTTACGTAAGGACCTTCTCATTTGGTCGATGCATCTGACATTTCTGAGAAACAAAAAGGTCGTAAAATCGAGTATTATTTTTTATCTTCCTGGAAGGTTCTGAAAAACATTTAAAATATAAATGCTCGTATATCTCCCCCCCCCCTGTTTTTTCGCTCCTCCCTGAAACATATTCGTATTTAATGGAACAATAGGAAAGGAATATGAACATTTTTGTTTGAGCATTTATTTAAATACTGTTCATCAACTAAAACTAATTCATTTAAGTCAGTGTTTTAGTTCTAAGACTCGAAGGTTAAGTGTTTGTGATTGTTTTTCTTTTGGAAAATGAGATAACCAAGTCGATTTAAATTCCGACTACCTAACTACATCACGAAGCTCTATAGACAGCAACTTCTAAAAACATACTGAAAGTAGATCGGCTGTACGGGATATTTCAAAAGATGCCAGCGAGAGCTAGTTAATATTGTTTGGTAAGAAAATTTAGTATTTTTATAAAGAATACATTGTAGTTATGTAAGGAATGGCCGAATAGCAAATATCTTTCATTACTCGCGAAATATGGCATGGATTAACATACTGATTGTGATGAGACGGTAACAGTGCAGCAGATGTACATAATTGATTTCATTGTCATAGTGCATTGTGCGGTGTAATGTTTGGCGTGGGATGCTCCGTTGTTCAGGAGGTTACATAAAAATAATGATTATGAAAACCTTAATAAAGGAAAAAAGTAACTTTTAATTTTTGGAGGAGACAATCTCATGCAATCCGTGTTTTTTAATATATTGTGTATTTGCCATGGAAGCGGCGAAGATTTTCGTCGTCTGAGCATCCCGTTAATTTTTCTCGTGATCTCTCACGTGAACTTAATTCTTTTTTGAAGTCAACACACGAGCGAATTCTTTCGGTGTAGGAATCCAGGTGAAGCTATGTAATCGAGCGTTGCTATGTATTCGAACAATTTAATGTAACCACTTACCAATAAAAAAACTAGGCGAATCCAGAGAAGTATCGGGGGGGGGGAGCTGTTTTGGAACAAACAAGAGTTTAATTCACTTTTGCCTAGATGTAAACCTTTCATTTGTCAGCTTAATATTTATAAAAAAAATCATACGTTTGTTAGTATGATTAGTCATTTTTTTCATCTTTTTACCTAATTTTGATGTCAAGGTGAATAAACAGCAACTCCACGTCTGCAAATTGTTCTTCATCATTTTTGTTTATATCCACATTGTAATAAGTTGTAACAATAAAACTTATTCTTCAGCCTTGTATATAGCTGGCAATGAAATGAAAATATTTAAAAGATTTTTGAGTAAATATCTTTGCGGTAAAGTTTTGAAGTTCCGATATCACAATAATCATTTTAATATTGTTTAACCTAAAATAGTATATTATGAAACAAAGTAATAATGGGTAATAAATTAATACTAAGTTCGTTCCTCTCGCGTCGTAAACTTCATAGGAGTTTATTCATAGCATTACGGCGAGTTTTAACCATTACTTTAGCTTTAGTAATTACTCGAACATTACTTACAACAGCATTATAAGAAGTACTAGTTTTCATTTCTGCCTTTTCTCTTAATTCTGTCGGTGTTCAATCCATTGTTGATTTACGCCCGTGCAACATTGTAGTATTTTGCTTTCGTTGCTGTTTTCAGTAATAATAAATCCAGAACTGATCCAGGGAACAACATAAATCACAAATAACCCTTCATTCACTGCACTTGAGGTCACGGCGACTTCTCCCACGCGAGGTATGTAGGATTTAACAATGTTAAGTGAGGACCAAATTTATTTAAAAAATAACTTATCAAAGGGTAGAAACTGTTCTTCTTATCAGAGTAATACCTGATTCAATCCCAATCAGGGGCTTTAGAATTTTAATCTGATTTTTGGACACGAGGTCTCCCAGGGTTACCGTCACCACCTCAAGGGTCGGCAGTACAATTTCAGCAGTATCCACAATTGAACGATGATCAGTTATTAATTAAGCCTCAATGCGCACTTTGCTATGATTATTTAAGTACCTGTTTTATAATATTATTCAAAATGGTGTGGAAGCATTTATTAATTTATGAAAACTTATAACACGCTTTCCGGGGATGGGAAACGTGTACGAATACGTATGCAGGTCTTCCCCTTCTTGTGGGTCTACAAGTCAGAAAATGTGTTTAGAAATAACGTTTAAACTAATAATTTTAGCAAATTAATTGCGGATCTGACTTCTGTTGTTGATAGGGTTGCGAACCGTTCTCCATTTGGGAGGACAGTCTTCCACTGACCTCAGTTGTCCTCTCGCCCTTCTTTGTATTTGAAATATCCTCTATTTAGTAAACTTTTAACTTTTGTTGTCATTTATTTTGGCACATGACTAACATCTCCTACGTTTTATCGTTTATTGTTTAATTTAGAATAGAAAACTTGAATACCCTTTTTCTAAATACTGACACACGCATGCCTGAAAGTGTCTGTGTGTAGCGACTAAAATAAAAAAGAGACGCTCAGATCCTCTTCATCTGCATTTTGTGAACGAATCTTTCCACTTGAATCGCAAATGGAGAGAAGAAAGAAATAGAGCTGATGTTAGTCTAAATTAAATAAGTAAATACTTATAAAAAGAAATGTGTTGATGCAATTTTTTGTTTGCCGAGTGTCCTCCCTTTTACTTGAACATTGTTGGCAACACTAGTTATTGACGTTAATTATTATTTTCGCGAGAATATATTGGTCGGGAACCTCGAGCTTGTCCAGGCTGGAGCGGTGCCCCGCTGGTGGGAGGTCTGGTTGAGGGAAAAAATACCGCTAGTCGACGTTAGGTCGATGCCATCCAGCGGAGATAGATCACCGCCACCTCCTGATGAAAAAAGCATGCACTACCGTTACGGGAATGATGACCTCGGTAGTTGGCGCGCCCAGAATCACTAACAATCAATCAATTGGGACAATAACAAGGTATGCCATTATACGTAAGTTTTGAGAAAAAGGAAAGTAGAGGTTTAGACTTTCCATTCTACACATTTGGATAAAGAACATTAGAGAGTTTGTGCACGCCTTATCGGGCAGCATTATCGATCTTCTACGCATGCGCAGATGCACTTAAATGATGCGAAACTTGAACTGCGCATGCGCAGAAGATTGGTAGTGCTTTAGCGTTCGAGGGTGCACAAACGTCCGTTTAATTTATTATTTACACTACCATCTTGCCGCAAGTCTTTAAAGTAAAAATCCAACATTAGATACAACAATGGGGTGTCGAAATACACTAATATCTCAATTGCATCAGAAATGTGGCATAGCATGTTATTGCTCCAAGGTCGTATCATTATGAAAAACAGTTGTTTGTGTCTACAAAATATGAACATTTTATGTACTACTGGTGTATTAAAGAACATTTTGTGTACTACTGATGTACTAAACTTTTATGTATTAAGTGTATTAGAAAAGGTTTTGTAATATTACGTAAAAAAGGGGATTTTTTCAAAGATCCGTTTTGGTTCGTGTGGATTATGAATTTGACAAAGTGCCGAAATGAATAAAATGCGGAAATGCTGTACATCTGCCAAAACTTATTCTTGTCGCCGGTCCAATATTTGTGTGCCAGCCTTGATATTTCCGTGATATCCGCCGTTTGGTGGGAAACGCCGTGACGTCAGGTTATAAATTCATCGGCCGTGTCAGTCCCTCTATTTACAGAGACACCGCGACAGGAGCTCCGGTGCAGGAATGTGGGCGAATATGTTTCCTGCGAGTGAGTCAAGCTCTAAGCTACCGACATATGAGTGTTAATAATATATGTGTATAACGAATGTAACTGTGTGTCTAAGGGGAGATGAGGGATAAGGATGATATACAAAAGATCGCGTGAGGTTCGAGGCCAATTTGTTTGGGTACTGCTCGGCATTCGTGAGTGGTATTAGTCGGAGAAACCACGGAAAACTGCCAATCGGACCAACTGGCCACTAGAATTCCCTCTCCGTTGGTTGAATTCGACGCAGCCAGGCCTACTGCAAGAACTGGCGATACTCCGCAGGGACCTATTTACCACCTCCTGCCTCCTGTGCAGTGGGAAGCGGAGGCGATTATTCCAAGGACGGCGGAAGCGTCAAGGCAATGCTCCCCTCCCCTTGCGCTATCAGTACAGAGTGTAGTTTCTTAAATTATAGCGTTCGAAGAAAATAAATAAAAAAGCTTGCATCTGAAATTCCCGGACAGTAAACAATCAACTAGCAACGCATTTACCTATTTGTTCATACATAACTAAGGGTCATGAAAACTTATTTCTTCCAAGTGATTTTTACAAAATGTTTATTTTCAAATTTTGTTATTTTAAAGTGACTATTCCACTCGTGAAATTAAAACTAATAGTGTTTAACTATACATACAAAATGCCCCGAAATGCGGTGTATCTTTAAAAAATATCGCCTTTTCTTTCTGATTATTTTCTTATCTCTTTGAAGTGTCCAAGTTACAAACACAAAGGTTCAATAAACAATTTATTGCCAAAAACCAAGTACAAAGCTATAGTGCCGGATATCCTGAAGAATTGGTACAGAGACGAAGCCGTGTTGTCGTAAGTCCAGAAGATGTACCAAGGTATGCCGAGTCCACCAAGTAACCAGAAAGAAGAGTCCGTTGTCGTAGCGCTGTTGTCGTAGTCTATCGCACTTCACCGTAACCACCACTTAAACACTGTCTCGACGCACTTTCACCGCTGCTCGCTCGCTCACTCACTGACTGCTGCCTCAGCTCCGCGTCGAGGTTTTATAGCCCCCCCGGGCCGTAGGCCCGCCGACTGGCTGTGTAAAAGGGGCGGGGTCGAATCTCGCCCCGCTCGCTCAGGCGTGGCGGCCGCACTCAGCCGCGCACCGCTGGCCCGCGCTTGCTGCTGGCCGCTGCCGCCAGGGGCGGTAACGCCCCCCTGACGTGCTCCTGTGGCGGCACATTCAATCATGTGCGGCCGGTCACGACACCCTCCGCGCCCAATTGCGTCGTATACGGCGCAAAACGCACCCTCCTGGTGCTCCTCCGGGGGCGCAACTGCGCCCTGGGTGTCTCCACTGCGCCTTCTCCTCCTGGCTCGCTGACCTCCTCTGGTGGGGGTTCTGCTCCTGGCTCGCTGACCTCCTCTGGTGGGGGTTCTGCTGTGTCCTGGCCGCTGGTCCCTGCGGCGGCTGTCTCCTGCGGGATGTAAATGGTTTCCCTCATCACTTTTTTATAGAACTCTTGTTGTGATACCTTGGGGAGTGAATCCACCCTGCTGGGGTTTACCCGGGGTCTCAACTGCCCCTGGTGGCGTGTCACTACCCTACCCTCTGTGCGGACTAGGTATGTCCTGTTCCCTTTTGCTGCCGTTACTATGCCCGGGAGCCAAGCTGGGCATTTTTAAAAGAGGTACAATATACCATATCACCCACCTGGAATCTTGGTTGCGTTCCTACCGACCTGTAAGGATCCACCGGGCTAAGCAGTGACAACAACGTTCTCGGTTGTCTCCCGTGAAGTACCTCGGCAGGGCTCCTGCCGTCCGCGCCTGGCAAGGTGCGGAAGGTGACCAAGACCCGCAGCAGCGCTCTGGACCTGTGCGTACCTGCTGCGCGCGCTTTCGACATGGCTGTCTTGAACGTTCTCACGAACCTCTCCGCTTCCCCATTCGATTGCGGGTGAAACGGCGGTGCACAGACATGCTGGATCCCATTGCTCGCGCAGAAATTCGCGAACTCTTGGGATGTGAATTGGGTTCCGTTGTCTGACACCAACGTGACCGGTAGCCCCTCGGTCACAAAAATTCTCTCTAGCGCATTGATGGTCTGAGTCGACGTGGTGTTAGCCATTTCCACTACGTATGGGTAATTAGACTTGGCGTCTACTACGACCAACCACATCTTGTCCCAAAATGGGCCCGCGAAGTCTATGTGTACCCGTTCCCACGGCTCACTAGGCTCAGGCCAGGGAACCAAATCCTTCCTAGGTGCGCTCTGATTTAACTGGCAGGCCTCACATCTCTTGAGCAACTGTACGATGTCCGAGTTCATCCCCTCCCAGAAGCAGTGACGACGCGCCAGCTGCTTCGTGCGGACCACCCCCCAGTGTCCCTCATGGAGGAGGTCCAATACGGTCTTCCTTAGTACCTTCGGGATGACGACTCTCGTAAATTCCTCTCCGGCTAAGAGCAACACTCCTGCCTTGCAAGTCAACCTGTCTTTCTTGTTATACCAGGATGCATTGCTCCTCAAGCACCTAAGTGGCCAGCCTTCCCTAACATAATTCCTCACTGCCCGCAGCTCTGGATCTTTATCCGTCTCCTGCGCGATTCTTCTGGCTCCCAATGGGAACTCCGACAGTACCAGGCATTCTTCCGTATCAATCTGGAGGCACTCTTCCTCCAGCTTGTCGAACTCCAGGTCCGGACCTCCTGGCAACCTGGATAAAGCGTCCGCATTGGCGTGCTGCGTTGTGCTCCTGAAGTGGATCTGGTAATTGTAGTCTGACAAGAATAGCGCCCACCTTTGCAGTTTCTTCGCTGTGCTCTCCGGGATCCGTTTTCCAGGGTGAAATAGTTGCACTAGCGGCTTGTGGTCAGTAATTATATGGAATTTACTGCCATATAAATAATCGTTGAACTTTCTCACCGCGAAGATTATTCCTAACGCCTCCTTTTCAATTTGCGAATAATTTCTTTGATGTTTGTTGAGGGATTTTGACGCAAACGCAATAGGCCTCTCCACCCCATTGCTGTCCTTCTGCGATAACACCGCCCCAAGACCATACTCTGAGGCGTCCGCTGCTACCGTGGTGAGCCTACCCGGCACAAAATGATTTAACTTAACTGTTTTGACTAGTTCTTCCTTCAACCGGCTCAGAGCTCTTTCGCAGTCTTGGGACCATACGAATTTCACTCCTTTCTTCCTCAGCTTGTTTAGTGGAGCTGCGATAGTAGAAAAATTCCTAATGAACTTGTTATAATAGTTCACTTTTCCCAATAATGCTTGCAGCTGCTTCACGTCTGCTGGCGGTGGCAGTCGTAGGATGGCTTCTACGTGCTGGCTAGTGGGTGAAATGCCGGTGCTATCCAGCACGTGCCCCAAGAACACTACCTGGTCCTTAAAGAATTCACACTTGACCTTGTTCACCCTCAAACCATTGTCCTGGAGCACCTTAAATAAACTCTTCAAGTTTTCCTCGTGTTCCTTTTCCGTGCTCCCCGTGACTATGATATCGTCCAGGTAGTTACAACAGCCCTTCAGCTCTGCTGTCAACTGTTCTAGACAGCGCTGGAACAGTGCGGCTGCGGAATTCACGCCGAATGGCAGCCTGTTATATCTGAAGAGTCCTAACGGGGTGTTAATCACCAAAACTTCCTTGGCTTCCTGGTCGAGTGGCAGCTGTAGGTATGCGTCCCGTAAGTCAATTTTTGAGAATTGTCGTCCACCAGACAATTTATAGAACAGATCTTCCGGCTTCGGGATTGGATATTGCTCTACTTCTACCTGTTGGTTCACAGTACTCTTGAAATCACCGCACAATCTAATCGAACCATTGGCTTTCTTTACCACGACCAACGGCGTGGCCCACTGGCTTGTTGATACTGGAGTGATAACACCGTCCGCCTGCAGCCGTCTCAGCTCTTCGGCTACTTTTTCCCTGAGGGCCCACGGGACTGGTCTTGCTTTGAAAAAGCGTGGCTTGTGCCCCTCCTTCAACTGGATGCTTGCTCGGAAGTGTTTACATTCCCCGAGCCCGGGAGAGAACACTTCTGGAAACTCTTGTTCTAGCTTCCCGACGACCTGTGTTTCTTCGTTCTTCGCGACCTGGCTCACTGAGTCAATTACTCCAAACCCGAGTTTATCAAAGGAGTCGAGGCCCAAAATGTTCGTCACGTCGTAGCGGTCCACCACGATCACTTCAATATCAGCCTGCTTCTTCTTGTAAGCTGCCCTTAGCGACACTTTCCCCAACACCTTAATTGGGGTCCTGCCGAAAGCGTACAAGCCTTTCTGCACCCTCTGACACCTGGGTGCCCCTAACCGCTGGTAGGTTTCTAAATTGATGAGTGTTACCGCGGCCCCTGTATCTAGCAGGAAACTCACCGGCACTTTTCCCAACTCAATTTTGACCATTAGTTTATCTTGCTTGCTGGTATCGAGCACTTGACTGATCATATCGATTTCCATGTCTTGCTCTTGTTTCTTGTACCGCTCCGCGTGCCTCTTTTTTCCGCATACTTCCCTAATGTGGCCCACTTTCTTGCACCAAAAGCACTGCGCGTTTCTGAACCTACATTGTTCTCTTGCATGTAACCTCTCACAGTTTTTACACGACTTCTTTCTTTGCACACTGTCACTGTCACTTCCACTGCCACTGGCTCTCTTGAACACTGGTTTGCCGCTGGGTCGGGGGTTACGCCTCCACTCACAGTGGTTGCCGCCTTTGTTGCGGTAACCTTTCCCGGCACTGTCACTATACTCACTGGAGTCACTGTCGGTCTCGTATTCTTTTGCCGTCTTTCCGCTGCGTACCGACCCACTGTTTTTGATGTGGTGCAAGTGCGATTCTGCTGCGATCTGGCGAGCTGTCTCACAAGTCATTTCGTACGTCTTACATAGGTTGTGTATTTCCTCTAATGAAGGGTTATCACTTTGTAAGGCTTGAAACCTAATTTTCTCTTCCGGTGTGTGTAGCACTACCATGTCCCTTATTAAAGTCTCCGCGTATGACACTTCCTTATCTGATGGCGGGCACTTGAACTGACAATGCCGCGCCAGCCCGGCTAGCTCTGTAATCCACTCACTGTGTGTTTGTCCCTCACTTTTTCTGCACTGAAAAAACTTGAACCTAGCTGCTACCACATGAGGCACTTTGTTGAAGTAATTGTTGAGCTTCTCTAGCATTTCTGCCCATTTGACACTCGATATTTCTCTCTCTGGGAACAGTTTTTTCACTAGGTTGGTCACCTTGTTACCTACGCAGCTCAAAAAGAACGCCTTTTTCATTTTTGCGTCTCCTACCTTGTAACACAGTAGGTGCTGCTCCAACCTGTGTATGTACTCGGCCCATTCCTCTGCGTCCGGCCGGAAACCAGGGAACTGTGGAGGGGAGCGGGCACTGACCGCCTCCAACAATGCCGCCATCTGCCTATCAGCCTGTTGTTGCTGCTGCTGCATCTGCTGTTGTTGTAGCTCGAGCTGCTTCTGCTGTTGTTGCATCTGTTGTTGCTGTTGCTGCTGCATCTGCTGTTGTTGCAACTCGAGCTGCTTCTGCTGTTGTTGTATCTGTGCTTCCGCCAGCTGCCGTCGCTGCTGCATCTGTTGTTGCTGTTGCTGCATCTGTTGCTGCATCAGCGTAATTAAAGTTGTTATTTGCTCGGACTCCATGTCGTTGTTTTCTCCTCGTCGCCAATTTGAAGTGTCCAAGTTACAAACACAAAGGTTCAATCAACAATTTATTGCCAAAAACCAAGTACAAAGCTATAGTGCCGGATATCCTGAAGAATTGGTACAGAGACGAAGCCGTGTAGTCGTAAGTCCAGAAGATGTACCAAGGTATGCCGAGTCCACCAAGTGACCAGAAAGAAGAGTCCGTTGTCGTAGCGCTGTTGTCGTAGTCTATCGCACTTCCCCGTAACCACCACTTAAACACTGTCTCGACGCACTTTCACCGCTGCTCGCTCGCTCACTCACTGACCGCTGCCTCAGCTCCGCGTCGAGGTTTTATAGCCCCCCCGGGCCGTAGGCCCGCCGACTGGCTGTGTAAAAGGGGCGGGGTCGAATCTCGCCCCGCTCGCTCAGGCGTGGCGGCCGCACTCAGCCGCGCACCGCTGGCCCGCGCTTGCTGCTGGCCGCTGCCGCCAGGGGCGGTAACGCCCCCTGACGTGCTCCTGTGGCGGCACATTCAATCATGTGCGGCCGGTCACGACACAAACATTTGTAAGTGAAACGTTATATCTTTAGAACTTGTTTCGGCAAAACAGGAAGCGAAGTATTTTTATGAAAATTCCAGATATTTTTAAGCAAAAAGCTATCGTCCGGGCGCTCTTCACGGCACGTGCGTTTGTATTTAACATGGGAGAGGAGTCCAAAAGGTCTTCCTTGCAAACATGCATTTGTTCTGTGAAATATTACAAATTTAAATGAAGGAAAAGCTGTTTTCGGGCATCGCGGCTCGGGCGCTACGAACTTCGACTCCAAGCTGCTAACGCTCATGCTGCTTCCTGGTATTCAACTCGGGCCGTTCTACAATTCTAACAAAAGTACGCGCTGTTTCAGGAACAGCGAGGAAAACGACTTCGAGATTCAAAGACTGTATAAAATATTCCAACATTCTGTGTGCGGAGGTTTCTGGTCATAGCACCTTTAGCAGTTTCCCGAAGTTTCACCTAGACTCTTTGAGGTCTATAGTATTAAATTGGTTGTGTAGAATATAGATCGTCCCTTGCAGTTTATAATGAATATTATATAAACAGTAAATATGATGTTAAGGGAATTGTAATTGAAGGATATCACATAATTAAATCATACAAATATATTCCCGCAATATTTAGTACATCACCTACGTCTTCCATATTTTCGATATCATACACGAGTGCAAACACTTCTCAACTTATCACTTCACCACATTTATCATAGGTTCACAGACTAAAGGTTTTGATATAACATCTTTATCTTACGTAATTACGTTTCTGTAGATATTACATTTAACGCTGAAATGTGCAACTGTTTTCAGAAATGTAATGCGCATAAGGTGTTTTTCAATATCATCCTACTGATTAAGTGACGAGAAATACTATTACATTAATTAATACCGACAAAAAATATGGTAGAGTTAAAGAGAAATTGTAACTTTATCTAAGCAAACTCTGTCTACTGACAGAAAAGTTTCTTGAAGGATTATGTTTCATTGTTTTAAT
Organism: Teleogryllus occipitalis; assembly: GCA_011170035.1. Lineage (NCBI taxonomy): Eukaryota > Metazoa > Arthropoda > Insecta > Orthoptera > Gryllidae > Teleogryllus > Teleogryllus occipitalis. The sequence goes on from BLKR01000375.1 coordinate 409,706, forward strand.
ATTTGTTCTACATATAATGAAATATTCATGAGCTGCACATCCCATTCTTGGTTTTAGTCAAAATGTATAAACACATCAGTAATGTCACAAAACTCACAATAAGCTTTTAGATGTTTTTAAGCACTTGCAAATATATCACTTCTCTCAGGATGGCTTTCACCACCGACAAACCATTCGATCTCCCTTGCATACTTTCCCGCCTCGTCAGTACCTTTGCACTGACTCCTCTTCTGCTTTCATAATGCCAAATGCAAAAATCGACTACGTATTATTACCAAAGTGTAGGTTAACGCCCCAAAACAGTGTATTTTAATATGTCAGATGGTGAAAATTAATGAAGGCTAACACACCTTCATGTTCATATTTCAATTCAAATTTGTATACATGTCTGTAATCTCAAGAACGCATCTCTCGGTCGGTCGAAAGCATTTCCAAATACCCCACCCTGTCATATCAACATCTCTCGTATTCACACACATCCCACTCAACCTACCCATATCTGTTATGCCTTTTTTCAATATCCTCACTTCACGTCTTCTGCTTCCGTTGTCAAAAGTAGGAAATATATAAACTATTATCTTAATCAGACCCTCGAGTTCTCGAAAGCTGACTTTTGGACATTTTAAAATAATGAATATATTGTTCATGGTTTCTGCTTATTTTGTTTCTTATATTTCAATCCAAAGCAAGCATACCTATAACCTCTAAACCCTAAGCTTACGGAACATCAGACGAACATTCAAACGCTCTCCCACGCATCTTCACGAGCGGCACACAACTCGAGCAGCACCCTCACGTGCTGCCTCGTCACCTCAGTCTCCTCAGCGAGCCTCCTCTTCCGCTTTCCTTTTCCTTTCCTCTCCGCCTCCATTATTCAGCGCGAGGCGGTCGCGGTATCGACCCCCGGCTGCTCTGCGGGCAAGTAATTAAGCCGGTGGCGGCGGTGGCGGTGGCGGCGGCCCTCCCGCCCCCACCCCCTCACCGCCCCCGCCCTCGCCCTACGCGGCGCCGCTGCCTCGCGCGGGCCGTCCGGCTCCGTCTTGGCCGCTCCCGCGCCGTAAAATGCGGCTTCGGATTAATAACCGCAGCGCCGGCGGAGGTGGCGACGGCCCGGGCAGTGGGCCTCGCGACACTGGCACGCTGATGCAAATTAGCGTCCTAAGCAATGGTGCCATTAAAATAAGACTTTCACTTCTTCAAAATGTTTTTTTTAACCATTGATTTTCCCGTGTTTCATATTGCATTACTTTCTAAAGTTTTGAACACATAAATACACACATTAAATAAATATTGCATTAATTAAGAATGTAAATATAAAATTACAATGTATAACAATAAATGAGGTGACTCCAGAAAGAGGGATAATGCATTGACAATAATGGAATTTTCTATGCCGTATATTTAAGAACTTTTTTGATGGTATAAATCCAAGTATTATGTTATTGGGGATCAAGTAAAACTTTACTTTCGCCATCTGGCTAAGAAAGAAGGGACCTTTCGGGTAACGAAAAAGTAATTTGAATTTTGCTCATATACTTCTTTTAGAATTAAGGGTCTTTTACATGCAGTAAATCTACAACGTGGGACAGCCGGCTTTACTTCTGTGGGCTGCGAACAATGCAAAGACGTAAAACAACAATACGTACAAGACGAATTGGAGATGCTGCGAGTTCCCTTAAAACCCTTGAACTCGATATTTACTTGGCTGACCGGGAAACGCCGCCTCCTAGATATAAATGCCGACCTTCCTCAGGGCGAAATACGAAAGAAAACATTTTGCTCTGAGGAAGATCCCAGCATGCTGACCGAAATGTTGGCCCTTTGTGCCTTTGACGCGGCGTCTTCCGGACAGCTGAGAAGATCCTGACTCCAGCCGCGAAATCCAACACTTCCACCCTTGAACTGGATTCTTTTTTTCGTAAGTTCGCCCGCCCGCTTTTTCTCGGCCTGCACCCACTGCGTGGCGCCGGCGGGGCGGGGCGGGGCGGGGGCGGGGGCGGGGGCGGGCCGCGCACGCGGCGCTGCGTTCGTTAATTGAGTCCGCGCATGAGCGCCGTGTACATATTTCAACGCCGCACTTACCGGATTATGCTGCTCGGGGCCCGGCAGTAAAGTAGTGAAGTTCCGGCCGAGGAGGTCGGTGTGCGCTGATTGGTCCTCCCCTGCCGCCGCCCGAGGCGCTCCTAGCGGAGGTACAGTGCGTTGGCGCCCTGTGCACGCCCGTGCGGGCTGCCCGTGCGCGGGGTCCGTAATGAAATACGTCCGTGCGTGAGTGGATGGAAAGCGTCTTCCGAGGACGCAATGAGAGAGGACGTCGTTGAATGTCTGGTACGTAAGGAGGTTTAACAAGCAGTTGTGACGAAAGATTTAATCGGCTTGGGCCATTGCCGGCAATATTACGAAGAGAATGACTTGGTAGGATGTGCTTTGAATTCGTTTATGTGCTTCCAATTCAAAAATGCAGAATGAAAGAAAATCAGTTTTGACTTATATAGTATAATGAAGAACGGCTTTCACAAAATACAAAAGGAATTTTTTTGAAAGAGAATGAGAGAAATCACGAATGCTACCTTTCCCATTCAAATATGCTTTCATTATTCGTGAGGAGTTAAGTTTGCGTAATAGTCTTAAATCACTGCTTAAACTGTCTTTTGTGGCTAGGAGTATCTTTATTTGCGTTTTCCCAAATTTAGTTTTTCTACTTATTATTTCATTTTTGGATTTCAGCCTTCTATGATGACTGAATTTCAAGGTGCGCTTTATTTGTTTCTCCGGTGTTTTCTTCATTTCAATATTTTATTTGCTTTTCACCATTTCATAAAATACCATTAACATATAAATTAATCTTGCATTTTAATGCTAATTATCTCTTGTCTTATTTTCGTGTCAAAATGGACACAGCACATCAGTCAACATTTTGATATTTCAAGAAAGAAATCTGAACAACGTAATGTAATTGATATCTATTCAATCGAAAGAACAAAGTACTTTTTGGAAAAAATGTTATTGAAGACAGTTTGCAAAATAAATAGAGGAATAATTAAGTGTAGTCAGATTAATTGAACGTGCGTAATCCAACCAATACATACAATACATTTTAAAAATATAAACCTATCACAGGCTCTCACTCGAGGCAGACAATCAAAAAAAATATCTTCAACGTACGTTTGAACTCTGATTGCACCACTGTTTAATGGATAAATAAAACGGTCTTCCTTGTTTGGTAATTACCGCAACTCAACACCTAGGCATGGGACGGAAATGCAGGCGAGCTTTCATCAAGTGTTAGAATGGTCCTTGCTCCTTTTGAAAGCCGTCTCTAAAAGATGTGAGCCATTTCGAACCTGCGCGTATCTCAGGTTACTTGCAGGAGCTCAAACCCAGACCCGCAGACGCGGATCTCGCGCTGGCGGAGAACAAAAGAGCGTTGCCCGCATCGCGCACCGCCGCTCACCTGTCTGCAAAGAACGCGGAAAAGAGAAGAGTATGACTTGATTCGTTGCGCTGGGAATTCTACGCATGTTGGCCTCCCTGAAACTCAAAACCTCACTGACGGAACAACGATTTCATACGGACCTTTTGGATGATTAGCTGGTTAGCAGTAACGATATACTCCAAAAAGATATATTCTATTCTGTAGAAGTTCATAGCCAAATCGACATTAGCTAACTTTTGCATTTTCTCTCTCCTTTGTTTCCTTTTATGTAAGATGTGGGACGTTTCTAAAACCGTTTGTAAAGATGTAACTCGTTGAATTAAAATTTAAATAAAAATTGTTTATCTCGCTGTTTTGTAACAACTGGTCAATATACCTTTGTAACCAAAGTTGGAAGTAAGTAATTGGTATAATACTTCCGAATTTGTTTATTTTCATCTTGTTCACCAAGGTTATATGTGACTAACTCATATGAACACTCAAGTCGTCTAAATTTTCCACAAAGCAATATATTTCTAAACATTTTCAAAAAAACAATCGTCATTAGCAAGGGAATTAGATGGTGCGCGGGTAGTGAAATTTTGTTGTAGAATTTTTGTTGTAAATGCTTTACAGTAATTTATAATACATTATTTATTTTGTAGTAATTGCTTTATTAATATTATTCATTTCTTCATTCGTACAATCGTAAGAATGCAGACGGTTCGGAAATGATATGAAAAACTAATAATGGGCATGACACTTTTTTGATATAATTTTGCATGCTTTTTTTTCTTTTCCAACATTCTTTTAACAATAGAAGATTTGCAGATATTCGTTAGAACATTCTTTGACGGTTTGATAATATTTTGCTTCACTCGCTGCACATGCTACTTATCTTGTCCATTGCATTTCATCCTGCTGTTCTCTTGGTCGTGCATATTCACGCTGGGGTGCAGCGCTTCGCGACATCTGCACAAACGGCATCGCTGGCGCGGGGCAGTTTAAAGCCGACGAGAATGTCGCAGCGGCGGTGACGGCGTCGACTGCAAGATAATTTGCATGACTGTGCCCCGCCCCGCCCCTCCCTGCTCGCCTCTTCCGCCGTTTCTGCCCGCCGCGCTCCTATGCCGCACGCTTTTGTCTCCCGCTGCTGTTTCCCGCCTCTATCCCTCACATTTGTCGCCGGCCCCCGCCCCCCCCCCGCCCCTTGCCGCCCACCGACTGCCCCCTGCCGGCAGCTATCCTGACTGCCCTCACGTGCAGCGTTTAGCGCAAAGACAACATTGCCGCTACCTCTGCAGCAACTCTGACCGGAAGGTCCAAGGGTTCGAGTCCCGAAGCAGGCGGATTTTCGTCACGAAGTGGCTAGAGCGAATACAGCCGCTCTTTGGAGAGAAATTATAACCCCCCGCTGCTTTGATCTGTAGTTCTCTGTTGTTTCTCCGAACAATACCAGGTGAAAGTACACTCACAAAAGGGTCAGAGACAGCATGCGATCTTTCATTCCTCTTCCTTGTCCTATCATCTCCCTTTACTCACACATATATTCTTACACGCACTACACCTTCACACACATTAAGAGACCAGTCGGGAGCTTATTTATTTATTTATTTATTTAGTCAAAAACAGTCAAAGACTGTATGTGACGTATGGGGGAGAAAATCATCTTAGAGCTTGTCCCGGGTGGGATGGTGACCCAAGCGGAGATATATCGGGAAAGAGAAAATTCCGCAACGTAGGACGGCGCCAAATTTTACCATGCCAAGGGGGAAGAACATCACTTTCAGAGAGAACACATTCATTACACTAACCGGATTAATGACCATAGCAATTAACGTGCTTGGAATCATCAATCAATCAACCAAACAGATTGTACCTGCTGGCCCTTTTTACCGCCTGATCCTACCGCCTGTGCCTGCTGCTCGCCAGGCGCCGCACACCGTTCGGGCCCGTGTACCGCCCTCGACCCTGTATCGCCCGCGGTGCCACCCGGGGCGGGGATTGTCCCGCCCAGTCCTCCCCCGCCGCGCAGCCTTTCCCTGTCGCTTTTAGCGGGGCTACTGTGCAGGCTGCGTTGTCGCTTCTCGTATCCATTTGTAACCGCTTGGGATGCGGATTACCGTCCTAGTTCAGCACATACGAACATTTGCGACAGGTTTTCTCGGGTGACCCATTTCCACTACCTTTCATTCCACCATTTCTCTATCCAGTCATTATTTCATTAAAAGAGTTCAATATAGGTTCCAGGTTATATCAAGGATTAACAGTGGCTTACCAAATAGGGGGGGGGTAGTCAACGACAGACTCTAGCGCAGTTTTATTTCTCTCTGTGTAGGTGAGGAGTTACGATATCACGTTAGGTTTTTTATTAGAACCTTTCGTGGTAAGTTTTATTAGAACCTTTCGTTTTAGTGATAGATTGAACTTTTTGTGCAATTTATTTTGGTGTTCGCCTTTGGATCTTCCCCTCATTGGTGCACTCGAGGAATCGACACGGCTTTGGGAACGTCTGCAAAGAGATATTGAATATTGATTTGAGAGACATTGTGGCTGAGCGATCTGTAAATAGTCACATCTGTTCTGATCGAAACTAAGAATATAACAAACACTACTGGAAATTAGAGGGTGTGTATTCCTCCTTTGCTATCGTCCCTATGCCAATCCTATCGCACTCAGAGACTCGCAGGAAGCGCCCCGCCGCAACGGCTTCGCCCTGCCAACGAACGCTGTTCGCCCCTCTGCTCGCTCAGCCGCGTCGCCCCGGCGGCTGCCCCCAGAGGCGCAGTATAACGGAAGCGCGGGCCAGCGGCAGTGCCGCGCCGCCCATCTCAGCTTTGTTTCGCTCATAGATGTTGTCGTATGCAAATGAACAGCAGTTGCGGGCTGACCTCCCGCCGCCCACTCTCCGACCTCCTGCGATCCCGCTCTATCCCGCTCCATCATGTTCCTCCCCGCACCACCTCGCTTCATCCCGCTTCACCCGGTTCCACCCTGTTCCACTCCGCTCCACCGTGTTCCACCATCTCCGCACTGTTCCATCTCGCTCCTCTCCGCTCCTTCCCTCGCCACTCTGCTCCACCACCGCGCTCCACGCACTACACCCTGCTCCGTCCCGCTCCACCCACTCACTTTGTCCACCCGATCACCCAACTTACCTTCCTCCGCCCCGCTCATTTCGCTCACCTAGCTCAACCCTCTTCATTCCCCTCCATCACCCTCCATTTTGTTCCACCCACTCACTCTGCTTACCCGATTACCCAACTCACCTTGCTCCGCCCACTCATCCCGCACACCCAACTCAAAACTCTCCATCTCCCTCTATCCCGCTCCACCCACTCACTCTGCTCACCTGATCACCCAACGCATCATACTCCACCCCGTCCATTCAGCTCCCCAGTTCCAACCTCTCCATCCCCCTCCATCACCCTCCATTCGGCTCCAGCCACTCACTCTACTTACTCGATCACCCAACTCACCTTGCTCCGCCCGCTCATCCCGCTCACCCAGCTCAAGACTCTCCATCTCCCTCCATAACCCTCTATCCCGCTCCACCCACTCACCCGATCACCCAACGCACCTTACTCCGCCCCGCTTATTCAGCTCACCCAGTTCCAACCTCTCCATCCCCCTCCATCACCCTTCATTCCGCTCTCCCTGCTGACTCCCCTCACCCCGCTCCACCCCGCTGCACGCCTAAGTTCCCGAGTGGGGAGTTATCTACTAAGAAGTTGGAAGGGACGACATCAACTGGGCTTTTTCATTCCAAGTTGTTGTGGCGTCTCGGGATGTTTCCTAGAGTTAGCAAGTTCATAGAAATTCCTCTACAGGTTCAGTGCCTAGTAAGTAATTTGTTGAAAAACATAATTGAATAGATTATATGGAATGTAGTTGTGTTTAGTAACCTATACTACGTAATAACCGGTCGAGTTTCATATACATGAAAATCTAACTCCAATTACCAGAACGAAGGTGATCAATCAGTTTAGAATATGTTCTATTCTAGATACCTAATTTCTTAAAGAATTTAAGCAAGAATATAATGCGAAATAGGATGTATATGAGATGATTTAAAAAAATAATTTCTGTCTTTTGAAACTGGAGAGAGGAGAGCTGTGTTTCTTTGAATATTTATAGCAAGAATCATGAGTTTCTTTACCAGGAAAAGTGAACATTTTTGAGCTTCAATTTCATAGCGGTTTATTAAATTAATTCAAGGGATTGCAGTTCTCTTAGGAACTCATTTTGTATGAACTTTTCTCTCAGGAACTCTTATCTCAAGAACTGTTTGCATAAATCTCAGGAATTTGAAGTAAGATCGAAGTAGAAATAAGTAAATGAAACTGCATGCCGGATCTGGTGCATATTGAAATAAATCTGTGTTGTAAATTATTTGCAATAATTATTATGTGTAATTTTTAAAACATAAGATTCATCATATTCCCAAGTGTAAATGGATCGCTTATTCCACATTTTTTACACTTTCTACATACAATAAGATAATTGATAAAATGTATTGTCGGAGAAATTAAGAGATGAGTAATATGTCGAAGCTCTTGAGTGTATTGCAATTAGAGGTTTTAAACAAACGTCTATTATCAGCTCGTACATTTTTGGCATTATTCTAGCAAACGAACGCCACAAAGCATATTTGCGCCGCAGATAGTGGGCGAGTAATAAGGAGGGCGCCGCCCCCACGTTTCAACGCCCCTGTCCCACTCGACTCCCTGCCACCTGCCCCCTCGCCAGGCCATATTGTCACGCGGGGGCGTGCCAGCCACGCTACCTGCTCCGGGCCCTGTCCGAAAAAACACCCCGCGGTCGTTTCTGGGCGGAACGGTCGCGCGGGACACGCCCCCTGCCGCATCGTATGTCCGAGAAAACCCGCCCACTCCGTCTCGCACCCCTCCCTCCCATTCGCTTGAATACACTCGCACTGCGCAACGCCAACGTCCCCCCGCCGCCAACCACTCCATACAAACGCCGTTCCGTTTATTTATTTATGCACTTTTTTGTGTGCACGCTCGCGCCTCCGCTGTCGACACAATGAACGACCCGCTCCTCCTCCTTCTCTCAGACACCCCTCCTTTTCCTTCTTTTTGTCCGCCGCGTTTCCAAATCTTCAAAGATGAATTGCTTAATCCTCTGTTCAACTTCCATCGGCCCATATTACTCGCCGGTTTATCTTCGCGTCGGAGAAGGCGAGCCGGCAGGGTGGTCGCGGCGCCGCCGGAGGCCAGAGAGAGGTCGGGTGTCGCGCTATCATACGCCGCATCGGCTTAATTTTATTTATGTGATAATAAATAACTGCGCCATTGTGTGCAATGTCTCCATTAGGCGACGGGTCTTCGATGCCCGGTTGTGTCTCTGGCGATACACACCGCTGGCGGAACAAAGTGTGGGATAAATTCTGGTGAGAATGGACGCCACCGATGATTTGCTGCGAGGTGCTATTGTAGATGGAAGCATCTGTTGTTTAGGGTGCACCTGCGAGGAATGTTTGATGGAGATAGGCAGGTGTAAGAGGATGAGAAGTGTTATGCATGTGAGCGTATGTAGCATTCGTAGAGAAATTGATGTGGTTAATATTGTAACATATTTCCTGCAGTGTCGGTGTTCATGACGTTCTTACCTTTGGCATATCTTTATAACGTAATTTATCATTTCATTATTTTGTATCATCCTTATGTTATCACTCAATTTCATTACTGCTGGTATCATAATATTTTATCATATTTGTTGTGTTTGATGGTAATTAATATTTATGGCTTAGTATTCTGCTTATACATCATCTAATAGAAACTTTTGAGAATTTGCCATCTCCGTCTCTCTCTTTAATACATTTAATACGAAGTTGCTTGTCACTCAACCTATTTTAAATTGTGTTTCGGAACATTTCTAAGAAAATAAGGCAACAATATATTATTATAAAGATGGTCTATTTTGCTGGTGTATCATTGAACACTTCTAGCCAGCGAAACCTTATTTTGCTCTTCGATATGGATGAATTCCAGCTTAATATCTACCCTGCAAGTACAATTCATTTCTTCACCGAGTTGCATCAACCATCAGACATCTGAAAAAATCTTTATTTATCGCGTGAATAAAGAAGTGAAGGTTTGAAAACGAAAAAAAAAGGGAAAAAAAGGAACTCGCCAACCAAGTGCCTCAGTCGTCGTCCCTCGGGAGTTCTGCTGCGCGCAGGAATAGAAGGCCACTCGCGGGAGATTTCGTAGGGACAGGCGTTTGCGAAGCTGCAGCGAGCAGTTTCGTTCGTTCTTGCATGTGCCTTTATCACTATCGTAGAAATAGTTTGCTCTGAACTCTATTTTAGCTCTAAGTAATTCTTCAACACCTCTCCTTTGTCGGAAAAGAACTAATCTTTCCATGAACGTCTGCCACAAGGCGATGGCTCCTGTCTGTAATCCAATGTTTCAATCCGCGGGATTTCCTGCGAGTAGTAATTCGCGCGAATTCTTCGGGTTTAGCAGAGCGCTTATTGAGCTCTCGCGTGCCACTGCCACTTCGGTGACCGGAGAACAGCAATGAGGAGGGATCAACGTCGAACCCCGGAGTAAATTACCGGGAGAAGTGACTCAGTGCATCAACTGATGTCACTGCCTCTGATCGGGAGATCCTAGGTTCGAGCCCCGACGATGGCAGGGTTTTCGACACTAGCTACACAGCTAGGACGATTTCGGACACTGTTTGGAGAAGAATTCCAGCGGCTGGCTGCTCTGATCGGTAGTTTTTTCGTGGTTTCTCCGATCAATAACGAATGCCGGAGCAGAACCCTAAAAAACGGGCTACGGACCGCATGCGTTTTTTCCTTTCTATTCCTTTGTCTATCCTACCCCATAATTACACATACTTAAACTTATATTCATTACACTACCGGCTCGGGAGAGCTTGTCCCGGCTGGGGCGGTGACCTCTGGTGGGAGATACCTGATTGAGGAAAACCCCACTAGCCTGCGGTGAGTCGGCGTCGGATCTCACCATCCAATGGGTGAAGATCACCGAAACCTCCCGAGTAAAGGCAGGCACTGCACTTACGAAACTACTGGCCTTAGCAGTTGACGCATCAGGAATAACTAATCAATCAGTCAATCGAAACCAGAATAAATTGTACAAATACTTGAAGAATATGCCTTTATATTTAATACCCCATGCCCCCAGTTTGTGATAAAATATTTCCAGATATTGAAGTATGGAAAGGGCATATACATTTTAAACATTTTCTGTACTGACGGTTCTTACCCCAGGGCCCAGTTGGCGAAGTCCTTCTTTTGAAGAACCACTTAATCCTTCGTTATGATTTTCCGATTCCACTGTTCTCTACGTCGTCATATACTACTATAAGAGTTTTAACGTGATAATGGGTAGGTCTGACTGAAAGGAAACGTTGGAGTTTTCACGAAGCATGCTGACGGTTGCAATTAAAATGTACATTTTTTTAATCATCTTGTGAGGATTCAAAGACGAAACTATCACTAAAAATCCAGAAACATTATACTAATAAAAATCGTAAACGAGGAAACAGTATATCCTAGCCTAAAGCTATTTTTAAAAAACTCCTCTGGAGTCCGCAACTGACTCCTCCCTTTGGTCTGCTTCTGTTAAAGAAAAGGACGTATTCCAACCCGCACTCTGTAGGGATAAGTTAGGTATTTCGCCGATGACCAAGATCAATGTGGTAAATCGCGTTAGATATTCATTAATAGGAAATAGGAAAAGTTATGATGAAGATGAGCAAAATAATTACATGTGCCGTTAACCCTGTTCAACAATCTTTCCTAATTGACAGAATGCTTTTGAATCTTTATCAATTACAAATATATACACTTGAAAACTATTTTCATATCCTGTGGTAAATGAATATTGAAAACCATATATTATCCTAGCCATTTAACTGACATAATACCATTCGCTTTATTTTACTCGTACATTCCTGAGCTTTCCCATTTCATTTCAGAATCTTCTCAGTCTAAAAACGACGATCCTAGTAGCACGAAGGAAAAATGTAAATGCGTCACTTTAATTAATGGTCTGTCAAATCAGTTGGTGTTCAAAATTCAAAGATCTCATCTACAGTTTTTCGCATTCTCATTTCAACAACCACCTTCCCCCACTTTGCTTCCTAATAACATTCATACTATTCCTCATTTCATGAATCGATATACAACGTCGCGTATTCGATTTTAACAGCTCAGTCTCTGGTAACTCCTCATCACCCAACTAAGCACTTTTCCGGAACATTCAGGACATGTCCAACCACTCGCATCTCCCAGCACGCAGCTCCTCCCAAAATTTTCTCAGATTCCTGAGATTCCTGATCGTTGAGAAATTCCTCAGCCCCTAGCAGCCCTTCAGCGTCCAGCAACTGCTCCTCAGCAGCCTCTCAATGCATCCACCTCGGGCGCGGAACCGTCTGCTGGGATTCGACCCGGGGGCGTTGAGGGCCGGGAGCGCGTCGGGGCGGGCAGCGCGTCCGTCCTTGGGGAACGCCAGCGGCGCCCGCGGCGACCGCTCTCCAGGGACGCCCCGGCGGACACCGTGCCCCGCCCCCGCCCTGCCCCGCCCACCGCCCCTTCGCCTCGGACCCATTCCGCATATCGGATGGCTCGTGAACGGGTCCGCGGCGGCGCCGGCGATAAAACAAGCGGACGTGAGGGCGACGCGATGAGGCGCCCGCGGCCACCCAATCCGACGGCGCCGCGCCCTTCGCTTGTTTGCGATGGCGGAGGACGGTCGCGGAATAAAAGCTCTCCGTTTGTTTGCTAGTTTTGAGAATACGTGATTTTTCGATTGGCTTGGAGAAGAGTTTGCATAAGAAATTTCGAATATTTGTGTTGTTGGCACTACAGTTATTTCTTTTATTTAAAGCTGTGACATTTGGAAATCAATGTAATTTATAAATCTTCAAATAATGCGTCTCTCAGCTAGTTTTTGTTTGTATTTCAATGTATTTCAATAAGCCAACCCAATATTTCTCTGGAATGCTCGAGATGGGTGTTAGTATACTGCAAAAACGCAAAAAATATTATATAGGTGAGACAACTACACTCCTCCGTCGGAGCGTCGTATGTCCGTTTCGAGAAAAAGACGATGGCAAAAACGTTATCTTGAGATATATGAGATTGGTATACTGTTTAATTTGACACAGCTTTCTGTGTGTTTGATAGTAACGTCCAATGAATAAGAGTAGTAGTTTGATAAGTCTCATAATTTAATACAATCTCTGAATTATTTCAGAATATAGAGATTATAATGCAATACAATGCATGCAATAAAAATTTCTCAACAAACGTGGATTGTTTCTAAATCAATTACATGGATTTAGAAGAAAGGATTGAAACGGAATAATATTGAGTCTCGCGCCTGTTCTCATCAAACGGACAAGACTTTTCTTCCCCTCCACCTGCCGTAACGACCTCGTTCCGAGCAGGTTAATGCGTTTCCCCTCTCAATTTCGTCTCTCCCTCCGCCTCTCCACGCAGTTCGCGTGTTCTCGCGAATCCTTCAGCGAACAAACTTGTTAACGAACACCCCTCCTTCCCCTACCTTCCCCTCTAGCACACCGAATCGTTCTTTTCCGCCCCTCGGCGGTCCGTCCCGACCTTGGCGCAAAGTTGCCCGCAAGAATCCCGGCCGTTAACGGCCCTTCGGAAGGCACCCGGCTTCTCCCGCCGGATCAATATGCACGGTGACCCGCAGGCCGGCGGCAAAGAAGGCGGGTGGCGGCGGCGGCGGCGGCCCGAGAGGGGACGAAAACAGCGGGAGGCGCGGAGGGCGCTCGGCGTGGGGCGCGGGGGCGGCCGGAGGGGCGGCCCGCGTAAGCCAGCCGCGCGACGCCGCAAAGTCCGGGCGCGCCCCGGAGGCTCCGGGCGCTTTATACCGCAGGCGTCGCCCCCGCCCCGAAGGAGACTGTGATCTTGTTGACCCAAGTTGGCGAGGACGCGCGCAAGGTGGGACGCGCCGGGCGGGCGGGCGCGGGTGGGTGTGGGCGGTTGGCGGCGAGAGCCCGTCTATACATCACGCGAGCCCCCGAAGGCGGCCCCCGCCTCCCCCGCGTAAATTAGCATTGACGGCCAGCGGAAGCCCGTCCTCACCGCGCCCCCCACCCCCCGTCCTCGCAGCAGCCGCGAAATCCCCCGGCGCGCCCTCTTTCCCCGCCCTCGCTCGCTCGCGCGCGTCCTCGCGCCGCGCTCCGTCGAGTGCAGTGTAAGTCCTCCGTTTTTAATGGAACGATTATTAATAGGTCATGTATAATTCAGCGTCACCATCGTCGTGCGGGAGCTCCTTCTACCTCGCGTCTCTAGAGGCGGTGGGATTCAAATAAAACAGGCTTAACGGCCTGGAATAATTTTACAGGGGGCGGGCGGAAGGGGTGAGGGGGAAAGGCGGCGAGGGGGCGCCGCGGCGCGCGGGGAGACCTGGCGCCGGCGGAAGGGAGGGAGAAAGAGAAAGAGAGGGGCGGAAGGGAGAAACGGGCGAGGGAAAGGGAGAGAGAGAGAAAGAGAGAGAGAGAGAGTCGACTCACGGAGGAGCGAAGTGGTGCTGGTCGCCGCCGCCACTGCCGCCGCGCTGTGAGGAACAGTCGCGACTAAATAATAATTCGAAGGCGGATTTACGCCGTCGCAAATCGCCGAACTTCCGACGTAATGGCCCCGCCCGCCCGCGCCGGCCGGGTTCGTTGGACCGGCGGCCGCTCGCGGCGCGGCCGGCGCGCGATGCGCTGCGCGTCGCCTCGAGCGACTGTTCGCGGGGGCTGTCAGCCGGCGATCACCTCTTCCACAGACGTACCAACACTGCCATATAATTGATACCTATCAATAGTGTAAATACGATGTAAATAGCGAGTTTTTTTTCACAGCACAACGTACATTAGTTGACTACAATCCCGATCGTATGTTCATGTACAGATGCACAAAACTGTTGAAAAACTCGAACTGCGCTTGCGTGGAAAAACGATACTTCTGTCGATTGCTGTTTCGCTTCGCAGTGCAAGAAATCCCTAATTAATAAAGTAATATCCCATAACGAATTAATAAATTAAAAAATATTCATTTTACATAACCGCAAAAAGTACAAGTAAAATGCTGGGTTTGCTTGCCATATCATTTTTCAGAGCAACGTAAATTATAGGTACAATTAAAGGTCAGAAAGAGAATTATATACATTTATAATCATAATAATTATTAATAATTACTCTTATAACAGATCAGAAATCGGAACAGGCCCACGAAATCTCTGCGACTGCGTCACTACGTTACCTGCCAAACATCAGTAAGTTGCGAATCAATCAGAGACGAACGTCACATGTGCAACTTAGTTATATGGTATTTCCCATCACATGTTCATTGACAAAATTGATCAACAGAGAACCCACCTACATGACTTAAAATTTGAAACAAATTTTGAGAGACTTCCTCTTTTGGGCCTAATTTGAAGCGATGTCGAAGGCGGTTATCAGTGAACCACCTGCAAATGAGATAACGCTCTGACAAATTGAGGGCATGGACATAACCCGCATAGGTTGTCAGTACCCAAGCAGTAGACGCCAAAGCGGTCAACTTAGCATTAACCGATCAATGATCTAGTGTGATTAATTTAGTGATTCGTACTAGTCGTTATGTTAACAAAATAATTTCAATATAAACAATGTCTACACGGGTTTGAATTGCATTAAGTGTACAAAACTGTATATTGTTCTCACATATATATTTCATTCCCATGGATAGAAAGACGGGGAAAATTTTAAATATTTCAATGAAACTATACCGTGCGCCGGTTTTTACGCGTTCTGTATATTATCTGAAGACAAAGTTTAATCAAAAAATTTGAATCCAAAAATGTTGTTGATGCTTGACGTAAAGTACCGTACTCCCAAAACTTAAAACATCGCTTCCAAAGTGACGAGACCACGTCATTCAGATTGATGGGGATATATCAATATTGATGAAAATCCTACTTACTGTTTTACTGCTAGCGTTATTGACATGTTACAGTGTAATTCTTTTTTAATGCAGCTCATCGGTCTTCAGGTCATGTACCTGTAAAGATATAGTTCATTAATTTTTTATATTTATTAACTGTAATTGAGTTAAAGAAACCAAGAATATATATATATATATATATATATATATATATATATATATATATATATATATATATATATATATATATAGCGATCCTAACGTTCGGCATACAGGGTTGGAAATTAGTAAAAGATTTTTAAGAATGCTGTGTTGACGTGTTTTAAGAAAGAGACTATCGCTTGGATTCCTAGATTTATTTGTAATTGGGAATTCCGCACAAACCAGGGATCGTTAGTAATTTTCAAAGTACCTTGTTTGGAAAGTTTGGGGAATTTTGACATCTGTTAAAGGTACAGGGAACCAACATGGAAAGAGCGCAGAACGAGGACATACGGAATGGGCAAGGGAATGCAGGACGGTGGGGGCAGGTGGTTTAATAAATGATTGTGATAAATCAGTTCCCGGACAACGCCGGACAATCAATTAGAACTTTATAACCAAGAATTATAGGAACTGCTTTTCTCTATACTATTAAGTGTTTTTACGTATTTTTAATGTTTTAATCATTGCTCACCGAACGATCTTCCAATAAAATATCCAGAGCAGACCTCGTTACATTTTTTATTTATTTATTTTAAATTGCTCTGTAATTTTTTACATTAGTTGGAATACACTTCTGTGAAAACGCGGTTGTCAAATATGATTGATATGTAAATGTTATTCAGCAAACAAAATTCCTGAACGTATAAACTAAAACATAGTTTGACAAACGAAAATCAAATGTTTTTTATAACTAGTATTGAATAGACGACGTCGCGTGTGATTAATTAACAGAGAGATTGCTAATTTTATTTATTAATGTATTTTCTCAATGAAACATTTTTGGACGTTTCGTGAGATTATCGTGATATATATATATATATATATATATATATATATATATATATATATATATATATATATATAACATCTTTAGTTAGTTCCTTTATCTTTCATTGTTCTAATTCTTAATTTCACTTTCTCTCATTTCTTTTTCTCCTTTCGCCTCTACGTTTCTCTTCGTGTTCATGGATATAATGTGGTAATTATAATTTATATGTTAGGCTTTGAGCACTGCAGAGTTTGCTTTAGAGTTCAAACAAGCACTCACAGTGTACCAAAAAATCTAAACCTGCATTACTAGACCATCCGCATAGAATATTGCATAACGTCATGACAAAGATCAAAGAAAACATGGATTTGTCGACGCACTACTTTCGACAGATTCAAAACGAATTCAGTTCTTTAACCTACATTGAATGCTTTTTATTTCTTTTTATTTACTCAAAGGGAGTGCGTAATTAGTTGTCCACTCTTCGCAACAACTGATTCAATTACGCCACTCGATACCTCGCACTCGATTCCTTAATGCGTTCTCTCATCTACTCTTTCTCGGCTCGCGTGTCCTTACTGCGGGGCTTGAAAGCACAGTGAGGATGTCGCTGGCGAGGTGGCGCAAAATTAAAGAGGGGACGGTGTCAAATAATTAATGCATCCGGAAGCTAATTCCGTATTCAAACTAAAATAGATTCCGTCGCTTAGTGTCAGCACTGGCCGTAATCTGGCGCAGGCGCTCTGGAACAATTAATTACGGGGAAAGGGGCGGCTGTATCGTCACTGCTAATTCCCGGAACCCGGCGTCCATTAGTGATGGAGGTCGGGAAGTGCGGTGGGCAGGAAGGCAAAGCCGGCAGAGAAGGTAGGAAGGAAGGTAGGTAAGAGGGGTTGCTGGCCAAAGGATTATGCAACGTTTGGTTTCTTAAAATGGTTTTATTCCCTCTGATATTGACAATGATTTTCGTATCACACAAAAGTGAACACTTGCAAAACAACATTTGATTTCAACGACTATTGGCCTATAGCAGTAAAAATTCTGATGAACAAAACAATGCAAAGTGGTTTCCAAAAACTAACACAATCACTGCTCAAGATCAACAAATAAAAATCTGTCTTAAACCACGATAAAAAATTAAATATGTTAACAAAAACATTCTTAACAAATATTGTAATAATATTGTTCATACACAACACAACAGCTCTTTACATACCAAGAATGTAAAAAATTTGCTCTTCCTTAACGCAACAGGTGAATAGTAAATATTTAATGGTGGACTGTTTCTTCCATGGAGCCTTGCTGTCGCACGACGTCGTAAGCAGTTACACACACAGTATGAGAATTAAGTCGGAACGCGCAATATGAAACTAGGCGAAATAATATAATCAAATAGTCGCATATTCAATTTTTTGTTTTGCGTTTTTCGAGTTCCTAGGTATCTAACGTGGTATCTGCTGAGAGGGACTTCGAATGTTATATAGTATATTCGGCAACTTGTGAGGTTTTCCCTGGTCGTTTCCAGGTGGACTTCGGAGTACCATTCTTTATGGATACATCGAATCACGAACCGGGTCTTTCTTTCTCCGCCCCACTCCCATGGAGTCTAGTGATGTTCTAATTGCCCTATGTGGCTCAATCTTCAGGTTTTAAGAAAAATGTCCGACAAACTTTAGGTATCCGGAGCGCTTCTGAAAGCTGCAAGACTGGAGACAATACATTCCTGCTGGCGAGTTGGTTAATTAAAAAATAAAGCAAAAGATATTTTTTTAAGTGAAATAAATTTACTTAGCAAAAATGTCTGAAAGTGTTTTAGCAGTTGGGGGCTATCATTGCATGGCTACAAAGAATAAGATTACACGCGAATTTCTTAAAATTAAAAAAGAAATGTGATACGTTATAAAATAAAATAGACAAAAATAGAAATTGCAAATTATATTGTAGTGTCTTCCGTATATTATAAGAAATGTATTTTCAACATGAAAACGTAGGACATGATATGCAATAGGAATTCAGAGAGCAATATGCCGGGTGAGATAAAAATAAACGTTTTGTTCTCTGCCTTTTCTCGTCCTAATTTTTATATTTAGATTCACATTTCTTTATAAAAGTGAACACAAATGTTAATAAATTTTTTAATTACTTTGTTTCTAATGTAGGCGAAAAGGTCAATTTTATTTTTGCAATTCACGTCTATTTTTTTCTCTTTAAATTGTAGAACATCAATTCTCTTGACATTTCTACAGAAAGTTGAGAGAGTACTCCTAAACCGGCATCAAGAAGTGTTATCATATATTTTACATGCAGCACTACAAAAAAACCTGATGAAATATCCTTTCAGACAGGAAAACTGATTCCATTAGCTGGGTAGAAGAGGGGAATAAAAGCGGTGTGATGATGTGGGAAAGGTCGATGGAAAGGCTGAGATCGAGAATAGAGATATTTTTATGATGGATATATCAGGATGGTGAATCGCGGAGATGAAAAATGAGTTTGGAAAACGAAAGTAGTCTTGGTAGACTTTTGAGAGAATTGAAGGTTTATTATAGATACTACGAACGTGAATTCATTGTAACCAGAAAAGGAACTTTATACAGAAGTTCGTGAATCACTTCAAAAACGGATCTGTAAACACAAAACAAATTTTTCAAACTTAATATTTACAAAAAACCGTTTCTTAATATACTCTGTTGATGCATTCAGAAATAATTGTTCAAAATCTTTACCATTCTGTCATGTTGTAGCTTAAATATTTTGCATTTGTTTAAACGATATAGATTTTATCCAGGAGATTGTTATTTTATGGTGCTGCAATCATGGTAGTTTTGAGAATATTAAAGAATGATTTTGTTTAACTAAAATGTATAAATAATGTTTCGGAAGGAAATATCTAATATCACTTGTAAGAGTTGAACAGAAAAATAAGTGTTAATGTGAACAAGAGTGATTACAGTGGAAGAGACTGAAAGAGCGACTATAGAAATACAATAAATATTCCTAAATTGGTCATCGGATATATCTATAGCTAGCCAATAAATTTCTCGTAAATGACCTAGCTCAAAAATCGCTGCGAAATTGAGCTTTATATTTTAATACACCGAAAATGCCGAACATATTGCACAGTCTTGTTCATTACCCGAAAAAGACACCCAATTTCTGGAAGCAAATGAAATCCGACAACCAGCGAGTGATACACGAGCATTCGTTTCGCTCGCAGACCCCGCCCCCTCACGGCTTAATAACTAAGTAAGTGTGCTGGTTTGCGGTGACACGTGTCAGTCACCGGGCAGCGCGGGGGTTGGGGGTGAGTGGGAGTGGATATTCCGCGGTGGCCATTGCGCTGAGGGACTGAGTGACGGCGGAAAAAGAAGAAAAAAAAAGAAAAAAAAGCGTCTATCGGAATCCGCCATCGGGCGCCGTTATCGCGACGCCTCTCGGGCGTTGAGTGACAGGCGACGGGCAGCTGGCGGCGCGAGGCGGCGCCGCGACCGACGGCGTGGGCGGCGGACGCCACACAGTGGGCCGGTAGCACAAATAGTATTTTTTCAAAAGGTACCAATTCTATAATTTTCGAAGAACACTCAACTACAAATGATTTCGTGGATCTCGGAATATAAATACGATATTATTTTTCACAAAAACTTCCAAATTTTATTCGTCGAGGTCGTCAAATTCTCCTTTCAGGGCAAAACTCACCAAATCCGCTTCACCTTTCACCACAAAAAATACCAAAGTAATAGCTGCAATAGAAGATGATATAGTTAGTGACTGGAGTAGATGAAAAGATTCTTATAATTTTGCTGGATATTTTGAAAATTGTACCTGGATAATGATCATATAGTTTTTTTAGTTTTCTAATAGTCTCAACGCGTCTCAATTAAGAGGTTAATTGTAAACATTACTTAAATCATCAACCTTGTTAGTTATTAATCATTAAATTCACATATGTCCTCCTTTTTCTATTTTATGTGCCACAATTTACCAAACCCAACTTTAAATTCGTTATAACTTCCGAATAAAATATGGAATAACATCAAATTTGCCATGAAATGATTCAGTGGCTCCCAGAAAAATTCAAAATGAAATATAGTTTTCAAACAATAACTATTTTAGCTGTAGTAATTTTTGCTTTCTCGTATACGTACTACGTATATATACGGAGTAATATATGTAGAATAGACAACCTTATGTAATGCTATTGAAAATAGATTTCGAGATTTGAACGGAAATACACGTTGTGGGATCCCCTGTTACCGAAAAATGTTTTTTCAGCGTCCGTCCGTCTGTCTGTGTATATGTTTGTCCAACTGTCTGTAGGGTTGTTTTTTTTTTTTTGTTTGTTTTTGTTTTTTTTTTCTTTCAAACTGAATTCTCCACAGACGATTTGGCCTCAATCAAAGTTCTGCGATATTGAATTTCTCTCTGTAGTTCATTTCCCACTCGTCAAAAACTCCTTCAGTTTCAGTGCTTACCCTTGGAATACAGTTGATGCTTGCCATTTGCTCTAGAGTTCTATCTTGAATTCAACCCCTTTCGCAGCTAAGAATTTTTTTTCCTCAGAAATTCAGAAACATGACTTGTTTTACAACAAGATATCAAAAACGTGCATTATTTTCTTAAAATGCTCGGGAGAGAAGCAGGAATAGTGATCGATGTTAACTTGCCTGGCCATAGATCCTACGTTCTCGAAAACCGTGCCAACAAACAACCTGGTCAACGTGGTCTCAGGTTGCGGGAGAAGCCTCCCTCCTCGTCCCCACTTGGCACTCACCGGTGTTACTCACCTTGCGACTAATCCATTGTGCCCGGCCACATCAGCCCCACTCATCCACCGCGCGACGGCGGGGGGGGGGCGGAGGGGGCAGCAGGGGACGGGCGCGGAACGCACGTCGCGTACGAGAGAGCCCGCGCCTCGCGGCGACGTGGGCGAGGTCTGGCGCCGCCGGCGCGAAATATATTAGCCAGCCCTTCGCCGGATTCGCCCAGCGAAATTAATAATTTTGAATCTGACGCGTCGGCGGAACGGCTTAATCCGCGGCAGCCGCCAAATTTATGAGGCGGAGACGCGGATTTGAAGCGGCGCGGGGCGGGGCGGCGCTCGCCCGACACGTGCGGATGCGAGCCGGGCCCCCGGCCGCCGCGCCCGCCGAATAAAACCACCAATCGGAAGGAAATACGACGGATTAGCAGGTGATCTGTCGGAATTGTCGTGAGATTTATTAATGGCTGGGAACTGTCAGGAAGAATATGTCGGAAATTTCAAGAGAATGTGTTTTAATAAACTGTTGTTTTTTTTCTTTATTGTTCAGTATCCTAGTGCAGCCCTTGATCTCTCATTCGCTTATTTAGAGAACTGCCTGAGATCGTGAGAGATGGATCGTGTAGAGAATTAGGGCATGGCCTGGAGGTAATGTTGGCAGACAGCATGGAGAAGGAACGATGGTGTGTTTAAGCTCTGCTCCGGTATTCGTTGGAAATTGATCGGAGAAATGACCAATCCGGACAGACGGTCTCGAGTATTCTCATCCTTGCAACAACACTGTCCAACCCAGTAATTCAACTATTTAGTTAGTACAGAAAATCAAATACCGTGGGAATTTGAACATGGAACCTTCCGAATTGCGAAGCTTCAGTTGCTTTCGTCTTTTTAATAGTTGTTTCAAAACATTTTTTTCTTTGCGTCGAATATTTAATTGTTTCTTTATTCAATAGAATAAATTGTTCTCCTTGGAAGCCGAGTCATTGTTTTGGCTCTGTTAATTTCTCTTGGCACAGCGTCTTTTTATTAAGACGCAACATTTCGTTTATTTCATACCGTCTGACATTCTCCTTTCTTATATCTTCATTTGTTTATCCTCCGTTGCGACATCTTCTAGAAAGACACAAGTATTAATATAACAATGTACTAAGAGATATTAATATGTACGTACTTGTTCAGCCTTTAAAAATTATAAATATTGCTTTCGTTTCAGTAGACGATTTTGAATGATGATAGCGTACGATTATTAAGATAGAACTGTACATACATTTTCATTCTTATTTTTTATTTACGTACGCCCTTTATTGCAAATGTACTCAATTAAATAATAGTTCAGTTTTCGTTTTAAATAATAAAATGTGTCTGTACTGTATAAACGTTGTAAGGAGGTGCAAATCGTTAAGACGGCTCCACACATTCGGCATTCACCGAGCAGCGAGCTAGTGCTATGACATGTTCGGCGAATGTTCGCTCCCTTTGATGTGTCCTAAAGACCGACAAGTGGTGTGTAGGGCGAACCCCGAATGTTCGTCACTCGGCAAATAGCAAGCAACTCATCCATACTACTCGGGATTCGACGAGCGGTTGCTCGGTGTTCGCCGAATAACGAATGTGTGGAGCCGCCTTTAGACACTACGCTCCAACCGCGAATATTCCTGGCGTCCTTCCGCAAAGGTAAGTGTCGGTGTCACACAAAAGGGATTGGAGCGTTCCCTGTATGGCCCTTGACATCTCCAGCCCACACGGGTTGCTGCGTCGCTTTGCGGCAGCCCCCCCCCCCCCCGCCGCGATGCCCCATAAACAGCGGCGCATCACAAAAGCTAATAAGAGCGCGTTGTCGTAACGAGAGCCGGCACTTCCGGGGAGGCCCGGGTTAGCGTATTAGGGCTCGGCGAACCCCCCATGCAAATCGGATTTATCTCTGCAGAGAAGCAGCCGTCACCGCTCGCCGCTCCTCCCCAGACCCCCCACCCCCACCCCGTCAACCCCCCTCCCCGGGCAACGTTCCGGATCCCTTCCAAGCCGCTCGCTCGCCGCCATGCATCACCCTAATTTATTCGCGTAGCCCCTTCTTTATTTCGCCCACTTCTGCATCGCCCTGTCTCCCCCCTTTTTTACGCCGATGTTTTGTTTCCTCCTCTTTTTAGCCCTTTTCTTTGCGTGTCAAGCCGAATATCCATGCGGGAACTCTCGACTTTCGCTGCTTTCTTTTTTTTTTTTTCGAGAAACCGATGCCAGAAATCTAAAATAGAAGATGGGGGAGGCCATAGTTATATTACATCCATTCAGACTGGCGAGAAGCATTCTGCAAGGCAGTTACTTTCGCTCGCGCTTTGGCCGTCTTTTTCTCGCTGGACGTTGCCGGGTCCGCGAGGCCGTCCGCGCCTGCAGCTGCGTGGGCTCCCACGTCCGAACCCGGCAATATCCTCACGTGCAGGCGAGCAGAAGG
Source organism: Teleogryllus occipitalis (assembly GCA_011170035.1). Taxonomy (NCBI): domain Eukaryota; kingdom Metazoa; phylum Arthropoda; class Insecta; order Orthoptera; family Gryllidae; genus Teleogryllus; species Teleogryllus occipitalis. The sequence continues at coordinate 433,240 of BLKR01000375.1, forward strand.
AATTTGTAGGGTGCTCCCCTCCATTAAGTTCTTGTTTTCTTCGCGATTTCTCACCTGCACTCCTAATCAGTGCCTGACTTTGACTTATGTGCGCCCTAGGCTGTCAAATGTTTTAGCGCCCTTTTAATTTTCTTTTTTAAACATTAAAGCTTTTTTTATATTTTAAATAAAAAATACTGTACGATATTTGTTACCGACGAAATTATTGTGTACGTATAAATAACTGATTTTATGAATAAATCATTCTCACTACAATATTGCTTTAATAAATATACTATATTTTTATATTCATTTTATCTGTATGTATCAATGGATATATGATTAATTAACACTTTCTTTTGTTACAAATACGGAAACAAATATTTCTATAAAAGGCATTCAAAAGTTCTCTTTATGAGATTTTGAATCCGCGGAAATTCGTTCGCCCCCCAAAAATTGCGCGCCCCAGGCTGCAAGCCTACTCAGCCTGTTGAGTAATCTGACACTGCTCCTAATCGAGGCTTCGACGTGGTAATACGAAGCATGTTTCCAATTCTTTATACAAGCGTGCCGCTAGACGACTTCGTTTTCTCTCATAGGTTTATCTACTGTCCATGCAGTAATCTTTACATGATTTGTCTGCTAGGCAAACGATACTCTACTAGGCAGGCGATACTCTTCGACTAGCTACGTCATCTAGGTATCATCGAGCTATGTGATCTAGGTGTTTTCGATGTGAACCGATGTAAAGTAAGCTTGAAAGTTCGTTAGTTTATTGGCTACTATCACCTTTCTATATGTGTATTTATAAAAACAATATTCTTCATTTCGCCATTCTTCATACATTTTGTACATGTGACCATTTTTTCATTTTTTAAACCTCTGGAAGAATACGTTGTATGTGCAAAGCATTAATATTTGGCATTTGTTATTTTAAGACTTAAATGAATTTAAATGTAACTAAATGTACTGCTTTACCTTTTATGGAAATATTAACACTGAAGAAGAATGTAAACATTAAAAATGTCCTGTTAAAATGGATGTTCATGTGTTAATTTATACTACTGCGTAATTAAATTTTTTGTACGAGTTTCATTAAATAATACTGATGAGTCCAAACGCGTAGTTTGCAGTGGTTCATTAAATCACTTCTGTTTCTATCAGTTTAATCATTTAATTCATTATGGGAATTGGCACAGCTCAAACGCATTTAGGAGCATGCCTTTCGGGATACACATTATACCTTTGCCGTGTCACTTTCCTACAAAATGTCTTGCTTTGAGACGAACATGGCTTGAGAAGGGGACACCATGTAAAAAATTTCACAGGTCTTCTTTTTCTTCGCGTTCCTGTAACCCACTCGCCGAAAGAACTCGCCACAAAAATATTTCTCCGGCGAAACAGCTCGGGGTTACGGCTTTCGAACCATTCACTAGCAACGCCATCTAGACAGCCATAAAACCTTTTTTCGGCTGCAGAGATACGTAGTCGACGGCATTGCACGCGAGCGGCTACTTACACATTCACAGTTAGATGGAAACAAGGCTTCGTCCGAATCGCCTCGGCAAGGAAAAAAGCATGCACTTTGCGCGGAGACCTGCCGTTGTAAAGTGCACACAGAGCGGCGGCAAGGCGATCCGTCTGAGGAACATCAGCGTAGATCAGACGCATGGGCGGGGGAGGGGGAGGGGGAAGCGGCCGCACGCACTTTATTGTCCTGTTTTGAGCGGCGGGCAGGGTCCTTGGTGGCAGGCCCGCGCAAAGTGTGAGCCATTAAGTGCAGTGTCCGCTACTTTCGTGGCTTTGGCTTGTCGTTCCTCGTTAGCTTTTTGAACAAGTCCTCGCTGCTTTTAGAAAAGTTCGTTGCGTAATTGGATTAGCAAGTAACTGGTGGGTCGAGACCGGCCTGCGGCGAAGTAGTAGACCCTTTCGAGGACTTGCAGGGGGCGGGGGAGGTTAGTGAACGGTGAAGACATTCGTGGGCGTTTTGGTCTTGTGCAGGGCAGATTCTATCACGGCTGCTTTCGAAGCATGGCTGAGCGGAGACTTTCAACTCCCAGATTTTATTACAAAAGTCCCAAGTGATCAGTGAGTCAGTAATATATCAGTTATATATATATATATATATATATATATATATATATATATATATATATATATATATATATATATATAACTTTAGATTATATAGAAATTGTGAAAATGTCGAAAAACGAATGTATGAACATAAATGTATATTTTAAATTGGTGAAAAATCTTTGGGCTGATAATTTTCCCATCTATTATTCAGCTTTCGTACAATTTAAAACTTACTTCAGAGTAAACTGACGGTATTGCCCTGTAATTTAAACTCATTGAATCCTTAAAACAAGAAAAAAATGAAAACAATATTGTTGAAATAATTCATATTCACAGAAGAAAAATGAAGATTATACAATCACCAGATTCTTACCATTTGTCTGTGAAATTTCTAAGGGAACTAATATGCACTGGAGAAAAATGTGAGATTAAGTCGCATCTATTCAGACAGGAAAGGAATGAGTTCCGCCTATAGTGTATCCCCGCTATGGCTTTTAAATTTTTCATAGTACAGCTAGATCTGGTTACTTAAGTCTCCGTCACATTGGACTTGATAGGGACATTTCAATTCTTTAAAAAATATTTTTAATATTTATATAGCATATAGAAATATGTAAGTTTCACGTGCTGTCATAACAGATTTCCAACATTCAAGCACCACCATATTTGCTAAAATAGGTTGAATAGTTCATCCGGAAAAGGGATGTTTACATAACACGTTTTAAAAATAATGTATATGATGACAGGTTATTAACGTTGGGTAGAGTCTTTTCATATTGAACACAAAATTAATGACCCAAAGTACTATGGAATGTTTGTCGTTTCCGTTAGTACGTACAAATAATGCTGATATTTCCCTAATGTTCATTATTTTCAACCGCCGCTCCAACCTGAACAGTCACAGAAAAACTAAACACTTTCTTTGCTGTCGATTCCAAACGACAGAGAGCTGAACCCCCTCCTGACGAGAGTCGTTATAGTGACACAGCTCACTCAGTCCCTATCGCCGCCTAATGCTGCCTGTTGGGCAGCGCCGCGCCATTGCTCACGCGGTCGTTTTTGCGCGGCAGGGGGGCAGGGGCGGGGGCGGGGGCGGGGGCGGGGGCGGGGCGAGGGCCATGGTCGTTGGGCACTCGTGACGCGGCCGTTGGCTCGTACCGCTATAATTGAGTACAGCGTCTCGGCGTGGAGTGGGCGGGGTGGGGCCGGGCGGGGCCGGGCCGGCGCCTAATAGCGAGTGGCCAGGCAATCAGGGCGTCGATTAAGCGCGGCCACGGAAGCCGCCGCGCCGGCCGGCGCCGCTCCTTGCCCCCTGCGCGGCGAGGCGCGGCACCCTCTCGAAACCGGCTGCCGTTCTCCTCGCGCCGTTTCGCCCAGCGGTCTGCCCATCAACATTTTCATTTCTCATCCCCTATTAAATCACCATTCTCCCTCGCCCCCTCTCCTCATCTTGCTTCTCTGTCTGACTCTCTCTCTCCTTCTCTCTCTCTCTCTCTCTCTCTCTCTCTCTCTCTCTCTCGCTTTCGCTTTGATGTGAATCCCTCATTCCTGGTCAGTTTTGCTCTCTTCCTCACTCCCTCTTTCTGTGTCTCCCTGCCCTTATCTCCCTCTAATTCTCATACGATTTCCCCTTGCTTTCCCCCGCCTCCCTCTTTTGCCTCCTCTGCTTCCTTCAGCACTTATCTTTCTCCCTTTTTTCCCTATCCTCTCTTCCAGTCCTTCCCTCTAATCCTATCTCCCTAACATTTGAATATCAACAACTTTTTCCTTTCTGATATTCTCTCGTAACTTCCCTTCTTTCACGCGTTTGCCTCAGTCACCATTCATATTTTGCACTTCTTTATTTACCTGTAAAACCAGGGCCAACTCTCGAGGGCCAAGGCATATTTGCTTACCTGCTTTCTGTTTTCATCGTGAAACGTACGTTCAAGAGCGAACTTCATTAAGCATCACTCAACCCTCTACGTCCGCGGCGACTCCTCCAGGCTTCGCTCTGCACCTCGCGGTCCAGCAGCGCCCCGCCCTGTTGTCCATTGGGAACTCGGCTCTCGTTAGCCGCCCCGCCCCCGCCACACCCGGCCCTTAATCGCCGTCTCCGCCAAACCCTCCGCCGCTGTCTCCGCGTTGCTGCTCGTTTCCACCCGCCCCTCCTGCCTTCACCGCTGCCTTCGTCGTAGCCTCTCGCCGACACCGTCACCCTTGCCCTTGCGGCCACCATTCCCTTCGCCAGGGTCCCCACCCGTCCAATCCACCAACAAGTATGTCTTGTAAGCCTGATATGTCTTTGCCTTCTCCTCCACTTTCCCCACCACCTCCGCCTGCGTTCTCCCGCTGGTTCCGCCACTGCCGCCTCAACCTCCGCTTCTACTTTGCCTTCGCCTCTCCCTCTGCTTTGCCTCTGCCCCTGCCTCCACCTTTCCTTCACCACGTCCACCTCCACTTCTAACCCCACCGACGCCGCCTCCTTCGCCGCTGTTGCTAACTGTCCAGCAGCGTCACTCGCGCGGACCGCACCCTTCGCCTGCCTCCTCGCAGTTCGCGCCCTCTGCACCGCCCCGCACCCTTGGCCTCGCCCCCCTCAGCCAGCCCGACCGGACGCGCGCCGCTCTCCTCGGCTTAATTCCGAACAACAAATTTGTCACGGCCGCTGTGAAGAGGGCGGCCATCCGCCCGCGCAAAGCCAGGCTTACTCGTGGACGGCGCGCTGTCTGCCGCTTTGCAAGGCGTCGCCGGCCACCTGGACGCGTGTACACGTAAACGCGAAAATGCCAGCACCCCCGAGTGCTGCACCCTACTAAGCGTGCCCTACTAATGCTGCACCCTCCTAAGCGTGAGCTGGTTCAACTGGACGGGTGCAGGATGGTCGGATGGAAACTAGTGTTAATGGCACGTTTGCTCATACTTCCTTTGTAAAGCTTTGGAGAAAAAAGTGGTCTCTCCACTTGCTTCGGGAAGGATAACTGTCAATCGACAGGGCTAACTGGTGTTCCTTATAATGAAAGTAACTCATGTAAGTATTGAAGCATTCGTATTTTGGGATTACATTTACAAGAGAAGGGAAATGGCTTGATTCTCGTTATTTAGAAGTTTTTGTCCGTTCTGAATAGAAATTGATGTTATGATTGCTGAAGAAGAAAGCCGATTAATTCCTTCCCCAAGCATTAAAACACTATTTACTTCCTAATTGTAACAAATTGAAAACTAGAAATAAAAAAGCAGAACATGTTTTGCTTTAAATTATCTTCTTTAACGGATTTTTGGCGGCGAAGAAATTCATGACTGAATGTATATATTCGTTTTCTCACCAAAACAATAATTAGCTACATTACGCTGTCAGCGCCGTCTAGCAGTGGTGTTATGTTATGTTATAGCAGTCCTTGTTATGAGCAAACATCTCTTACTTACATTATTATTTCATTTTTAACACTAGTCGAAGAAATAGAACGGGTTTTCGCCGCAAATGAGATCTTTGCTGCATTATTTATTTATATTATAGAGACCAAGCCGGCGAGTCGCGCCCGTACGGGTAATCGAGGGTCACTTCGAGGCCTTCGACCTCCGGCGCCACAATCGGGAATTCTAACTGATGTTTTCAACCTAGCAAGGCTCACCTTTACCCACGCCCTCAACTTCACCAACCTTACGTTCCCTGCTTTCTAATCTCCGGCAACTACTATCGCGCCTAATCTGCAACTACTTGCTCCCTCTTTCCTACCCTCCGTTGAGGGAGTACCAGTGGGTTGCTTGGAAATACAAACAAAAATAAAAACATACCCATATGGCATTACATTTACACAAAAAGAGATCAATATATTCAGTTAGATACATTTAAACAAAAAATGATGGCATGAAAAACACAACAATGTTAAATCGTCAACTGCAATACAAAAGAAAATGATTTAAAAAAATGTTTGTCCAGATTTATTTCACGTAACTCGGGAGAACCAACATTTCCCCTCCTTTCCGTTAACCTAACATTTTTAAGCACTCGTCCACCCTGAAGTCTAGACTTCAATGTTTGATGAAGGCCTTTCTTTCAAAACTTTTCCGATTCGACTTATCTTTTACTGAGGCTGACATCCACCTTCTCTGTAATGGCTCTATTACAGCATCAGTCGCGTCATTTCAAGAAGAGAGAAGCACCTTTCAGCATCCATAGCTCCTTTTCGTATCTCTTTTAACTCACTCATTTTCAAAACCAACTTGGCACGCAAACCGGCCGTGTGTGGCCCACTCTCCGGCCGAATCCTTCTCGCCTCCCTTCCATCGCACTCTTCGCAGCCACCTCACCCCTCAGCCCTGCCGTCCCTCCGTGCTGACCACCTCGCTCTTTCTTACCTCTGGTTCGCACGAGCACTGACGGGCACATCGAGGCCTCGAAAACTCGTCCCGGCCCCTCTACGGATCTTGAATCGGCCCGCCACGGCTGAACACGGCGAAACGCGGCCTTTCTGCCTCTCCCAATGCAATGGATCACTGTTAGTCATTTGCACCCGCAATGTGAATATCCACTTATCTCACACATTTAATTTCAATTAAATTCCGACTGAAACAAGACAGTAAAGTGGTGGTTTGTCTGTGACAAACATACCAACATCGCAAAGAAAAAACTGATATACAAAATTCGAATCGACAACACTACAGCAGAGCAGTTGCCGCCCCAACCGTGTGTGCTAAATAATATATACACGAATACTTAATACGTACTAATTATTAAGAGTACCTCTAAGAAGCTACTGCTTGTTATTAAGAGTACCTCTTTGAAGCTAACGTGCCGCACATGGCGGTGCATCAACGCCCAATCTAGGCCGGGCCGCGCCGCCGGAGGGTGATTGTGATCGCGTGGGGAGCGGTGCTCGTCCGGGGGATTGGGGCCTCCCGGCGGCCTTGACCCCGCGGCGCGCGGCCGTGTTGCTCACCCCCGGCCCTCACTCGTTATCACTCCCCCCTCCCGGCCCGACGGTCACTCAGCGCTCGTGTTGGACTTGTTAACGGCCGCCAATAATTAGAGCCGCAAGTCGGTCCTTGTTATCATAATGAAGTGTAATAGAATATCTGGCCAACAGGACGCCCGCCCGCGTGTCCGACCCATCCCGCCCTCAGCCCTGCCCCCTAACCATACCGCCCCGCCTCTCCCCGCCCCTCCGGAAACGTTTCTCCCAGTTCCAACCCACCCCTCCCCGCTCCGCTCCGCTCCGTTCCACCTCCTGCCGCTCCATTCCGGGACCGGGAGCGGAGCTCAGTGCATCAACTGATGTCACTGCAGCGCCTCTGACCGTGAGGTCCTAGGTTTTAGTCCTGACGGCGACAGGATTTTCGATACTAGCTTTTCAGCTAGGTCGAATTCAGTCGCTGTCTGGAGGAGAATTCTAGCGGCCGGCTGCTCTGATCGGTAGTTTTCCGTGGTATCAACACCAGGCGAATGCCGGAGCAGTACCAAACGGGCCACGGACCGCGCGCGATCTGTCCTTCCTCTTCCTTGTCCCATCCTCTCCCTTTACACACACACACACACACACACACACACACTTACACTAACATGCACTACACATGTGATAACATATTCCGGGAGACCGGTCGGGAGCTGAGAGCTTGTCCCGGCTGGGGCGGTGTCTTCGTTGGTAGGCGAGTCCTGGTTGGGGGAAACCCCAGTAGCCGACGGTAGGTCGGCGCCGGATTTCGCCATCTAGCGGGGGAAGATCACCGCCGTCTCCCGAGGAAAAAAACATGCACTACACTAACGGGGCTGATGACCAAAGCAGTTGACGCGCCCAGAAACACGAAAAAACCAATCAATCAATCAATTCCGGGTGTTCAGCTTCGTCACCTCCCTCCCCTCTTCCCCCCCCCCCGCCTCGCTTCGCTCCGCCGCATTCCCAAATGTTCCTCCTTCGCTCCGCGCGTGGAACCTCCTCCATAGAGTACAAAATTATCTCTTTCGTCTATGCCTCATCCCTCCGCAGCACTGGCGCTGGGGACGAGTAATGCTTCGTCGTCGCGCGATGCACTGGCAGCATGTTTTTGATGCGAATGTTGAGAAGGTCAGTGCTGTTCTGCCTTGTGTGACGTACCGTGTCGGTAAGTCGACAGTTACCCCGGCCGACTGCAGCACACACCGATGTTGTAGTGTCTTAGTACTGCCCACTGAACGGCCGGGAAACTCAGGGAGGCAGCCGTCCTGGTGTTTGACTGACAATCTGAAGGTTACGCAAAGAAAGTAGTAGGAAGTAATTACTACGCGAGTCATGTGAGAACATCACTGAACCTCAAATGTTGGGAAAACGTTTACTTCTTATGATAAAAGTTTGAAAAGATATAATAAAGCAATGACGAGAAAGATGCCTTCCATTTTACTATCCTAATTCAAAAATAATTCTACCATTAGTAAATCGTGGCTTCAAATCAATGTGAAATGAGTAGACAATTTACAATAAGGGCACAGATATTTAATTAACGTTAATAGCTGTCTAAACTAAATATTAAAGAGCTCCAATCTCAATATAAATAAATAACATTTTATCTGTATTTATTGTAGTGAGGTGCCTTCAAAACTAAAGAAAAAAACAATAAAAATTAGATCTCAAGCTATTGATTCGTTTCACCTACATACACTTTTCACTGATGATTTGTAACTGGATGAATATCGACAACAGCCTTGATCAATTTTTATGCATTCTTGGTTCTAAAAATAATTTTTAATAATTGTTAATACCGGAATATTATATACTGTAGAACTAGGCTGCATTGCCAGTCAGCACCGCCGCATGTCGCGTCGAAAGAGCTCCCCGCCAGCAGACATCGACTCTGAACGGTGCAGATTCGGAGCCATCGCTGTGGAGGTGGCGACTTTGACATCTTTTCTTAAGAAGGTATTAGATTGTAATGATGATGATCTGGTTTAGGCGGATGAAACGTATCACGCTGTATTAATCGCACCTTCACAATTACTATCTCAAATCGGTAAGTGAAGAATAAAATTTGAAACTGCGTTCAGCTCAACTCCTGGAAACGATTTCTTAAAACTACAACAAAATTATGAAAACTAATTGCATAACACACTATTTTATGTTAACAAAAAATAAGTTTGATATTCCATTCTTAATTACAACATGGAATCGAGCAGCGTTCTTCCTCTCAGGAGAACCATCATCTGGCGCGGTGGGCGATAAAAAAGGAAAGCGCCTCCCCTGGGCAGCCGGCGCCCATCAGCGCGGGCGGTCGGGGGCGGCGTCGCTGGCGTTTCGATTTCGGGTGGCGGCCATGACCGCTGGCGCCGAAGTGGGGAAGCAGTTGACAGGCACGGCGATGGCTTCGTTGGCGGCGGCGGAGCAAAACGCGCCAAAGCCGACCCGCTGCAAGGCTGCAGACGGTTCGGCGGGTGGAGACCGTAAGGTATCGAGGGGTGAGAAGAGAATAGGGTGGTGGAGGGTCGTTGCAGATTAGATGAGAAAAGAAATTGTCGATAATTATTTGAAGTGTGAGATAAAAAGCTTCGAAAGAGAGAGAGAGAGACAGAGAGAGAGAGAGACAGAGAGAGAGAGACAGAGAGAGAGAGAGAGACAGAGAGAGAGACAGAGAGAGACAGAGAGACAGAGTGACAGAAAGAGAGAGAGACAGAGAGAGAGACAGAGAGAGAGACAGAGAGAGACAGAGAGACAGAGAGAGAGACAGAGAGACAGAGTGACAGAAAGAGACAGAGAGAGACAGAGAGAGAGACAGAGAGAGATACAGAGAGAGATACAGAGAGAGATACAGAGAGAGATACAGAGAGAGATACAGAGAGAGATACAGAGAGAGAGACAGAAAAAGACAGAGAGAGAGACAGAGACAGAGAGAGACAGACAGACAGCGAGGAAGAGAGACAGATCTGTGAAATGTGTATTGCTGGGAATAGGACGATAAAAATGTTCATAGAAATAATATTGTGCATTTTGCAGAAGCTCGTATAAATAAAACACGAATATTCAACAAATTGTAAATTGATATTACATACCTTTTCAGATACAAAGTTGTTTAAATGGTTTCAGAAAAAGCTCAAATAATATGTTCTTTGACCACTTGCCTTCAACTGTTACTATAGTAGAGAATATTTGCAACCGGTTCTTGCAAATAACAGAAGTACAGAAGCTGGCTGTCTTTCTGAAAGTGACTCTATCGACCTCTTGGCACAGAAATACAAACAAATCCGGGCATTACTCTCTTTCCTTTTGGTAGAACTATTGAGCGTCCTCACAGACCGATTACCGCCATTTCCTCTTCCTCATCTAGAGACGTTCTTATTCCAAAAATATTAATTTTCGATCGTCTTATCTATTTATTTTAAATGTAATCTCAACTAACATTTTCTTCTCCATACGACCTTTTATCAAGAGGAAGTTAGATGTCTATAAACTTATTCATTTTTCGCAGAAAGAAATCCATGGTTTGATAACAATACATGTAAACTTGCCTAAATAATAGAGTATTTGCAAATGGATACCAGCATTAAATCCAGAAACGTGGGAACCAGAAACTTACAAAGAAGAAGAATATCACAGAGAACTATGGACGGAACATGCAATTTATTTTAATAATGGTAATTAATATTACATTTGTACTGTATAATTTTAAAATGTCTAAACACGCCTGTAACAAGTTTTGTACCTCAGTTTCTGGGTGAGTGACCTCCATTTCAGTCATGTTTTAGCCCAGTTTCCTTGACGCATTGAGCAAATGCTGATATGGCTCCTTTTTTTTATTCTGGACACACAAGTAGCTTCACTACACTCAGAAGCTGTCTTTTTGCTGGTTTCTGGAGGAGAGGCACAAGGGGAAGAGATTGATATTTGATATCAATATTTAAAAAACAAATATGTAGTTCGTGTACCGATTCAAACACGTTTTTTTTACTTGGAAGCCTAAGTGCTATTTTCAAATGTTTCCAACCAGGTTTGTTCCAACTACAGTAAAGAGTGGGGTGAGACTGGAGGTCAAGAAAACGTGCGCTTATTATACGTCTGATCCGAAGTCACATACAAGTTTTCCTGTTTTTAACTTTATGTCAAAGGAATAGTATGTAGGAATGTGGAGGAGGTACAATTGTTTCCTTCTTTTTTATTATTTCCCCCAAACCGCAACCTTGACCTCACGAGTGACAAGAGGGTGAAGTGTTGCTACGGAGCAGCCAATACGCCTGGCGTTGAGCGGGGGGGGGGGGGCGGGGGGGCGCGCGCGTCGTGGAAGGCGCGGGGGGGAGGGGGGCTTCGCGTGACAGGCGCCTGTCGCCGCCTCCGCCGCCGTCGTGCTAACGATCCCTTCGCGCGCCGAGACTCTCGAGGCGAGGCGACGCGACGCGACGCGAGGGGGCGCTTCCTGGCGGGAGGTAGAGGAGTAGGAGGAGGAGGAGGGGGTGAGGGCTGTCAGCGCGCCGACGCGACGGCCAATGCGCGCCGAGCAAACAGCGGCGACGGCGACGGCGGCGGCGGCGGCGATCGGCTGCCGATGGAACGCGTCGCGAAGCGCGGCTCAGGTTACGCGGCGCCTCAGCCACCGGCGCGCCACGCGGCGCCCCGCTCGGGTCAGCCACCTTGTCCAGCCACAGGGGCCCAAAACGAGAACACGTCGACACCCGAGTTGAAACCATGACGATTGTACGAACGAGGATCACCGGGAGCGGTAGCTCAGGGTATCAACTGATGTCACTGCAGCGCGTCTGACCGGAGGTCCTATGTTCGAGTCCTGACGGTCGCAGGATTTTCGACACTAGCTTTTCAGCTACGTCGAATTCATTGCTGTCTGGAGAAGACTTCTAGCGGCCGGCTGCTCTGATTAGTTGTTTTCTGTGGTTTCTCCGATCTGCACCAGGTGAATGCCGGAGCAGTACCCTAACAAACGGGCTACGAACCGCGCGCGACCTTCCCTTCCTCTCCTTTGTCCTATCCTCTCCCCTTACACACACTTACACTAACATGCACTACACTACCACATATTCCGGGACACCGGTCGGGAGCTAAGAGCTTGTCCCGGCTGAGGCGGTGCCCCGCTGGTGGGAAAGTCCTGGTTAGGGGGAAAGCCCACTAGCCGACGTATCTCGCCATCCAGCGGGGGAAGATCATCGCCGTCTCCCGAAGAAAAGCATGCACTACACTTACGGGACTTATGATCTCAGCTGTTGACGCGCCCGGAATCACTAACCAACCAACGATGATCAGCTCCGGTGTTGGAGGCATGCTCGAGTTAGACCAGGTATGGTGACAGCTAATCGTCAATTCTAGCCAGCGCATTCCATTGCTCTACCGATCCCGCCCTTCTATATCCAATTGTCAGGAGAATTGGAACTGTGTGTTATTCTGTGTGTTGAGAACCATGAACTTCTGAATTCTGCTTGATGGGGCTCTCAGGAAAGAGGATATTAAATGGCGGTACTTGCGCTACTCTCTGTATCGAAGGACTATAATCACAATTGAACTTCAGCGACATTGCGTGGTGAATGAACGACATTATCTGGGCTTTTTTTGCCAAAAACGACGCAAATACACGTTCTTGACCAGCGCCATCTACTCTTTAGTGCGTGTTAGTGTAGATGGAGCTGGCTTGACTTACGGGCTTGGTGTTTATTGACCGAAGCAGCCTTAAAAGGGTCTCCCATTGACCGCGTTATGTCGCTGAAGTTAACTTTTCATACATACCCCCTCCACCAGAATTAAATCTCATCTTTACAGTCTTCATGGTTCAAACTGTGGCTGATTATTAACTCTAGCCACATAGATATGTCGAATTCAACCATTCCCTGGAAGAAATTTATAGAGGTCTGCTACTCTGATCGGCAGTTATCCATGCTTTCTCCGATCACTACTGGGAGAATGGCAGTGCAGTACCCTAACATAAGGACCGCGCACCTTATTGCCTTCATCATTCTTATCCCCACTTCTTCCTTAAAAAACACTTGCTTTCCCAGTTGAGGGCGGTGCTGTACTGCAGGAGACACCTTAAGAAAGATAATCTCACAAAGCAATGTGTAGACCGGTACCATATAGTATCACGTTCTATCGGACAAGGACATCGTCACTTCCAGGTATATAATATGAGATTCACTAACGGAAATAATGACCATAACAGTTAACGCGACCGTAAATACTAAAAAATCATCAGTCAATCTAACCATTGGGCCGAGATCGCGACATACCGTGAAAACTGGTTAAACGACCACTTCGTTTAAGAGGTCAGCTGCATTAATGGACATATTTTTGGAATCAATTATTTCCGCAAGGCGCGCGCACGTGTCTTTGGAGCAGTCATTAGGTCTCACGGTCAGCAGCCAGAAGAAGAAATGTTCTTGATTTTAGATTCTCAAAATATTACAATTTAACTGAAATTCATGAACCTATTCTAGGTGATGTAAACAAGATTTGAAATTTGTTTTCGGAAGTAACATGTGTTAATATACTCATAATTGATCAGAGGAAGCATATTCCATTCTTGTACGCTTCTCATGACAATTAAAAGGGAGAAAGTCGAGAAACTGATACTTTTATGATACATTGATGATTTTTTTCTCTTTCGTTCGTTCTTATAACTTGCAGAATCACAAACAAAACATTTTTTTTTGAGATTGCAACTACTTGAGACACATCCAATGTAATTTCGTTCTCAATGCACTTCTACCTTTCTTAATTCCACATTAGTCTTTACATTTCTGGATTTGCTTGAAGCCTGTCAGGCGGCGGGCAACTGTAGGCAACATCAGTGTTTCGTAAGTCTTCTCAACATGCTTTTTATCACCCTCCCTCGGGGAGGTTCTTCTGGTGGACAGATCGCATCCGTGAACTGCCGCATTAAGGCTCTCGCAGATCGGCGCGATAGATCCGCAGCCTACGCGGATTGGCCGCAGCGGAGGTTTCGCGTCACGTGTTGCCTTATGAGCACGTTCAGACGTGTGCGGCAGGCGAGCGTCGCGGCTACGGATTGGCAACGTTTAATCGGCGGTGAAATTTGTAACGCAGTCTGACGCGTATCTTACGCTGCAGCTCGAGTTTCCTCCCGAAGTGAGCCCTTGTTCGGGTGTTTTCCCTCCCTTCTGGGTCGAGTGACCTTGCCAACCGTCACACCGGCAGCGGTAGCTCAGTGCATCAATTGATGTCACTGCAGCGCCTCTGACCGGGAGGTTCTAGTTTCAAGTCCTGACGGCGACAGGATTTTCGACACTAGCTTTTCAGCTAGGTCGAATTCATTGCTGTCTGGAGGAGAATTCTAGAAGCCGGCTGCTTTGATCGATAGTTTTCCGTGGTTTCTCCGATCAACACCAGACGAATGCTGGAGCAGTACCCTACCAAACGGGCCACGGACCACGCGCGACCTGTCCAGCCTCCTCCTTGTCCTGTCCCCTCCCCTTACACACACATTTACACTTATATGCACTACACTACCACATATTCCGGGAGACCGGTCGGGAGCTTAGAGCTTGTCCCGGCTGGGGCGGTGCCCCGCTGGTGGGAGAGTCCTGGTTAGGGGGAAACCCCACTAGCCGACGGTAGGTCGGCGCCTGATCTCGCCATCCAGCGGGGAAGATCACCGCCATCTCCCGAGAAAAACATGCACTACACTAACGGGACTAATGACCAAAGCCGTTGACGCGCCCGGAATCACGAAAAAATCAATCAATCCACCAACCAACGGTCACCAAACGCTGCCTGTTAATTGACGCTCCGGTGTGAACGGTCCCGCGAATTCCGTGGCCGCGTCCAGCTCGGAACTTTCCGCGCCGCACCCGCTGCGGATCTACCGCGTCGGTCTGTGGGAACCTTTATCCGGCCGTCACTCGTCCTCCGTGGGCCCATTGAGCCGCTCCGCGCAGCGCGGCGTAGCCGGACGCCCTCTCGTCGCTCGCTGACGGACAGGTGAATCGGCGAGCCTGCGCAGGGCAGCGGCGGCGGCGGCGGCGGCGGCGGTGGCGGGTGTGGCGGCGGTGGCGGCGGCGGTGGACCGACGTGACGGCGCGTGGGAGGCTGCGCGGGAGGGGGGGCGAGGGAGTGGTGAATGCGAGAGGTGACGGTGGAGGCGGACGGAGCGTGAAGTATCTCAGGTTACTCCGTGCGCGCCTCGGCGGGTCGCCGCTGGTGACGCATGCGGGCTCACCTGCTAAGGCGGTGCGGGCGGTGTAGGGTGTCCGTCGCCATTCAGGCCGATTGAGCACTCGGTCATCACATTCATCCGACGAGATCGTTAAGGGTTTTGTGGACTGGTTTTGCAAAAATAATATGGGAAAGTTCTATGTGATCTTTATGATGCAATGCCGATCGCAGGTCACATGACCCTTTAAGACCTGATTTTTTTTTCTGATTCCCTTGAAGACCGGATTCCCTGAAGACGAGAAGTCTTTTGCAACAGCGTCTCAATAAAGCGAAACCGAACGTTTACACTTTAATATGCTTAACGAATTAGTGTTTTTATTCTTTGATTCTATCGATACTTCTCTTCATTGTCTTGCAGACTCCATTTTTTCCCCTGTTCTCAATGCCGTAATCTGCAAAAGAATTACTTAATTTAAAACAATGTTCGCTATATTTGAATAATTTTCAGCAGTGCCTGAAATTTATATTTATTTATTTGTTTTATTTTCATTTGTCTTTTCTTGTACCTGTTGATTTTGCTCACGTACGGATAGTAACATAAGTATTTATTTAGTCCTTTTTTTGTCAATACTTGTTTTACAACAGAAACCATTCTCACCTCAATATCTGGTGGAGGCAATTCATTCCTTCTGAAGTGCTCGCCATACACCTCTCCTAACTCTTTCTCTCTGTACTGAATCACAGGAAGTAAATTATGTCAGTCGCAGAATTATTTATTATTAGTTTTTCCAAGATACAAGCATCTTGCAAATATGAGTATAACATCATAAACAGCCTGCTTCTTTATTTTCATTGCGGTATTGTTAGCTACAGCACTCTGGTACACACTGATTGCGACGGCATCTTCATTTATTTCTAGATAAGTTGTTTATTAAAATTGTACAGTAATATTCCCAAGAACATACTGATTTTTTTTTCAGAACAACGAAAAGATATAAGTTGTCCATTTCTGCTGGAGCGTAAAGGAATGAAACAATCTCACCGTGTAGTTCTGGTACGTTCTCCAACGGCGTGGAGCAGCGGAAATGCTCCGGCGGAGGGAGCGGGGGTGGAGGAACGTGGGTGGAGGATAAGTGGGGAGGGGCGGGGCTGTCAGGGGAGGCAGCGGGCGCGACCGCCGTTGCTCTGACAGCGGCGTGTGTGCGCTGCTGTCGCGCGGGCAGCGAACGGTCGCTCGCTCTTCGGACGGGTGACGCGCACGGACACACGCCGCCCCGCCCCGCCCCGCCGCGCTGCCTGCCGATGTGCGCGCGTACTCCCTCTCGTGTTTCTCAGACTCTTCTTTCTTCTTTTCTTCTTTCAATTTGACTTCCTTTTGGAACTGTCTTCTATGCTGTCCGTAGTTTCAACCACGAGTATTGTTCTTGTAGTACGATTAACATACTAATAATAAAAGTCACGGAAATTCTTTTTTCGTGACATTCTTTATTTTCCCTAAAGTAATGTGTCTGTGAACATCAAGAAATATTAGCAAGAAAATAGAAATATTTCTTGTTATCTAATGTCAAAAACCCTTGCTTCTATCTTATACATAATTTACGTAAGTGCAGGAAGTGGTTATGATTCTGGAGCTAAACAAAATGTACGCAGATTGTATTTCTTCCTCACTTGTCATGACAATTTTTTGCTGTTTAGAACGTTAAATAAATAAATAAATAAATAAATAAAACTTAATAAAATACTGTACAACTGGTAACGTGTCGTTGTGGCTGTAAGTACACAAGGCGATGTTTGCGTTGTGTCTTCATGTGTTACATATTTCCCCCTTCTTCGAGCCGCCTGCGACCTTTTTCATTGTCTTCGCATTTGCATCCGCGATGGCGCGTCCGCCCCGCCCCCGTGCTCTGACAAAACGTCGGGCGCATCTGCCACAATCCCGACATCATTCGCATTCCATATCCACAGATTTGCATTCGCGAACTAACACAGAATTTTGTTTACACCCATTCAATTAGCGCCGTTGTCTGGATTCACGCAGATAAATCGCGCAAAAACGTCAAGTCCCGGGGCGGGGCGGCGAGAGACAGGGGGAGGGGGCGGGAGGGCGACGGTGGGCGAGGGCACATCGCCCACGCGCCCAGATTTAGAGCCCGCTCTTCACCCCGCGAAAATTTACGACTCCGACGTGTGACGGGCAACATTTGTGTACTAGCGCGTATTTCGGAGGCAGCTCCCGCTGCCAATAGCGTCCCTGCAAAGTGTATTGGAACCTGCTCCCGCACCACCCTACTTGACCCAGAAAGGGAGGGGGGCGATCGGCGCCTGACGGGGATTGATTTCTTGTCCGCCCTCCTCAGACCCCGCCCCCTCCACCTCGCCTCTCCCTCCCCCGCGGGGATCGTTCTGCAGTTTGGATGTAATCTCTCCGGGGAATCCACTGGAAGGAAACACGTGGCAAATCCTTTCGTCCGGGGTAAAAACTGGCAGCGTTCGAAGAACCGGGAATCGGTGCTCAATGGGTGAGCTTGTGTGTGGAATGCGATTGCAACACCTGCAGATTTACAGTCCTTTGTGTGAACTGCGGCTTTTTCCGTTTGCGTAGGGAGAGCTGGGTAAATTTTATGTTTACCGTAATCCAATATTTAGGTATTTAGAAAGTCGTTGATTACTTTGAGGTATACTATATTTTATTGTCAAAAATCGAATCTTTTTACTACGCATTTAATATTTGACATCATTTCTTGAATATTTGGCTCCTTGCAAACGTTTTCATTTTATTAAGATGTCTTAACATTCTTTCTATTCTCCCAAGGACTACCCCTCTAGTAAAATAAAACTTATTTAAATGTGGATTTGACAAAATCGAAATTTTTGTCATTCTTAAGATTTTGGAAGCATTCTTATTCTTATAATTTTCAGAATTAATGAACGTCAATGCTTTTCCTTTATTGAGGAATCTGTCAAAAAGGGTTTTATCCGACTTCCTCAATACGTTGATTTTGGCAGAGAATTCTTCGAGTGTTTCAGAGTACAGATAATGTGTGGAATACATGTAATAGTGTGTCTGAACTGGTCCTAATATATATATATATATATATATATATATATATATATATATATATAGAGAGAGAGAGAGAGAGAGAGAGAGAGAGAGTAGTTGTTAAATGTTTCCGAGTATTTTCTATGTGCTAGCCGCCGCGAGAAAGCTTCATAATAAATGCACTTTCATTTATTTACGATTTATTTTTCACTTCCCTTGTTCTTTCACGAGTAGTTAATTACACGAGGCATTTCCTGCTTGGAGGATAACTCTGATGCTATAGTTACGATCACAACTCATAATGTCATTTCGTTCCGCAATTGTACTATTGTCTTAGCACTTCGCACGCAAGGGCCACAACTGCCCAATTTTCCACTTGTGATAATCGATTTACTTATGACTACGTCCCCCCTCCGGTAATTATGCGTAATAGGCCTATTAAGACATCTTGAATTATTCCCAGGAGATATAATCGTTCGGTGTTCATTGAAAACATTTTAGCAGCATTCAGATGCTTATTGTCTAAAGTGACAATTGCCGAATGCTTTTCAGTGATGCGAGTCAACGTCATCAAAATATATATCCATTTGTTTTCAGTGCTACTTTTAAACTCAGAATTGTGTACCATGACAAATGGTCGCTGATTGATCTTGTATTCATTTTTTGAGTAGATACCACTATGACGTAGAAGAACAAAGATTCAAATTTTATAGAAAATAATTTAATTGCTTACGTTTTATCCAACGTTAGACTTCATCAACGTTTGTCCACGCTAGGTTTCATCAGAGTTTATGTTGAAATGTGAGGAAAATTCAAATTTATGTTGGGCAAGACAATAAAATGATATCATATGTTAAAGAAGAAGAAGAAGAAGAAGAAGAAGAAGAAGAAGAAGAAGAAGAAGACAAAGAAGAATTTGAATACAATTATAGACAATATTGAAAGAGACGACAAAACATAAAACTGATTAACATATAATCCAAAAAATAAAAGAGTGATAATTAATTATATCAATGAACGTTATTGTGAAAATCATTTAAGGACCAAAGAAAAATTTTGAAGCCATTGATCCTGGAAGAGATAACAATAGTTGTTATAATCATTTTCTTTTTTTTAGAAGTTTTCAGTTCCAAAGGTAACGAATATGATTGTTTTGCCTGCGGCTGTGATGCAACGTACAGTTTTGGTTGTTGACCGTTTGAATTTGTGTTCCAGTTTAAAGTTATTTTCACTTATGAAACAGTTATTTTCAAGGTGCAGAATGTTTGTGCAGATCCAACTAGTAAAAACAATCAACTAACACAAATGTGTTTAACTACTGTGTGTCCTGTTCGTTTGAAAGATATTGAAAGAACATCCTCTTTGTTCTCAGAGATTCTGGTCTCGAACCCATCCCAATTTTATTTAAATCATTAACGTCATTGCCTATATTTTTCTGATAATTTTCTTCGTCACTCATCATTAATGAAAAAAGTCATACCAGTAAAATATGAAAGCACGAACATTACCACTCATCCTTGTTAAAGGAATTAGCCCGTGAAATTCGTTCAGGCACTATTCACAACTTACATAAACACTGTTCATTCGAATGAGCAAGATGATTAGCAACTTCCTCTCGTAATTGTTTTTGATTAAGACGTGACTGTGCGTCTCCTGTAAGTAGAAAGGGAACACTTCACATCCTCTCATCAAATAATAAAACACGTTTCTCTGGTTTATTCCTTGATTGACTTTTGCCCTGTTATACTAATATGTATTTTGTATATTAATTTTATCGGTCGTTTTGTATTGTAATCTGTAGTGATGTTACTATTATTATTATTTGCACTCGTAACCAGGTCCTGTGCGTTCAGAAATTCGTTCATCCTCCATTGTTGGCTGTTGAGCGAAATAATCTAATGTTGGGAAATAATGACGAATGTGATGGAATAAAGTTTACAGCGTCAAAATATGCTGACAAAGAACATACGAGCCCCCGAATGATAAGGAAGGGAAAGAAAGTATTCAGAAGCATATATACGAGAAACCGGAGTTCACAAGAAGACGTGTTCTAGCTATGAAGTATGCATTCTTTGGTGGAAGGGTAGTGCCTTGGCTGCTATCGGTTGCAGCATTGAATGCACTTCATTTAAAATAAAACGAAGGTCAATATTTGGCGTGATATCACGGCGACCCACGCATTTCTGCTGTTTACAAATTGTTGGGATCAATTCTGCCGTGTTTTCTTTTGTTAAATACGTAGTATAGAAAAAAAATAATGTTGAAAAAATCGGCGTTGAGGTTTTGACGAAAAAAACACCTTTTTGGGGGTGTCCAAATCCTGGAAACATACTTTTTTAAAACATCAATCCATCAGTACGTGTGTCCGTGAATCTGTAAATAAACAATTCTAGCGTCTAAAATCATACCTAAAATTTTCATCAAATTTCGTATTCACCGATCAATTTGACTGAGGTTGTGGCCTCTTGAATTAGAAATGATGTTTTGTATTGAGAGGAAATTGACATGAAGCCGTTACATTTTCAGAATTTTCTCGACGAAGCTCCAATTTTTTCTTTCAAAATTTGACTCAAATATATCAAAACACGCTTATGACATTAGTACAGGTTCAATTTTTATTGAAAAATTTTTTTCTGAATGTTAGAAAAGGACTAAGAGGCCGCTAGTGGAACCTAAGTTCCTAGGGTCGCGTATAAGCTCTGCCAAGCTTTTTTTTTTTTTGCGATGCTAGTTTTTCATTGCTCTATGCTCTTGCTTCTTTGCTCTCATTTCACTGTTGCCACGCCCACCAACAATGCACTTGCAACAACAATTCACAACTTCTCAGAGCGACGTCCCTTTGCCTCCTACGCTGTTCCGCCACCAGCTCCATCGGAGGAACTCCAGCCACTCTCGATGCCACAGCTACACCACCAACCCCGCCGCCATCTTCCCCGCCGCCATCACCATCGCTACTGTCACACCCAAACCATCTTCACAGTCAGTATCGTCGCCATCGCTACAGCCACCCAGACATCACCTATTTTCCAGCATCATCGCCAAAGCCAACAGCGTCGTCATTCCCATCCCCATCGTCGTAGCCTGCGCCGATGCCAACAACATGGTCACAGCCAACAGTGTCGAAACCGCGGCCGCCGTGCCTCAACAGTACAGTCACCACCCCATTGTCACTGGCAACTTCTAGGCTAGATAACATCACCTCCTTATAAAACGTTATCTCCGTATTCACAGCCACAGGCAACACCACCTTCATCCCCACAGTCAACAGCGTCGCCCACGCCACAGCCCCCAACACCTCCACCCCCACCGTCACGCGTCACGACCACCGACATCATCATCACCGTCCCGAGACAGTCGTCATCGTCACCGACACCGTCACCGACACTGACACCGACGACACCGACACCGTCACCGACACCGTCACCGACACCGTCACCTACACCGTCACCGACACCGTCACCGACACCGTCAGCGACACCGTCAGCGACACCATCACCGACACGGCCACCCCTAGGGTCACAGCCATCGTCATTGCCACAGCCAACACGGTCGCCGCCGCCGCCGCCGCCGCCGCCACCGCCGTCGTCGGCTGTTGGCCGTCCCCCAAGGCCCGGGCCGCCTCCGCGCTGCGCCGCAGGGACATTCATCTGGGCGGTCGCTCGTGTCTATCGGCTTCCTTATCGACCGCCATTGTGACGGAGACACTCGCAAATGGAGGGGATTCTGTTATGCATTTGGGGTATTGACATTCTCCGTCGGTCGTACATAACCGGCCGCCCCGCTGCGCGCCGACGCACCCCTCCCCGCCCCGCCCCTCCCCACCCCGCCTCACCCGATTGCTTTTCCCATGGCGGAAGAAACAGGAGGCTGGGGCGCCGCGCGGGGTGACGGGCGACCTGCCTTAATCCGGCTCAGTGTCACTTGCTTGGCTGTGTTGTTCGTGGCGTTGAAAAACATGCGACCTGAACGTGGTATACTGTCGTGGTATATGGTGGAACGTGGTATACTATTCTTGTAGCTTGTTCGCGCTCTTGTTCCTATCGTATTTAAAAGTTTAGTGACGTTGAACGGAACGTTGACACCCACGTACTCGAAGAATAGCCAAACCCATGTTCTTTGTTATTCGATAAGTTCCTAGAAAAGGGGGTGAACCTCAATCGCGTTGGTGGGAGGAATAAGAATGGATCCAGAAAAAAAAATTGTGTGAATATAGTCTGTGTGTACAAGAGGAGATGTCTGTAAATTGTGGAAATCATAGTTTACAAATAAATTCTTTTAATACTACTGTTTCCGCAATATTATAAGATTTTACATCATTGTTTAAAATTGGATCTCATCTTTTCAAATTAGTATTGTCATGTAACTCACACTTTCATATAAATATTATTATCATCAAACGCAAGGATTTTTTTATATTTTTCATTGAAATTAACAGTTAAAACAGAATAACTATGTCAAATTCATAATCGCAGATTCTCGCAAAATACCAAAAGTATTTGTTTTTTTTGGGCAATAAAATTGTTCTTTTGCAGAATGTCACAGTTTCTTGTATATCATTATCTTTCACAATTATTTCTTCTCTTTCTAGTGCATGCTGTACATCGTACTTTTAGCATGCAAGTGCAATTTCTTTATGTAATGTCTCGAATAGAAGTACAACTGTAAGCAGTTTCATGACAAGCAATTGAAATTCCTTAATGAAAGTCACGGTATGTCTTCACAGACGAAGATTTACAAGACTAATAAATGCACAAATAGTTCGTGAAGCGTAATTCTCCCTCTATTTATGTCGTCTTTCGAATTACGTAGCACACAGATATGTAAACCAAACTCATTATCATTCTCATTATTCCTACTCTACATCGTGAGTATAGGGAAACAAAGTAACCTCTTGGTCCATTTTAGTGTTACTTTGTTTCTTTGAGAACAAAGTATCTTGACAGCCACGAATATAGTTTGTCTTGTTTTTTCCAGAATATGAACTGGCACGAGAACTCCGTATTTACCTACATTCTGCATGTTACTTAACCAAATCTGTTGGAAGCAGGCCAGACGAAATATGAGTTGAGTATCATAAGTAGCGATAATACTTGATGCTGTGTGATTTGGCAACATGTTACAGGAGATTTTTCCTGTACGTGTCCCGTATTTAAGGAGTGCCTCCATCTGTATTTTGGCTAGGATATTCGCTAATTTTCTGCTTGATGTATGAAGATACAATAATGAATTACTCTACTTCTCCGAAAGAATTTTAAGTCCATTTAGGAACTGTGTTGCCAAGATGACAGGTTTTAGAGCAAACATTTATTGACAGGCATACTTTTAAACATTTATTTATTTGTGTTTGTAGTCATTTTTAAAATGTTCTGTGATAGTATTTCATCATAATGTATTTGAGTTCATATATATATTAATATACTATGCTTGCCGAAACTGCAGAAATAATATACAATGAAAGTTACATTTTCAGTGACATATTTATCAATAATATTATTCTGATTGTGATAAAGACGTTTGTGGACTTTTTAAAGAGAAATAATAAGCAGACTTTTATGTATTCTATTTTATGGTTCCTTACCTGTAGTTCAAATATTTTACAAATAATTTTAATGTAACATCTTCATTACTCTGAATATTTGCACCCTATTACTGCGAGATACCTTATAGTTTAAACGCGTTAGAGGTTACTTTTAGCTGATTGATGACTCCAAATAACTTTCTTGAACCCCGTCTCGGAAACCTCCGGAGGAAAATATAGCCCAGGTTCAGCGTGCAAACAAGCACTCACAAAGAACGGGAATTTCTGATTCCCTACATGCGGGAAGAAGGAGCACAACGGGCCCCTTAAGTGGTTCTTTTTTCTTCTCCCCCTTCCTCCTCGAGGGTTCTCTCGAGACGCGATGTTTATCACACCCCCGATAGCGCGTCTTTCGCCCTGCAAGCCCCCGGCGCCCGCCAGCGCTCCAACGCGCCCCGGCCTCGCTCATCCGCGACCACTCCTTTCCCACACGACAATGGGGTTTTGTTTCATTTTCTCATTTTTCTTTTCCTTATTTTTCATTTTCTTTATTTTTTATTTTCCCATTTTTTACCTTTGGAAAAAGACGAAGCATATAGGGAACTGGTAATGAGATGCAGGGTAAAATGCTGATGATTTGGAAAGCAGAATCCGCGACCACCACTTTCCCACACGATAGGAGGGTTGAGTTTGATCGTTTCATTTTTCTTTTCTTTGTATTTGATTTTTCTTTCTTTTCATTTTCACCTTTTTTACCTTTGGAAAAAGATGAAACGTATAGACAAATGGAACTGGTAATGTGATGCAGTGT
Organism: Teleogryllus occipitalis; assembly: GCA_011170035.1. Classification (NCBI taxonomy): domain Eukaryota; kingdom Metazoa; phylum Arthropoda; class Insecta; order Orthoptera; family Gryllidae; genus Teleogryllus; species Teleogryllus occipitalis. The sequence continues at coordinate 457,716 of BLKR01000375.1, forward strand.
AAAATGCTGATTTGGAAAACAGAATCCGCGACCACCACTTTCCCGCACGACAATAGAGTTTTATTTTTTCATTTTTCTTTTCTTTATTTTTCATTTTTCTTTTTTTTATTTCCCCCTTTTTTACCTTTGGAAAAAGATGAAGCGTATAGGCAAATGAAATTGATAATGAGATGCTGTGTAAAATGCTGAAGATTTGGAAAGCAGAATTTGGTAAAGGCGAATGCACGAGTTATTTGCGAAAACTTCCGTGCAACACATTTCAGTTCTAAGGAGTTCACCTGAGTACAGGATTTAGGATTTTTATAAGGGCAGGGGTCGAAAATTCGGGTTTGACTGTGATAGTCGCTTAGGAAACCGATGCGAGCATGTTAGAGTGGTAATTCTGAGATAAATTATCTAGTTTGTTGTTGTTGTTGGGTTTTGCTAAAGTGCGATGTTCATTCCCTAAAATGTTATTCATCATTTTTTCTTAGAGATTGATTTAATGGTTTGCAGTTAAATATCTGAACGAATTGTACATTTGATCAATCACCCGATATCATAAGGTTACCCGAAGACATCTTAACATTTTACGTGATTTAACGTGACTGAACGTCAGATGGAAGAGCGGATCTGATGCCCCGAGTCTCGACTTGTAATATAAGATATGAAATTTATTATTATTATTATTATTATTATTATTATTATTATTATTATTGGCCATTACTTGATATGTATACTGCTCACTACTTCATAATGAATTGATTTTACATTTGGCATCCACCTACACTACCCGGCAGTTGTTCTGAAGTTCAATTAGACTTCACAAGTCGAAGAGTAAAGTCATTCACTTTTATGTTCCGCGTGCGTTGGCAATAGAGATATCAATTTGTGCACGGTAGATTATATTTTCTATTGTTTCTTCAGTTGTGGAGACGACCTTTCGGCCACCAAACCGAGGAATGCTGAGGGCTCTTCTATCGCCTGTAACATTCCCGCAGCGGGCGTTTGCGACGTTCCATTCACTTTCCGCAAGGGCGCGCTTTTCAGGGGCGGCAGTAACAATATTGACACTTGAGGCGCCTCCGGGCGGCCGCGCGCAGATAACTTCTCGTTATCCGATATTGAGACCCTCACAGGTAGTGCGAGAGTCGCGCACACTGGGCCTAGCACACATTGCAGCAGGTCAAAAGGACCTTAACGTGAGGGGAGTGACCGGAACGGATGAAATAAGTGTTGCCCTAAAATAAGAATACCATGAGGGCTCTGATACTCATTTTGTCAGAAGTGGAATTTGTTTATTTAGTAGTTTACGTCTAAAAATCAGTGGATAGAAATGTTAAATAAAATATTATATTTGAGCTTTTTTCCTTGGAGGAATCTTTATAAGTTTTGGAAGACAATAAAAGATTTGAAAACCAGCCAAAATACCTATCTCGAAGATATATCTAACGAATCTAAATATATTCTTAAGTAGAAATAACGTTTTGATTATTTTTATGTAACTACTTAGGGTGCAAATATACTGTACAAAAGTATATTCAGTGACGAGCTCTCAGTTTTCAAATTTTAATTTTCGGTCTTTCGTATTCAACTTCATGAACGATAATTTCTAGCATCAGAAACCGGGCAAATTAAGAGAGATTATTTTATCAAAGAATTCAGGATTTATTTTTGATAGATAAAAAAGTAAGATTTGCAAAATTATATTATTGATTGAATAAAAGCACTGACATCCATTATTACTTAACCGTTAATACTTAACCCACCGTTCTTACATTGCATCCCTGGCATAACTCGAACATCTTCGGTTTTATGAAAGAATTTTATAATTTTATTTACATTATTGTAGTGACAGATTCAAGTAGTTATGAATGGAGGAGTAAAAATCTTGTAGATCGCAATCATTTAGGAGAAAATAAAATTTCCCCAGTGGTCGGAGATAACCTCGCCAGCCGGCAGGTAGGTCGGTGCCGGATCTCGCCATCCAGCGGGGCAAGATCACCCGCCAGAACATGCCCTATGCTTACGAGACTAATGACCTTAGCAGTTGACGCGCTCGGAATCACTAATCCATGAACGCTTCTACAATCGTGTTCCCCCACTGTGAGGCAGCGCGCGGGTGCAATTCGTGAGGCGGGGCCGGGGGCGGGGGCGCGGTAGGTGGCCTCACCGCGGGGGCCGCCCCCGCCTGCGCTCTGTGGGCGGTCCGGGGGCGGAGGTCGTGAAGGGCACTCGGTCGCCGCGCGAAGGGCCTCCAAGGGCTCGCAATGAATAGATTGGAACAGCCGCCGATTGCCGTCCGCTAGAGGGGACACTTCCCACGCAGCCGCATTCTGGAATGCGCACTCGCTCCTGGAGTGGATGTTAAGAGGTCCGCTGCAAGTACAATGGGGTAATGAACGTTCGTAGAATGGTGGATCAATGGGAATGTAATGGGAAGATAATTGCGATTTCTTTCGCAATACACATCCTCACATCGAAGAAGGAAATATTATACATGAAGTCATTATTCTTTAGAATTTTTTGGCGACCGTTATATGACTCAAACGCAGTGAATTTTTCATTGGAAGACAACTTTTCGTGATAGTTGAAAGTTGTTTTTTAAGTGTGAAAATAACTTTGAAACGTATTTCATAGATCAATATAATAAAAGGAATTTGAAGGGCGTAAAAAGACCACGAGCGTCTGAGAATATTTTGAGATAACAATAATGTTTAATTTTAATTAATAATGTTAATTTTACTGAATTGTGCCCAATTTATTAAAGATAATTTCGAGAGGTAGCGTTCAGCTAAAGTCGTTCATATTAAAATTTTGCACAATAGTGAGAAATAAACTTTTCGCTACATTTATTGTTGAAAAACTTTTCATCACGCATTTATTGCTAAAATATGACAAATTGGAGAAATTAAGATGGCATGTGAAAAATATTATATGGTATTTAGTTACGTGTATATTTGAATAAACTTAAATTTCCATAATTTAACCAAGTATCTCGAACTCGTTGTGTGTAATATTAAGAAACAAGTATTATAAACAACAGTCGATGATTCCAGTCATAAATCAAAAATTCTATTTCATCGACAGACGTTTCGATCTCTTTTGCGAGATAGTGAGGGAGAGAAATATTTTTCCTGAGGTCAGCCTGAGTGAATTCATCTCTGTGCAGCGCTGGCGCTTTCACTCCATCACTGTATCTTTAGTGCGTCCCCTGCGTGCTCACCACTCGCTGACGCCTCTGTCGCCGGGCCGCCTCCAAGGCCTCTTCAGCCTTGCGTGGGAGGGGATCGAAGCCGGCCACTAAGCTCTTCGCGTTTAGCCCCAGAGCGCGCCCTCAAAGAAATGGAAATAGGGGCCTGTGTCGGCGGGCGCCCCGGAACAAGACGCTCCGCGAACGCCTCCCGTCGCTCAGCCCCGCCACGCCCACCTCTGCACCGCCCCTCCTCACTGCTCCCCCACGCTTCGTTCCTCCCCGCCTCTCCCACACCCTCATCGCCCCGCTCCAACCAAACCCTCCTCCCGACCCACTCCATTGAAATCCTCGTAACTCCCCTCTTCCCCAATCCTCCCTGCCCTTCTTCCACCACCACCTCTCCCCACCCTGATTCTTCCAAACCCTCCCTTCCGCTACTTTTCCCGAACCACCCTCTCCTCCCCTCACGTCTCTCTTATCCCCGTTCCTCCCGTACCCGCAAAGTACGTCTTTCCCGAACCCTCATTTCCCCACTCCTCCTCCCGTCGCCCTCTTATGCATCTTCCCTTTAATCTGCCCCAAACCCTCCCCTCGCTTTGCACCTCCACCGGCCTCTCCCCGCGCCGCCCCTCCCTCCCCACCTCCCCTCCGCATCAACTTGCCAGCCCGATCTACCTCCGCATCCTTTGCGTCCCCGTCAGCAAGCTCTCGTGTATGTTGCCTCCTCACCGCCACTCCGTCCTGTAAGCGGGATAGGAGCGGAGCTGAAAGGCGGAGGACATCACGACAGCAGCGACGACGGGCGTTGACAAAAGGATATAATAACAATGGAAAATGAGAAGGATTGCGAAGCAAAATCAGAGAGATGACGTAAAAACTAGAAGGACCTAAGGATATGGAATTTGCAATTCGATGACTAACCGTTAACTATACTAAAAAAATAATAATTTAATAAATTGAAAATGTGAAGCGTAATGAAAGTAAACTACATTTTTTATGAACTCGCAAACATGATTGTATAATACGAGAGTAAGATTAGCTTCATAAACTGTGACTATAAGAGAAAAAAATGGGATGTACAAGAATACGGAGAAACTGCGTCGATAGTGTTCAAATACCCGTATATTTTACTCCTAACGTAACTCTATTAACTCCTAACGCATCTTCTTTTTCGACTATTATTAAGTCGACAAAGCATGTCATGTGGAAAAACCTTCCAAAGGATACCGAAAACAATAGTGTCAGCCGACGAGCGAGAGGAGGTGTCAACATCGGGATTTAGCAGAGGGCGGCGGAGGCGGCGGAGGCGGCGGAGGCGGCGGAGACGCTGCTTGTGCATGGGCAGGCGCGAGGGCGAGGAAGAGCGGCCGGGCCGTTCCACAGCGCGGGTGGTTCAGGGCGCGCGGTTTCTTTGTTGGCGCTTCCTTTATGGGGCACGGCGCGCGTGTTTTTAATCGGCGGCGCGCCTTTGTTCGGAAGCCCACGAGGTGAAAGGCTTGCCGTTGCAGCTCCCGCCGTCCGCGCCGTCCCACCCTCACCCCCCACCCCCGCATCCTGCCGCGCGCCTCCACGCAGCCAGCCCATGTCCCGTTGCCCCACTGTTCCGCCTCCGTCGCAGCTCCCGCCTGCCTTCGCTGCCTCCACCGCCACGCTCCCCCGCTTCTACCACCGCCCCCACTCCTACCACCGTCCCACCTCTATCACCGCCCACACCTCTACCACCGCCCCCACCTCTACCACCGCCCCCACCTCTACCACCGCCCCCACCTCTACCACCGCCCCCACCTCTACCACCGCCCCCACCTCTACCACCGACCCACCTCTACCACCACCCCCACCTCTACAACCTCTCCCATCTATACCACCACCCTCGCTAGCTCATCCCCTACCGCCAACTGCCCCCACCCCCGCCTACCCGCCAACCCCACCCCTTGCCCGTCACCTCCCGGCCTTCCCGTCCTCATTGCCCCTCCCACCAACGTGTCTCTTCTCCCGTCTGCTTCCTACCGTCACCTCTCGTCTTTCCATTTCCACCGCTACTGGTCTCCCCCACCCGACCTTCCACCCGTCCTCCCCCATTCTCCCCGAGCTGCTCCGCTGGGATTCACCTCGTCAAAAGACGCGCGCGAGCGTCTCCCTCTACCCCCAGCCCCGCCTCCGCCTCGGCCCCCTCGCGCCTCGCCTTGGCGTCGCGCAGATGATACACGGCGCCGCGCCGCGCCGGCGCCCCTCGCAGCCGCCCCTCCACGTTTCGCCTGCGTCCTCTGCTATTAGAGGCCCCAGATTTACGGGCCGTAGGCGCGGGGCGGCGCGGCGCGGATCGCATGCGGGCCGCCCCGGTGCCCTACCTGCGAACGCACGGCTCGTGCCTGCCGGAGCGGGAAGGCCTTGCGGTAGGCTGCACAATGGGCTGGCGGGGATTTCGTGGTGTTGGAAGTTTTGTCCGGCAATAATTTTGGTCCGACCTGGAGGCGCCTTTTTTTCCCTTTCTAGCTGACATTATTAATGGCCGGGGTATCTTAATATTTTAAGATCTACCTGAGATTTTCGTGTTTTTTTACGTGTTCGCGCGAACAGGAGCTTTTTTTAAAAGAATTGTGTTTAGGGTTACCAGATTCAGTTGTTGGAGGTAATTGATGATGCGTTGGGATTATCTCTCATCCTGTGGCTTCCATGCTTCACGCACCTTCTAATTTTTTATTAGCGTGTTTATTTGCTCACTTCTTTCTGATTTCTGGAGCAAGATGTTCAGTTCGCCATATTATTATTTTTTATATTATAATAATACCCTCTCACCTCTTAAATTTTTCAATATGTTTTACTTCAGTCTTTTCTTTTGAGTATTCATGAATATACATGGTATTTTCTTCTACTTATCGCAATACACAGGGATGGTGAATTTTAAAGATGAAAATGATGTCAAAAAAAATTTTTGCTCAATATGAAATACGTTTAATTTGTTAATGATTGAATTTGTGAATGCGAAGAAGTACATAATTCTAATGAGTTTGATTTATAATACTAGTCAAGCGTTTACGTTGAGTAAAAGTAGGATTGTAATCTATTTGTGCCAAATACATCGTGAATACTTGAATCAATGAATTTAAATTGAAGCTACCAAATTATGAATATTTACTGCGTTATAATATGGCATCTTCTTGCTGCATTATGAAAACTAACATTATTTGAAGTCCGTTATAACATCGCTAAGTATTGTAATTGCAACAAACATTCACACCGTATAATTTTTTGTCTCTCGGAAAGCTGAAAATCTTACCGTATTTCAATAGGATATAAATAAGGACATTATGAAGTAAATGCTATAATTCTCGTAATAGAAATCGTAATAGATATTCTCTTCGTTCACAACAACAGCTCTTCTACTACAAGAGAATGCATTGAATGAACCGTAAAATATCCCAAGCATCTGATCAAAGGCCCTCACTACACAAAGGTTATGAGAAACAAGATTACTTTATCGAATTCACGAAGTTCTTCTCCGGGACTTTTAATTTTCTCATTATATTCTGCGCAACGGGAACTCCCAATATCTAGGGCTCCGTTCTACCAGATCTTGAGAAACGCCCCGGGGCACATTTTTTGAACGTCAATCCCAATCCGAAGTTCCCCAACTCGCCGCGTGCGTGCCACATATTTCTCCAGGAAAAACGGGGTAGCAAAGGACGAATCGAATCAATATTCTATTTTTGATACAGGCCAGGCGGGCGGACGAGCGCTTGCTCCCGAGGGCGCTCCGTCTTGGCAGGTAATGCTTGTCGCAGCTGTTTCCGCCCCCAGGAAGGTGTTAATGCGTCGAGTAACGGATGGGGTCCATGCATCATCGATATTTCTGCGCCTGCTTTCAAAAGGTCCCGACTCACCGCCGTAAAACATTTCTCGGCAAATGCAGATCGCCTCAGACCGGTTGAGCGAGCTACGGGAGAAAGAAGTTTATTGCATTGGCAGGTGAGGGTTGCAAATGGGCGTGTGATGAAGGTGGATGAAAACTGAGATTGGTGTGCAAAATGAGTGATTAGAGGAAGAGAGCAAGATAAAACAGTGCCTGAAGTGAAGCAATGATGTGGAGTTTGGAAAAGCGAAGAGATTGAAAGTACCCAATCGTAGATAGGTGGTAAGAGAAATGTGGTGATTGAGTTTGTAAGTGATTTGGACCGTAATGAGTGAACAACACTAAATATGCGAGTTGTATTCACTTGAGAGCGCAACTAGTTGTAATGCTAGAACTGTAGGCAGGTAATCGATTCCTTAAGGAAGTCACGAAAGCCAAGAAATTGAGGCAAGATTGCCAAAAGTAAGGAGTGCAAGAAATTTGTACAACTTGCGACTGAGCTCATTCAGTAGGTGTTAACGCACCAGAACAAAATACGAAATAATTAGCACGTACTGAAGTCGAGGATAGTATAACGAGATCCTGCAAGAAAAAGGAAGTAAAAATGCAAGAAGGTATTCACGCTGCAAATTCTGACACGTGATTTTCAGTAGGCAGTCTAGCGTGACGGACATCGTAGAACAATTCTTTAATTTTTTATTAATTTTGGTGCAAATGGTAACACTACAGCTTGAGAGAAGATACAGAAATACGTGCTTCAAAACATATTCATTCAAAAAAGATGTTTTTGTTATTTGCGTCGGTAAACACGCGCTTAGCTCCTTAGCATCTACACAACGCTTTAAGAGCGAATCCATAGCAACGGCCGTTAAAATGCTCCAGAGTCCATTAACAATATTTGAGCGGACTCTCGGATTTAGATTTTGCCAGTGCTCATAAATCTTTGAATAAATATATCCCGTATCTGTATAATAAATATTTACTCTGTATAATAGTAGATTAAAATTTATTAATTTTTTCTATCAACTTTTAGTATGACCAAGTTATATATGTATTCTGTTTTGGCAAATCCAGATTTCTGCTTCTGATCCATCCGTAAATTAACAATAGGGTGTTTCTGGGCAGCAGGAACAGGTAAAAGAGGATAAGACAAGGAAAACGCCATTGGAGCGCGAATTTCCAGGAGCGGCCTAAATGATTGAGTTCCTTGGCGGCGTCCGACGGCGGCGCCGCGGACCGCTGCCGCCACCGCCTCCAGAAAGGCAGCGCTCCGCCTCGCTGATCCCCTTCGATTCGCGCCTCCCTCCACGCGTGCGCCGCCGCCTCTTTCCTCTCCCCCTTCCCTCCGTCCCTCTTCTCCCTCCACGACCACCGCCATTGCCCCCGCCCCTCCACCCCCTTCTCGAGTGAGCGGAAGGCTGTTCATACAGGCGCCGAGGGTTCGCGCTGTCCGCGAATAATACGCTTGCATGTCGTCAGAGAGTAGATGCGATAAGGCGGACGTTCCATGACGAATGGGAGGACCTTTTGTTGAAGCTAGAGAGCGTGCATCTCGTTCGTGTGAGGCCTTCACACGACATTGCTTCAACATTTACATTATTCTGTATCAAATAGTTTTATAGTGATTTAAAAATGCGAAAGGCGATGGTTGGGGCATAAGTCATGGCAACTATTTTTTTTCTTCTAACAGAAATATTATCGGACCCCATAATTTTATTTGTCGTCAGAAAGTAATGCAATACTAGAGTGCTCACAACAACTTAATATTCTTTGACTGTCTCTTTTAGGCACATAGCAGTATGGAACGAATTATCTGATTACCGCCGTGTGATATGAATGTAATTCCATTCGAGGAGCGCCCGTACACTAAGATAGCTGTTCTCCATGTCAGAAATGCTCGGATATGTCACAGGGAATTGATGGAGGCTGTTAGAAATAATGTCTTTCCATTCCGGAGAGAAGTGAGATAGCTAGCAGAGTTCAGCGAGGACGCGTAGCAACCTGTGATCAGCAACGCACGGGACGACCTGCGAGTGTCTGTTCTTCGATACCACTTTCGCTCTTTGGCTCCAGTCTGCCTCCCTCCAGCAGGTGCTCGATTACCACAAGTGCCTCTTCGGTCCGCACACTCGCTGGACTCGCAGGCAGAGTAATACACTACAGTACTGGCAGCGTATAAGCGACTCTGACAGTTCTCTCGCCATGTGCTGTGGTCCGTCATGTGACCTGCTCTGAAGTAATCAGCTTGCGAGGATTTGTTTCCTTTCTCACAGCCAGGATTCAGCGTTGCCGTTCATCTGTCTTGCAGGAAGTCGCGGAGGCAATAGGTTCGGCAGTGGCGAAGGTTAGGAACATGGTATCAAGACGTGTCACCGCCTGTTGGTAAAAAGTTAATGTTTTCAGTTTTCATTAATCTAGCATCTCGGTGGAGCCAAGTGCGTATTACAACAGCGCATCGAACTGTCCGAGTCGCTTATACCTGCATGTACTGCAGTACTGCATTACGTTCAGACAACATATAAAGTTATGTGATCGGATAATATTTCTTTTAGAAAAAAATAGGGGCCATGACGCTTGTCCCAAGCCTCGTATTAAGAAAATGTTATTTGAAATATTTTGATTCCGTATTTGAAATTTGGAATCGCATTTTGTGCATTGCAAATCTTTCGGAACTAACAGCCAAGTTTCAGTAATAATATTAGATTCTACACCAAGAGAGACAAATGACTCGTTTTTTCTTGAAGTGTACATTTGAATTCCGAGAGCTGTAATTACATTCAGGAAAAAATACATCTCCCCTGAGGAATGCCACCTATGCCACTTTTTTATGATCACAATATTTTTGTGAGAATCGCATTTAAAAGATATTAAATCAGATGAATTCGTGATAAGTGAATTGTATTGCTTTTTTGTATAAATTCGGTGGTTACTGCAGAAACCTTGTGGAAAAGTTGGATAGTTAAAAAGAAGTTATCTTCTACTATTTAAAAATGTATTTACACCAAATACAGATCACGCATACATGTTTCGATGTTTTTACCTCATCGTCAATGTTATCCGAGCAAAATGGTACAATCCATGGCTTTTAAATTTGTGCACATGATAGAGCCCGCTTGTGTACACATTTAAAAGTAGTTCTTTGGACCGCGTTGCTTGGTAAGCCCTGAGAATGAAGTAAACACCTCAAAATATGTATGCGTGATCTGTATTTAGTGTAAATACTTTTTTTAAATTGTGGAAGATAACTGCTTTATACCTATCTATTTTTAAATAACATTGTAACTCGTAATAAGAAACTAGGCGTTTCATGATGGACCTAGCAGAATTGACCTGAAGTGCTCATGCATCGTAGGGTCGAGAGAGAACATATTCCCATGATTGTTTTGTCGAGAGAGAACATATCTCCATGCATAGCAAATGCTTCACTTCTGCCCCACAGTGGTAAAACTACGTTTGTAGAAACCGACTTCAATTCTGGAGGCTAAAAGTATATTTTCGATGGCATAGATTTAAGAATTTACATTGAAAGACTAGATACGAAGCATTTATACCAAGAGCACTTTAAAGTCAATATTCTTTTACTAACATTTTCCTCATTATTCTATTCTTCCTCATTATTCCATTCTCCATCATTCCTCCTGGTTATTTAAGCTCAACTATTAAATCTAATATTTCAGCCAGTATCAATTCAAAGTAAATGTTATTTCTTTGTGTTATTTTAACGCATGCAAGTGTTTCTACTGAAAATTAGAAAAAGAAACTATATTTGAGAGTATGTGCCATTGGCTTCTAAGGAGGACTGAAACGCTATGGTCTCTCACTCTTGTCGGTTCGCCTCTTCGTATTTCTCATATCAGCAATTATTGAGTTCCCTAAGTACGGCTTTGTTGAACTGTTGTTCTTAATGAAGTTGAGACGCTTTCCTACTTACGTCATTCTTCAAGCGATTTTACATATTTAACTTTGAACCTCAAGTAATTATGGTCTTAAATGAAGTGCATAAGCAATGCTTCCTTCTGCTGATCCCTTGAAAGCGCTGCCTGCGTCGTATGCGGATATTGCTCTTTGGCAAAGTTAAAGAACATGTAAGCTCTCATGAATGTTTGATTCCCCTACTGCAGTTGAATAATAAAACAAGTAATATCCTGCTCGCTGATTAAACTATTTAAGACAGCATGATTAAATAAATATCAAGAAGAGACGCCTTTCTAAATGAGATGGCTTCTAGAAGGAGCACAAGTCTCATGAGAATTTATATTATTTGACGATCAATAACCAAGTTTTCCTACGTAGATGCAACGAAAAATATACGTTAGAAACTTTTGAAATTTGAACTATTAAAAAGGTTCATCGGCGTTTTCCCTTAGGACTGTTACTGGCGTAGAACATGTACTTTATCTTCATAAAACACTGCAAACGCTGTAGTAGCAATTCGACAAGATGCAAGCAACAATGATGGATGAATTGATCAGGGTAATAATGATAAAAACTTTACAAGTGTGCAAAATTCTCTTATTGAACGACCCTCGCAAAACCAGATTTTATAAAGCTAGGTGTTTTCGCTCTTGAATACCGTGCAGTGGAAAATATGAACTCATCTCTCGTTTACACTTTACGTGAATAGCCACCGGCTGCGATGAAAAGTTGTCACCTGCAGCGTGCGGGAGTGTCGGGTGTGAGCTTGAACACTCGCGCTCACGCACGTGTGAGGGGACGCTCCCCGCGGCGCTGTTGTTTGCAGTTCACCTCGTTCAACTCGATGCAACTCTTTTGTTTTCTGTGCGCAGCGTTTTGCTACGTGTGTGTTTATTTTTTCTATTTCTAAAGTGGCGTTATACTGTTCTGAAACGCAACGTGCGATATCTCGCCTCATTGTTGAAGAATGCGTTTGCGTTTGTGCAGTAGAGATGGAGGAAAGTTCTGGGATTTAGGGAACGTAGGAATTATTCCTAACTTAAATGTACGTTTCATAGTAACTTCAATGTAGACAGTTTTTCGAATATTTTACATATTTGTTAGTGAAAAAATATTATAATCCTTTTTACAGTATTTCATCCACAGAATATTACCGTCTCAAAACGTTAAATCCAGTATTTCTAATAAATACCACCCGGTACTGAATTAACCTGCTGTTATTACATGTAATTGTAGTAGCTTTGGCTAATAATATTATGCAGCGCCTCTGACCGGGAGGTCCTAGGTTCGAGTCCTGACGGCGACAAGATTTTCGACACTAGCTCTTCAGCTAAGTCGAAATCAGTCACTGTCTGGAGAAGAATTATAGCGGCCGGCTGCTCTGATCGGTAGTTTTCTGTGGTTTCTCCGATCCATACCAGGTGAATGCTGGAGCAGTACCCTAACAAACGGGCTAACGACGGTAGATCGGCGCCGGATCTCGCCATGCAGCGGGGGAAGATCACCGCCATCTCACGAAACAAAAACATGCACTACACTCACGGGCATAATGACCAAAGCAGTTGACGCGCCCGGAAACACGAAAAAATCAATCAATGAATTAAAGCTAATAATATTAGGTGATGTTTAATATGTAAAATATAATTTTCGTTAAATTAAGTAATTATCTCGCATGTGTACAACTAGCTTACTTTGAAATTTAATTTCTAGTCTTTGTCGATCATAACTCACAAGACGAGAAGGTCCAGATTGTGATTACAAGAGGAGCACAGGTGACCCGCAGGGGCCGACGGTGTGCCAAGACGTGCGGGCGGGCGCCACCGGGGGAAGCGAAGCACGCGTCGGAACCTGGCACCGCGCAATTGGATGGCACCCGCCGACGCCCCCTCCTGCCTCTCCATCCACTCTGCTCCACCCCGCCCCGCCCCGCCCCGCCCCGCCCCGCCCCGCGCCGCTTCCCCCGCCTCGGGGCTTTGTAGGAGCCGCCCGTCCGCGGGCGCTATTCAATCGCCCCGCGGGGCGATGGCGCACGGGCACGCGAGGGCGTGCGGGCGCGGCGCGGGCGCCGTGCGGGCGCCGTGCGGGCGAGGGGGCGGCCAGGAGAGCCAAGCGATCGGCCGAGGATCGAAGGATTGGATGAAGTGAGGGTGAAAAGAATAAGAAGCAGGGCCAAAATGAAGGAGCTGCCGATGGGAGACGTTTGATGGAGCAGATAAGAGGTGAAGATATGATTCAGAAGGTCTAAAGCAAAGGATTGATTCCACTTGGCGGACCTGGAGTGGAAATTGCTTTTGGGGGCTATATTTTACCTCCACCTCCCTGTCAGATGTGTCAAGATGGTCAAACGTAGAAAGAAAGGTCACATTTGTTTATCGTATTCATGCGTAATTTGGATATGAAAGCCCAATAATTCCTCTGGAATAATTTAGCAATCCACTTGCTACGTTAGTTAACCTAAATCAACACTGAAAGCTTTTGTAAGTTTGAACTCAGAGTGACATTTCGGACCCGGTGGCTTATGGCCATGACCTTTACTGGCTGCTCTTGCCATGCCTTCACAATGTTTCGTGTTATGCGCAGGTCATTTGTTGCATGTCAAGACACAGTCCAATAGTATTAACATGTCATGGCGAGAAGAAATTGTTGGCGAACTTGATATCTGGTTCAAAATGGATGGAAGGTTTCTCAGAAAATGCAGAATGAAGTTGAAATGGTGCGGAGTTCAAACTTTGAATTCTCGGAAGGGCCTGTTTGCCAAAAGAAGGTAAATGTAAGTGAAACGGATGTTATTTCTAAGAAGCCTAGACAAAGTTTACTCTGAGGTGCTGCCTCGCCTAGAAGTGAAAGATATGGAACCTCGTGAATTAGAATGATAGAAGCTTTCGCGTTGCAAATATAAGTGGCAGAGAAGGCTCGTATTCTAAGGAAACGTCAAAGAGATAATTTGATGGAATTTGTTTAGATGTGAAAATACTATGAATATACAATGTTCATCATTTTGGGGTTTTATTAGAAAAATGTTTTTTAGAGAAATAGACCGAATTACCCTATTAATGGAAGTATAACTTATAATTTTGTGAATTGTGAATATAAAAAATAAATGTAGCAAATATTGTAAAACGTATAAGGTAAAGAACGCATGTAAAGTTACGCATAAGGTAGAGAACTTTCAAAAACATTATTTAACTAATAAAAAATATCTAATTGAAAAACGGATCGATAAATATTGTTTAATTGTATTGGTATTAAATGCAAAGATGCTACCTTTTTTCCATTGGACAAACGAAAAGTAAATTAAAAATAGCGTATTAAAGAACGCACGAAAAATAGCGTTGATAACACAGATAATATTAGTTGACAGCAGTCGACTAACAACTATAACAACAATGATTTTACAAAACATTATGTTAATAACAAATACAACATTGATTGTGCAAGAGTAAAATATTAAATCAGGAAAAGAAAAAGTCTCGTTTAGTATAAAAATATTAAACGTACAATTAAATATAACTAAAAATTAAATAGTTGAAAGTAATCAGCTTACAAATATTTATGGTAATATTTAACACACCCTCAAATAGATTCATCTTCCTTTTCTTTTCTCCCCTTCCTTTTCTTTTCTCCCCTTCCTTTCATATCCCCCCAACCCTTCGTCTTACCTTTTTGAATCCTTCCCATAACAAATGATCGTTAAGTCACGGTAGCCAATAACTCACGGTAACCAACCAAATAGTAACAAATAACGTCACGATAACCTACTAAATACATTTTCCACAGAATATTGGGATCATTTGGTTTTCTACTTTGTATCAATTTACGAATATTTGTATTTTTATTGTAATTTAAACAACTCTACTTTATTAATTGCAGGGTACTGGATGATGATAGTAAAAATGCTCTAAAACGTTCATGTAAATATTTGGAGAAACATAAACATCTTATTTTAAAATAGACATTCTTGAGTTTCAAAAATAATCGGAATTAAATATATATATCTGATAAAATTGTAGTAGAAAAGTAGCTTAATATCTCAAAACATGTTTCATTTGTTTGCATTTATAATACTTTTAGAGCTGATGAATATGTAATATAAAGTTGAAAGATGTAGGTCATCACGTTTCGTACAATATCTGCGCCTTGTGAATTTATTAATATTGATCACGCGACGCGCCGGCATCCAATGTTCTCTCTTCCTGTCAAGTGCTCGCCGTTAGTTACACCCACGGCGCTCAAGCGCTCCAACGCACGTGCCACTAGCCCCAGTGCTAAATCATTTCTGTAAATAGAGCAGCGTTAAGCAGCGACACGCAATGAAACGGATAGAACGGGATGCTACACTGTGCGTGAATGAACTACAAATGTAGTGAGACCTGCGACCGATACCGCAAGTTGTTTACCTAATCAATTCTCTATAATCCTCGCATAAATTCATGTACTAGATCGTAAATCATCCAGTTCGTGCTCTTATACACACGAAATTGCACGTTGGCTGCGTGTTCTTAATCTCGTGTCAATAAGTGCCCCGGGTACACACACCCTACTTGCTGTCTCTATTGTTCTATTTCATCCTAAATATCTTGTAATGCAAGAGTTGTACAGTGAATCTAATAAAGTGTATTGACTTTTTTTTGCATATAACGTTTTATTAAAATTATAAATTTTTTAGATATCACGAGCCTTAAATATCACATGCGTCTGACATTGGGTAATTCAATTCGGAAGCTATAATGTTTATGCCTCAAAAATATTTTGACCGCAATAACTTTCCTTCGGCCTCTTATTCTAAGTTAATGATAAATCCTGGTTTCTGTGCATATTTTGTTTCCTTGGGCAAATTTGCGTACGGAATTTGCAAAAAATCGTACAAAAGTTTCCCAACTCTTCTGATTCCGTTTGCTTCGACTTCTCTCTTTTTTGGATTGCCTCCACCTTTCCTTTTTGCTCTCCCCTCGTTCTCACCCTCACTCTTTCTCTTTCCCTCTTTCTCTTCCCGCTTTCTCTTTCCCTCTTTTTCTTTCCCTTTTTCTCTTTCCCTTTTTCTCTTTCCCTTTCTCTCTTTCCCTTTTTCTCTTTCCCCTTTTCTCTTTCCCTTTTTCTCTTTCCCTTTTTCTCTTTCCCTTTTTCTCTTTCCCTTTTTCTCTTTCCCTTTTTCTCTTTCCCTTTTTCTCTTTCCCTTTTTCTCTTTCCCTTTTTCGCTTTCCCTTTTTCTCTTTACCTCTTTCTCTTTCCCTCTTTCTCTTTCCCTCTTTCTCTTTCCCTCTTTCTCTTTCCCTCTTTCTCTTTCCCTTTTTCTCTTTCCCTCTTTCTCTTTCCCTCTTTCTCTTTCCCTCTTTCTCTTTCCCATTTTCTCTTTCCATCTTTCTCTTTCCATCTTTCTCTTTCCATCTTTCTCACTCTCTCTCTCTCTCTCTCTCTCTCTCTCTCTCTCTCTTTCTCTCTCTCTCTCACGCACGCGCGCACACACACACACACACGCGCACACACACACATACATACATACATACATACATACATACATACATACATACATACATACATACATACATACATACATACATACATACATACATACATACATACATACCCTTTCTCTCTCCTCATTGCTTAGCGTACTATTCGGTATTGTATTTTTTACTATTTACATTTTGTTTCGTGTTGCTTGTTTCCTTGTCATTTCTCTCTGATTTCTCTTTCTCCTTCTTCGCGAGGACCTCAGCGCAATCGTCGCGTGAGCCTCTCACCTGCGACCTGCGGGCCACCGCCTCCGCCTCCGCCGCCCTCGCCGCCTCCACCGCTGCCTCCTCCTCCGCCCCCGCCTCCGCCTCCGTCTCCGCCTCCGCCTCCGCCTCCGTCTCCGCCTCCGTCTCCGCCTCCGCCTCCGCCTCCGCCTCCGCCTCCGCCTCCGCCGCCGCCTCCGCCGCCGCCTCCGCCTCCGCCTCCGCCTCCGCCTCCGCCTCCGCCTCCGCCTCCGCCTCCGCCGCCGCCGCCGCCGCTGCCGCTGCCGCTGCCTCCGCCACCGCCTCTGCCTCCGCCTCCGCCTCCGCCTCCGCCTCCGCCTCCGCCTCCGCCTCCGCCTCCGCCTCCGCCGCCACCGCCGCCGCTGCCTCCGCCACCGCCACCGCCACCGCCTCCGCCTCCGCCGCCGCCGCCGCCGCCGCTTCCACCGCCACCGTCTCCTTCATCGCCTCCGTCGTTTCCGCCGCCGCCGCCTCTGCCGCCGCCGGCCTCGCCCCCGCCGACGCCGCCGCCAGCGGCGCAGTTCGTTTCCGCACGCTCCTCAAAGCGGCGCCCCGGGGCGAGAGTGTTCGCGGCCTCAAAGAGGGAGCGAGAGGGGCGAGTGGGCGTCGCAATCGAGATCTCCAGCGCCCTCGCCGAGGCCCATACCTCCCGCGGGCCTTCTATGCCGCCCACTTGTCCCAGGGTCTGGAGTTTCGCCGCTGCTCTTCTAGCTGACGCGATACAATTTTCAGTCGTATTCACAAACGTAGTGTTCGTTGTTCAATCAATGTCTTTACCGGTGATGATCGATTTGTGTTCTCTCTTGACCCCAATTACATCATTGCTACAGTTCTGAATTACAACACTTAAAACTCGTACCGTTTCTGCAAACAGAGTTATATCCCTTTCTACTTGGTGTGGTGGTTGTCGAAACACTACGTGGCGTCTGATGTAACGTACGTTGGAAATCCTATTCTTTACAAGTTTTTGTACTAGCTCACACAAACCTTTATTACATTAGAAAATATATTTGTAAAGAATGAAATTAAATAATGATAAATGAAATATATGAATAAATAATACTGATTAATGAAAATAACAATGATTAAATGAAAATACAGAATTTATAAAGAATTTGGTAGCGATTTGTTTTAAAGTGATGGGACAAGTTGAAAAAGTATAGTATATGAAAAAGAATTTTTTTCTTGCGATAATAGTGTATTTCCTTTTATCATAGTTGCCTAATTTTCCATTCCATCTCAGTAAAAGAAAAAATAATAGTGATCGTATTTACACATTTACCCCAAATATACACCTTTCCCCTACAAAGATAATCATTACAGAGAACAGTAATTGAACTTTACCCCTCAATAGGTTAAAAAACAATTATGCACTTCACAGACATGCTTTAGACATAACTAACAACAATGCGCATTGAAATCACAAGTTCTTACTCTTCTGTAATACAGTGTTTTCTTTTCATACAGTTCTCGCCCACTAGTGTTATTGTATGATTCAGTCTTGTCTTCATCTTCAACAATTGTGAAATAATCTACCCGCAGAAAACTACATTCTTCTTAAACTTGGTTCTTTCCTGTATTTCCTCTTCCCTCACGTATATTTCGTCTCTTTGGTGCTTCTACTATCGCTTGAGTGAAAGGGTTTGCGGCTTCAAAGCAAACGTGTCCTTCGTGGCGTGTGAGGTCGTGGAGAGAAATGGAGCCAGAGGATAAAGGAGGGCGCGGGTGAACGAAACGGATTTGACTTCGCTGGCTTTTGGGACATCGTGTGACGGGAAGGCGAAGACGGAAACGGATGAAATATCGCAACTTTTAAGAGATGAAGACGATGTTTGAATCGGATGTCACAAAGACAAAGTGTAAAACACGTAGCCTACGACAATTACTCAGAAATTGCAGAAAGAGCGAAGATTCAGATGCAAATTATTTGCCGTGGTTATTTTGATGCGTTCTTAATATCGGGTGAATGTTGGCCTTTCATTATAAGCGTTAACACAAATAGACGGCCATACATACGCTTTTTCCTTGTTGGATTTTCAAGACGCCAAAAAGTTTTAGATTAAATGGTTAAACAGTCGAACATCACTGTATAGGTTCTTGCGCTTTATATGTGATACGAGAGTATAATGCTCAATGACAACACTGTAGTAATGATAGCGTTTATAAACCTCTGAATAAACAATTAAATCTGAATTTAATTGATTTATCTACATAATTACATGTTCTAACTTTTTACTTCACTGTCGAGTTTGTTCATTAACATGAATGGCAAATGATTTATGATGTATTTCAAACATTACAATTTGATTGATATTTGTGAAAGTGTTTGTGAAAGTAGAGGTCCAAGCTCCTGCTCCGACTGCGGCGTAGGTGACGAAGTTCCAGGGATTTTCCTCTGGCCTTGTGGAAAGAATGAATCGAAAAATGTAAAAACATGCGATATTTTGACTTATACGATTAATTCATTAATTGAGGTTTCCGGACATGTGAACAGCTATGGTTCCATTACAGTAGAGAATGATTTTATGCCTGGAGGTAGCGGTGTTTCACACCTTTGAGATGGTGAGATCCGGCACAGACCTACACGTAGGCTTACCAGGAATTTATTATGTTCCCTCTACAAGTATCTCCCCCAGCTGGGAGCCTTTCTCAGTGTATGCATGTAAATGTAAGTTGAAGAATAAGGGAAGAAAATATGGCCAGAAAAAGGCAGAAAAATTACGAGCGGTCCGTGGCCTGTTTGTTAAGGTACTCCTCCGGCATTCGCCTGGTACTGATCAGAGAAAGCAAGGAAAACGCGAATAAGACCAGCCGGTCGCAAGAATTCTCCCTTGGACAGCGGCTGAGTTAGACCTAAATATCTAGCTAGGGTCGAGAATCCGCCACCTTCCGAACACGAATTACTGGAGCTGTCGTTCTTGAGACACTTGGTGATCTACCTTCCCCTCAAGGCGGTTTCTCCATCGCATCGCCTCCCGCTGCATGCAGGCCGGCGAAATAGCAGTGTCGGAGCGAACGGTGGTGGGTGCGGTGGCGCCGCGACGGGCCAAGGGCGCGAGCGAAGACGGCGGCGTCGGCGTGATCAAGAGCGCGGCCGCCGCGCGCGCGACTGGGGGGGGGAGGCGGCGCGCGATCTGTTTTGTTTCGCGTCGGGTGGAGGCGAGAGCGAGAGACTGCGCGCGCGTAAAGCGATTTCGCGCCCCAGCGACTTCGCGCCGCGCCGCGCTGTGCTGCGCCACGCGGCAGCCCCGCCTCCGCCCCCGCCCCCGAACTCGCACCCACTCCTGACCCCGCACCAGCCCTCGACGCTGCGCCCACGCCCGCTCACAACACCACATCCGCGCCTACCGCCACCCCCGCGCCTGCCCGACCCTGTGCCCGCCCCCGCGGCTACCCCTCGCCCGCCACCGTGCCCATCCCCGCGCCCACCCGCGTCCGCGCCCGCCCGCCCGTCCCCGCGCCCGCCCGCCCGTCCCCGCGCCCGCCCGTCCCGCGCACGCCCGTCCCCGCGCCGCCCGTCCCCGCGCCTGCCGCCCCCGCGCCCGCCCGTCCCCGCACCCGCCCGTGCCCGCGCACGCTGCCGTCCCCGCGCCCGCCCGTTCCCGCGCACGCTACTGTGTCCGCCTCCGCGCCCGCCCCTGCGCCCACTCCGAGCTCGCCCCCGCCCCCACCGTCATCCCCGCGCCCGACCACACCCGCGCCTGCCTCTGCGCCCGCCCCCGCGTCGTACCCCGCTCATGCCCCGAACCCAGCTCTCGCTCCGCCGTCGCCTCCAGTGACATCGTGCCGCGAGCTTGACGCTTTGCTCGCTCCCGCGCTCCATTCCATGCCGCCTCCAAGCTGCACGGCCTACGTCGTCTTCGTGTCTTCTCTCCACTACTCGGCCTCCACCGGTTCCTACCGTACGCGATTGCTCAGCGGCAACGATACTGCATCTACAGCAACTTTGATCGGGAACACCTAACATTCGAATTCCGACGGCGGTTTCCGCCAGCTACTTCAATTGAATCACTCTCTGCAGGAAAAGTGGCTGGCTGCTCTGATTGGTAGTTTTCCGTGGCTTCTTATATTTGTACTAGGCGAATGCAGAAGCATTACCTTAACAAATGGAACCACAGAACTTGTTCGCTCTTTTCTTCCTTATAATTGTTTCCACTTCTCACCTGAAACACGTACTCTTACACTTGCATTCACTACATTACTACACATGACGAAAGATCAATAGGGAGCTTAGGGCTCTTCTAGGCGCGGAAGGAGCTGTGCTGGAGAGGATGTCGGAAGAAAGGCCGTGTGGAGCAACACCTATCTCAACTTCCAGCGGGAGAGGTAGACCGCCAACTTCCGAGATTTATCATGCACTTCACTTAAGGTACTAATGACATCAGTAATTGATGCTTCGGGAATCAGCACTCATCTCGACTGCTGTACGGCCTTCATCACTACCTGCCGGTCACCTTCACTCCCAGCTTCTTTGCTCCCCTTTCACTGTCTTCTTTCCACTCCTCCGTCATCGCTGCTTTCTCCTGCAGTTCATCCATCGCCTCTACTGGTTCCATTCCCTGCAAGGCCTTCTTCATATTCGTGGTCTCCTTTGCTTCTATAGCCTGGCCTACTTAAATGTTCGGATCTGCCTTCCACGATTCTACTGATTCCTCCTCTTCTTCCTGATCAATCTCCTCCACTTCCTGTGATTATTCTGACTCACAATGGTGTCTTTATACATTGTCTTCAACTCTGCCTCGTCGGCCGCCATCAACGTTGTTTTTCCGCATGTGACCCATCCGTAACTTTATCACCCCCACCTCCATCGGCTCCATGTTCAAGGCATCCGTTGTTTCCATCTCAATAATTACTTCTCTATCACAAAAATTGTTGAATGAGCGAAGAAAAATCTGAAATTCTGATCGAACATGAACTATGAATATAAATTTCGAAGTAAAAATCTTGGTCTTGTAAGAGCTTTCTGATGCCTTTTTGCAACCAAACAGAAAAGTCATTGTTCTCAGTCTTCACAGTAATTCATAATTTTTTTCAATTCCCACATCCTAGAACTACTTCGCAAGATTGAATATTCACTAGTTTAATGTCCATCCCAATAACAGTGAAAATTATTTTTTGCTAATTTAAATGATAAATATTTATTACTATTTTTTTAAATTTCTAATGTACTTCCATAAGTACTTAAACTCGTATCTTCAACGGCAGTCCGATACCCAATTGTGTTTACAGTGTCCTCACACTGAGACTTCTATTCCACTTCTGAACATCATCTTCAAGTGTTTTCTTTTTCTTCGTTATCGACTTTGTGCGCACCATCATAACTTCTGTCACGACTCTTCAACTTGTTTTCTAGTTGTCCAATAAAACTATTGTGATTGCGAGTGTTATTGCTCTTCTTCCAGCGATTCCCGCTGCATTAGAGCTGCCGCCCCGCAATATTTTGTAAGAACTTTACGGGAACAATACAGCAATATTCTCAGTCTTGCCACGTAACCGTAAATCCTCTTAACGTCTTTCATTACACCAACGGCTGATCTCCGCGTGCAGTCGTGGTCTTTTTACAACAAATGTCACAAAAGCGCACCTAATATCGTATTCATGGCGCGTTCATGCCGGACGGCGACGGCAAAGCGTCGGTGACGACAATTCGCGAATAACGACTCTCAGAACGCATCGTCACGAACTAAATATGTCTTTTGTTGCAAAAAGTTAGTTTGAAGGATGTTATATCCTCTATCACAAATATTTTGTGTTATTGAAAACTAATTCTTTCTTGAATTTGTTATTGTGTCTCTGATGTATTGTTTATTTGTATTATCAGGTGTAGAGTTTGCTGTGGATCAGGCACAACTCTTATAGTTTTTTATTAGTCGTTAGCTTCAAATGCTTAACCATTAATTTCGTGCAAATATTTGAAGGAATGCTTGATAAATTCAACTAAACAGCATATCATTATACACCAGGTTTCTTTTAACAATGCTTCAATTTCGACGAGTTATAAAATCCACTTATCATGCCCCATTTCAGTCGTATTTGAGACAATTTAGAATACATCTTCCCTCGTACTGGATCTTTTCATCATTATTAACATCAACTGGATCAATTCTTATGCTTGCGATTGGTCTCTTTCTGTCGTTATTGTCTCTATTTCTCATTGACCTGTAATCTCTACATACCTTTCTCTCTATCATTAAGGAACGTTGCTCTCTCTCTCTCTCTCTCTCTCTCTCTCTCTCTTTTATATTTTTCTTCTCTCTCACCCTTCCTATCATTCTCTCTCTCTCTCTCTTCTCTCTCTCTCTTCTCTCTCTCTCTCACACAAACACAAACACACACATTTTGCTCATTAGATCTCCGTTCTCATTCTTTAACTTTCTCACCTTTCTACTATCTTATATTCTCAAAGTTTTCTTAAAATGGCTTCACATTTTTTAGTATCTTAGTTCTTTGGTAGTATATAAAACGCAAAAAATGGCACTTTGGCTAAAATTCTGAATTTTCTAAAAATGTTAGTAGTCAAATTTTTTTCGGCATGTCAACTACAAATTTGAAAACTAGTTGAGTGCGGCGTAGCCGGCGCTGTTTTAAAAGTATTTTCATCTGTTGAAAATTTCTAAATGACATTCATAACTTTGTTAAAGTAAGTTCTTACAGTCTCTGGCATTGGGTATACCAATGGATCTGTAGCTAATACTGTTATACTCCCGTTCAAAAATTCTCAACACCCAATAGCCTCGTATGTTACCTCCATATGAGATATGAACTGGTAATATTGCAAATTGTAATCCCCGTAAAAATAAATTGCAGGTATGGATGTTGCGAATTGGGGCTACATTTCGTACGATATTTTGCTAATATGCACAAAAAGATCAGGGGGAACCTGTGCTTCGGCGTTATTCTCTAATAAGATTATTCTGAGTTAGTTCCGAAAATTATGCCGCAAAATATTCTACAACTTCATTTCATTCTTCCCCGGGTTTGCTTAACACTTCTACATTTTGGTCCCTTAATTTTAAAAAGTTTAAAACTCCACAAACTGAGACTAATTTGTGTTCACTTCTACTTCGGCAATCGCTCTTTTAATAGTTTTGTATGTGAATCCATGTAAACATTAAAAGGCAACTGTTTTGAATTTTGTATTTTTTTAAATACATTACTGATGAAATACATACTGATGAAAATGAAATGAAATCTGTCGACGATTTTTTTGTTAAACATAGAGATGGAAAAAATCAGTGTTGATGTCATCGTGGGAGAAAATTTTGGCGTCTGAAACGAAAATATTGTCTCTGGGAACAGGGGTTTAATAAAGGTCTTTAACAAAGATCTATCTAGGTGGCGTTGGTTAAATTCGCGATTTATGCGCTAAGATTGCAGCGTCAAAACACGCAAAATCATGATTTTAGAAATTTCTTAGAATCTTCTGTCAGGATTAGAAAACAAATTATCAGTTTCCCACTAGGAGACTTGACACGTGGAATGACACCTCGTATGTCTCCATTGGCACACAGGAGATAGTCTAACCGACAGTGACGGTACAGTCCTCACACACGCACAATCGCAGTTACTATTATACATAGGGACAGCTATATTCTCCTCAATGAAATCTTTTTTTCAAAGATAGATCCTAAAATAAAACTATGTAATATTTTTTTTTTAATAAAATTTATTCTACGAAATTGGATCTTTAAAAAGGGCTATGAACAATTATTTGAGGAATCCAATAGTTTTCGTCTGAAGTTAATTTTGCAATTTATAAGAAAGCGCAAGTCTCATTTCTTTGCACTCTCTGAATTTTCAAAAACATCAAAAGTTAGAAATGACGTGAGAATGTTTGTATTGATTTAGAACTAGTCCCTTTATCGCTGTTCTTTCGCTTCTCTTCTCACTTTTTTTCTTTTTCTCTCTTTTCGTCTTCTTTCTCTTTTCTCTTCTCACCTTCCACTTCTCTCTTTTCCTCTTCTGTCTTGTTTCTTCGTTTTCTATCTCTTTCTCGTCGTCTTCTTCCTTTCCTCTTTTCCTCTTGTTCTTTTCTTTTTTTTCGCTTTTCATTTTTTTCCTTTATTTTCTTCGTTTCTTTTTTCTTTTTCTTTTTTCCCCTTTCTGTCTTCTCTCCCCGCATGTCTCTCTTTTCTACTCTCTCTTTTCACCTCGCATGTCTTTTTTTCTCCTCTCTCTCTCTCTCTCTCTCTCTCTCTCTCTCTCTCTCTCTCTCTTGCCCGCTCGCTCGCTCGCCACTGTTTCTTTTTCGTAACGTTCTGAGAGTGACATCTCGGCGGCTTCAGTTCTTCTCGTCGCCCCCCCCCCCCCTGCCCTGCAAGAGCCACGGTGCGCCGCGGCGGCGTGTGTTCTTGCGTGGAACACGTGTCGTGCTCGAGTTCTCACGTGGATTTAGGCGGCGGCGGCGGAGGGCCCGGTACCTTTGTGACCCGCGCGCCTCGCCGCAAGGGGGCGGAGCGCGTGGAAGGGTCGAGACGCTACCAAGGGCACTTCCAGAGCCCTTTGCTCTCCCGCTGCGACAGGCCCCTGGACACTCCTGACACAATATTCTTCAAACATCCTTACCATCGGAATTCATGTTGACCGATTTTTAATCATCTCTTTTAGAGTGCACTGATTCATTGATCTTTAATTTGTAATGTCGGTAGTCTTGGGTGCACGAAACTGTGATTGTATGTAATGCTTCATAAATAATGAATGCATATCCATGAATGCATATACATGAAATCCTGAATAGAATTAGTTGAGATTCATTTATTGATGTTTCCGGGCACGTCATCCACTACGGTCATTGCGGTAGTGAATGTTTCTTCGCGTGAGGTGGTAATGTTTCGTCCCTCACTTGATGGTGAGAACCGGTTCAGACCTACACGTTGGCATTCTGGGAATTTTCCCCTTCAGGTATCTCTCCCTTTGGGGCACCGCCGCTTCCGGGGCAAACTCTATGTTCCCCACTGGTCTCTCGGCATGTGTGGTAGTGTAGTGTGCGTGTACGTGTACGTAAGTGTAAGGGGAGATGATAGGCAAGTAAGAAGATGGAAAGGTGTGCGCACAAGAAAAGGCCCGTGGTCCGCTTGTTAGGGTATTGGTTCGACATGCGCCTGAAATTCGGAAAACTGCCATTCAGAGCAAATAGCCGCTAGAATTCAATTTACGTCTTTTAGAACATACATTATCATTAAAATTAAGTTAATTGTATTATCTATTAATATTTGCAGGAATAAATATAATAACACCGTTTTTATTCGTTTCTTGCAGCGTCAAAATTAATAACAGAAAAAGAAACTGAAGTAGACTCGTAAGATAATGACATTTCTGCGTAAGTTCCTTATTAATTACATTTCTCTTTTATATTTGTTACATTGATTTTTATTACGTTTATTAACATTCTAATTATTTTGTTGCTTGAATCGTATTTCCTCTACATTCTTTAGATGAACAAGTATTAATTACGTCACCATCCTTGAAGGAAATGTATATTAAAATACTTCTTCACAACCTGCTTAGAGCTCCGTTTAAAATCATTAAAATTTAATTTCCCGCCTTGGCTCACGTCGGCAATAAAACGAAATCCTCTTCGTGCAAATTCTCCTTCAGTTGCCGACGAAATCCTTCCTTTGCGCTGTCTGAACGCTCCGTCTCCTTAAGGCAGAGCCTCTAAACCTACTTACGACATCGCTTTAATTGGTGCAATAAAATCTCGTCATCATGGAGCGTCTCTGTTCGATAATGAAGAGAAACACGATGTTTTTAGTTTCCCGTACGAGCAAGACGCGCCTACGAAATGAAGTGGCACCGATCTCTACAAGTGTTGGACAAAGAGAAAGAAAATATGAGAGGTGCAGTTAGGACTCATCGTTCTTTTAGAAGCCAGGTACATTTCGTGTGTTAGTGGTAACTGGAAGTTTATGTATGATAATAAAATTGACGTCACTTCCTGTTATTTAAAAAGTACTGTCTTTTTATGAGATCAAAAGGTTATCTGCATACTATAAAAATCGATTCAGTTGTTTTTATAATGTTTCCACTCCCGTCTGTCTTCACGCTTGTCTGTCTACCCAAGCTATTCTAAAGAATATCTAAACTTATTTCGATAGGTATTTCCACTAAAAGGTGGAGTATTCTGGTCATAATCTGCGTTAGTATTTTCAGATCATAGTATTATTTTAGATCAAGTATTTGTGTAGATTTATACAATTCTACAGTTTTATTCCGATCTCAATGAAAGTTTGTTCACCTAACCTTCCTAAGAAGAGAAAAGCTACATTTTGCAAGATTTTGGCAAAATCCCCTCCCATGTCCCTTTACCATATTATTATTTATATATTTTTCTACTGGATGCATTTCGGTGAACTGTAGTAGTTAAATTAGGTTTCTAGAAATTGAAGGTCATAACTGTAAATTAATTCAGTGGAAGAGTGAGGGGAGGGGGCGGACAAGGAGAAAAAAGCTTGGTGGGGATGCCAGACGAACCGAGAAAGGGCGGGAGAAGCGGGTGGGGTGAATGAGATGGTTCAGGGCAGAGAGTCACAGGGATGCATAAAAACTCACTTTATTTTACAGTAAAGAGCAAATTCATTACTTTTACCATCTCATGAATGATAATGATAAATAAATGCTAGAGCAAAGTAAGGTTGCTTCCTCCCGTGTTTTGCTCTAACTGCAGTAGCTGCAGTGCACAACAATTTCATTCCTCCTGTCAACAAAATAATGTAAAGCAGCCACCAACTAATGCTCTTGTTGGAAAAAAATCATTCTTCATTTCGTACGAGTAACGGATGAAACTTACTTTTACTAATTTCCGTGGTGGTAGCCGATATCTTGTGGTAATCCATTATATGTATGGCGATAATCAAACGACAATAATAAAAATAAATAATATATATTTACTTTATGTCCAAAGTAACTTTCGGGAACAATATTTTCCCATCCTCAGAGGGTCTTGCCTAAGCAATGTGGATAACACCTAAACATTTATAATAAAACTAGATAAGATCAAGTGATGAACTACTAGGGTGACCGCCATCTTGTAGAATGGTTGGAACTGTAGACTGTACTGTTTGGAAGCAAATAAGGAAAAGTTCAACCAACAATAAATATCCGGAAAATAGAAAAATGAAAGTAAGTTTAACACATGTCTGCAATTTGTCTCAGAAATTCAAACCAATTTACTCTTGTAAATATACCTCGAAGGTGTCATCTTCCAGTACGCGTAAAACGTTTATACTTATGCTGGGGACCATTATCCCAGTTGAGAGAGTTGAATAATTATATTTATTAAAATATTTTTATATTATTATTATGATTATTTTACGTTAATTCCTATTATATTATTTTATCTTTTGGTGAAAGAAATTTTGGTTGTACAATAAAAAGTACTTGAACCTTTAGGGCATTAACTTCAATTGCACAATGTTCGGTTGTTCAGTGTATTTTCTCTCGCTTGTCCATTGTGATGTTGAGTGAGATAATTCAGTTTTATTAGCTCCATAAAGGTTTCTCTCCGTCTCTCTTGGTAGTTGGACTTGTGAATGACTCCGTTCGCTTCATGAGACAAAAGACAATCAGGTTGGTTCTTCAGAAAGTCTTACTCCAAAATCTATCACGTCATGAATATTGAGAATTTATAGAGAATGAAATGTGGAAAGAATAATATTGAGTAAATGGGGACTCAATGTATATTTTTGTCTTAGAGTTAGAAGTTGTGTTTTACGCTTTGCAGTATTCTAACAAGGAAAAATATCACTAGCCTTTGAAAGAAACGAAGATTAATGATTTTGGGTCTGATGTGACAAACACTGATTACGGGTATCTTGAATAGTAAGACAAGTACATATGAAACGTTTCCGTAACACGACATGAATGATATCCTTTTTTAATTTTACCTCATACTCGAGTGCCCACATAATAATAGGAAGTACAGCGATTTTTAAGCCGTTTTCGTTCGATTTCATTGAATCGAAGAGGTCGTAGCTTGCCATATTTCATCTTCTCCAAATTCTTTAAAGATAACCATTTTCCTGTAATGAAAATTGTTTTTGTTTCGGCGTAAGAAAGGTAATATTTTCTTCAGATCCCATTTCAATAGAATAGTATTTTTGTAAATAGTTTTAGATTAATATTTAAATAAATTAAATAACATTAATATGAACATTAATATTTATTTCCCGGGGTTCAGTTTCATACGAAATATAAGACAACTTCCTCAGTCTATTATAAGCCGGATATTGCAATATATTAGTCATCACATTAACAAGCTATGTATTTTTCTTAAATATGCGACTCAAATAGAATACACGAGATACATATTTGTTCTTCAAATTATATTCCGTAGGTTTTAAAATAGTTTAAAGAATAATGCAATACACGAAGGAAACGTAATTTTAATTTTCAATTCAATTTTATGACTGAAATGCTTTTTATAATGATTAGTGCACATTCTAGTAGTCTGAAAGACGAGACTGGTGACCTTTTCTAATTCCTATTGCAATTTCTTTAACTTGCAAGACCATCAAAACTGCAACGACGAAAAAGCAGTTTTCTCACTTACTCTAATGGAAAATGAAGAATTGGTATCTTTTCGCAACGAAGTTAACAATGAAGTTTTTGAATAACACGTTCGTTGAAGCGAAATTGAAACATTGTTCCTGAAAAAAACACAGATCATCTCTGTGAGATACCAGTCTATAATGTCCAACCGACATCGTTATCTCTCGACCCAACCTCGCTTCATCGGTGTTCAATATCTGCAGTAAAATTGCATTCACTCATTCCTCATTACCATGCTTCGTACTTTCTTCTCATTTCGGAACTCTCTCAACAGCCAATTTACGTCTTGATTGATTAATTGATGTTTCTGGGCACATCAACAGCGACGGTCATTCGTCTCATTAGTACAGTAAATGTTTTATGAGCGGAGATGGCGTTGTGCCTCTCCCGCTGGATGGTGAGATCCCGCGCCGACTTACTCGTCGGCTGGCGGGGGAATCTCCCGCTGGCCACCGCCTTAGCGCGGACCAGTTATAAGCTCTGGTATCCCGACACGTGTGCTTGTGTAGTGCTCTAAGTGTGAGTGCGTGGAAATAAGGAGTAGGATAGGACAAGGAAGACGAAACAATGATCGCGCGCGGACCGTGGCCCGTTTGTTAGGGTACTGCTCTGGCATTCGCCAGGTATTGATCGGAAGGATCAAGGTAAATCAGGTACTGATCAGAACAGTTGGCCACTGGGATTCTCATCTAGACAGCGGCTGACTTCGCCTCGGCTACCTAGCTAGTCGGTCACTGGGTGACCTTATACCGCATAATGAGCCGACAGAGCAAGTAGCTTATTGGACGTTTTCAAAGTAAGCTTTTCAGTTTTCGGAAAAACGAAACCTGTACGTATATATGAAACAAGTTAATATGGAATATGATGACTTTACATTGTTTATTTACAGCAATGCTTATTCATAGGAAGAGATATTCATACAACAAGACTTCTTTTTACGTAGTGCATAAAGTTGGATAAACTAAAGTTTCATTTAGTTTCTCAGCGATTTTTTTCTTATAATATTATGAAGTACCACACTTGTTTACTGATGTATTATTTTAATACTATTAATATACAGCAGCTCATAAAATGTCAAGTGTGAAAATTACAGTAAAAAAGGTGAAGGTGAAAATTATGCAATTTTATCATACATTATTTTAATACTCTTAAGAGTTTAATGCTCAATATGATGATCGTGACGCTAGCAACGATGCTGATAACTATGACGATTAAGTTGATGAATATTATGAAGATGCTTTTTCATGTACTGCAGTCTTATCAGCATGCGCAGTGGTCTCGCATGTGGCGCAGCGGTGGCGTAAACAGAACAAGTTCGGCCTCCGCGTGCCCGCCCTCCCGCCTGCCTGCCTGCCGGCCGGCCTTTGGGCCTCCTCTGCCCTGATTAATGAGGTTTGCGCTTGGCGAGGCGATGCGATGCGGTGCGAGGCGAGGCGGGGTGTGGCGGGAGCTGTGCGCTGCATAGGTCGCGCTCGGCGACGCCGCAGGCCACCGTCATTACCTTCCATTCTTCTTTCAGAGCTTGCGCGTCAACACGAGACCGCCGAGCGTAAACAAGCCCTGTGTTCACGCCCTCAGTAAATGATATTCGCGCGCTGCATGCTGAAACGACCTGTGTACGACCTTTGCTACAATGTGAAATATATTTTGTGAATTATTCTGTTTCTTTTGTGCATTTAACAGCTCTAAAATAACTAAAACTACGGTATATCACAAAGAATAAAATTTTGAAAATTAACGAAGAAAAAATATTTGTTTATGCCTCATAATTGATAGTTTGTAATTATTAAGTTTGAATTATAATTATTGGAACCAATATTTGTATAGTTTTTATATAAACATAAATACCATAGTTAAGTATTTAATCTCACATCAATAGTATTTAGCATTAACATGATTTCACAAATATTAATTTTTACGAATATTTAGAAATTTATTAAAAGATAAAATGTTGAAGTTGTTTTAATCTATCTAGAAAATCTTTAAACAAATTGTTTTTTAATTGTTGACAATAATACTGACCATGTATTTTAATTGTTATTTATTTTTGCTATTTACGTTTTTTTAAATTTCTGACCACGTATGTTAATACTGATACTTCGCGTACAATGTGAACATTTCCACCCCTCTATTTCTCACAACAAGATTACATTTTCAAGTATATTTCTTTACGGAATTCATCACTCCCAACTTGTCGTATGCATAGTAACAGCGTTGCGATTGCACTCAGGCGTTCAAAACTACTCGTAGGCGTGGGAGGCAAGAAGTGGCTGTCCTCTCAATAGCGCATAGTGCTGCTCACTCCGGCCGCTCGAGTGCCAATGATACTGGCTGAGAGCGAATATTAATCCGCCTGTGACGTGAATTGTGGACCTCCGCCGCCGCAACCGCCCTCAAAGAGCCATTGTCCCCCGACAGTCCCCCTCTTTGATTCAGCGCCCCACCAATGATAGGACGCTCCCTTTTACATTCACTTACATTACAAACAGAGACATGAGCTAGTGGATGAGATACGCATTGTGATACGAAGACAAAATGGTAATATCGATTCTATTACTAATTTCCAATGCGCGCAAAAATTGAAAGAAAAGTATGTAACTTCCGCCCTTTTGAGAGATGTCTATGGTATCGTTAGAAGTCGAGAACTCGGGAAAAATCCAAAAATTAATAAAATTGTTTCGATTTGATAGAAAAATGTAAATATTTCATTATGTTATTTGCCTAATCGCTTGCGAGTTCCCACTGCGGGAATTGGCAAACTCATTGCGTAACTGCGTCCCACACTGCTGACGTCATACGATAGCAAGATTACGAAAACGAAAACTCGTGCGATTAATAATTTGTTAAGTATGTGCGACGTTACGGAACAACCTATTTTATATTCTTGATTTGTAAACGACTGTACTGTATATAAACTATACCATGTTATTACAGTATTCGTAAAGACTTCGCAGAGTTGTAAATAAAGTTTTAATTAAAATATTTAATTTATTTCTCTTATTCAAGAGTATTTTCTTTCTTGCTCTTGAGCAGTGGGGGTGCTCTTTCTCGAAAAATAATTTTTGGGGGTTTTGTTCCGCAGCAATTTTACTACACGCCACTAGTAGGTACGATTATTTTAATGTCAGAATAATCAATGTTCCCTGAGCGTTATAATGAATTCCTTGGCTTGAATTTGCATTTAATTAATAAATAATCTAAGATTACTTCAATTTACCGAAATTAATTTCATTTATTTTATGTCTTAATTGTTCTGGAACTTTGTGATGATATTATACTAATCTCATCGTAATTCTAGATGGCTTACCAGCATTCATATTCATTTGTTTCTATATTCATAAAATCTGTAAAGTAAATTAAATACGAAAATAAGAAAAAAATAAATATTTTCACATTTTTTTACTATATTTCATTAGTTGTGGAAAATGTTTTGACGTATAAAATATGGTATTTCAATAAGTTACCTTTATAATAAAATAAATCTGTGTTACATTGAAAGCAATTGGATTCTTTATTATGCATTGAATTGATTTGCATTGAATTTTTCAATGCCAATTTCTGTTTTTTTTTTGTGTTTGTTTTGCTTCATGTCGGATTGTACTGAGTTGGAATGCATGCCAAACCGGCGCGTGGGTCTCATTGTGTGCTCGTGGTTGCAGGTGAGTGTCGCTGAGTGAGCAGCTGCGACTGCGCGCCTCCCGGGCGGTGAGTGCGCCCTCGTGCTTTGCGTCGCTTCTTTCTTGTTTGCGCCGCCTAATGAAATGCCACGGTGGCTGCCGGTGGCTGTCTGGGGAGAGGCCCCTGCCCCCCCCCCGCTACATTTTTCTACACACCCTCCCACCCGGCGCACCCTTCTCCGCTTCCGCCAGGTAACTACTCCGTCCCCCCATGCTCCTCGGTGCCTCATCCCCCGGCTTAGGTGGCTCAGGGCATCACTACAATGCCTCTGCGAGGGTGGTATCAGGGTTCAAGTCCCCAAGGGGACAGGATTTTCGGCTCTAGATCGATAACTAAGTCAAATTCAGCCACCGTCTGGAGGAGATTTCTGGCAACCGGCAGCTCTGATGGGAGGTTTCTCCGATCAGCACTAGGCGAATGACCGAGCAGTACTCTAACAAACGCGTCACAGATTGCAGGCATCTTTCCTTTTACTTTCTATCCTCACTTCTTACTTATAACTCCTTGAATGCACTAAACCAATGTCACACTACATCGTATTAAGTCTGGGGATCATTCGAGAGCTTAAGGCTTGGTTGGGAGGGTACCCTGTTGGTGAGACGTATCTGATTCGGGAATACCCCGCAAGTCGCCTTACAGGTCGGCTCCAGGTCTCGCCATCCAGCGAGGGAAGAGAACTACTACCTCCCGATGTAAAATCATGCACTATACTTACGGGACTAATTATTTTAACAGGTGTCGCCCCTGGGAACGCTAATCAATCAGTCGGTGCATCTATCCACCTCTTACCGGCATTTGCAGCTTTACCCTATTCTTCCTTCACACACGTAATGTCCTTCTCAAGGGGTCGTGCTTATAAAACGATGGAGACTTCAGATGTTTTGAAAGACATGAGGAGTCGGCTATACAAACCCAGAAACGTCCAGAACCTAAACCAATAATGTTATTATCAGCTTCTCATTCCACCTACAGGATCCCTTTGCACGACGCAAGGAACAATTTAATCTCTTTAGAACTTGAGGTTGTGAAGTGAAAGGTCTTTCGTTTCTGCTGTGTGATGTGCTTTCACAGATCACAGTTTGCAAAATCTGCCGCCTAATACGAAAGCAAGATTTGCTGTGTTTTGCGCTGCACATTTTGTCGTTAATCCTTTTACCTCGTTCCCATTTGCCACGGAACTCTCTCTTTGACAATAATTTATGTTTCATGCTATCAAAATGTAACTACGTGATTGTGAACGTAAATTGCTAGTCATATAGGAATAGAATGCGAAACGAATCAAAAACTACCAGCACTGTGTTTTCCAACGGTGGTGACTCTACATGCCATTCGTAAATGCCTATGTTAATACCTTGATGTGCTTAGTATTTTTCCTGACTGCTAATTCATGTAATTGATAATGACTGTTTCCGTAAAACTGGGTCATAACTGCTCTCAAGCTCATTTATTGATCAATTGTATCTACAACTATAACTCTTCAATTGCGAGTATTGTAGTAATCTTTAAAAAATACTTTTAGAATAGCTCAGTGCAATAGTTCAAATGAATTTAGTTTATCTTACGCTCTGAGCTGTACTGTGTCTGTTGCAGCTTCTTTTAATATTTGATGAGCAATGCGAAAGTTTGATATGAAACAAGATAGCATGGCTCAGTGGTGAGATTGCTTCAAAATCTCTCCACTGATCAACTCCACAAAAGCAGGAATTAGAGCTGTCATCTCCTTGATTTCTTATTTTATTTCCTTCTCCTGTTTCTCATTTTCCTTCGTTGTCATTGAATTGATCCTTGTAACGGAACCAAAACTAATCATTTAGAATTAGCATCACTACCTTGAAACCCATTGCTAACAACACCTTCACTACCAGTTCGGCAGTTACCGTCAACAACCTCCATCACTCTCAGAATATCTATCACCATCAGAGACCAACCACCTTCACCCTACCATCTCAATCGATTCAAACTCGAACTGGCGGTCCTGCGTATGTGTTATTGCCATTATCGCTATTGCCACCATTAGTGACTTTACACACCGCTACTGATTCTGCCGTTATGCGCTCTAGCTCCTATTCCTAACCTTGCAATTTTTCCTCATCAGTAACAGTCATCTCTAAGATCCCAGTACCGTCTCTGTCGATTCTTCTATTATCTTCCCCAGACAAAACATACTCTCTTCATAAGTGGTTTTTTCATCGCCATCCCTTCACTCTGCCAGTGCTGACCCTCTTCACCGTCCTTGCAGTCTACATCTCATATCCTTCCGAAACCCGCCCCTCTCTCCTTCCTCCTTCAAAGGCCTCTCCTCCATCCCTCGCCCTCCCGAAGTCCTCCCGTCCCTCCGTCTTTCCAAGTCCCGCCCCCCGCCTTCCGAATCACTCCCCCCTCCCCTTCCCCTTCCCCTCCCCCTCTCGCCCCGGCGGCGGGCGCGGCCGGCCAACAACGTTACGACCCCATCACGCATCCGTAAATCACGCCCTACTTCGTATTGTTTCCTTTGGCCCGTTTATTACTCATAAACCTGGACCAAAAAATGAAATAATTTTTCCCGCGGTAAGAGCCTTGCCATGTTCGCCGTCGCGCGGTTCTTTTCTTCGTCGCTAGAGGTCGCCGTCAGCTGCGCTGCGGTGCCACAGCTCTGTCCCTTGTGCGCGGGCAAATTTACTCGCTACATTTTGGCGGGGTTTCCACTTCCATTCTCGTTGAAGTTATGTTTGTAATCGCGCGTAACAATATTCTCTGTAAGCTGTTGTTATTGTGTCGCGAGTCATATTGGTAGCATTTAAAGTAAAGATTTAGCATTCGAACCCTGCGTTCCATTTAAGGTGTGCTTTCAACCGCAGAGGACTATACAATAAAAGAAATTAATAGGGAAAAGTTTATTTTGTTATTGAAACTTTGCTTTCTAAAGGTTATTGTTATTTATTTTAATGAATTGTATTTTTTCAGATGTTCAGACTGTATTATTTTCATTGTTTACATACTATTGTACATATTTACATTATTTACGTATTACTCCATAATTTCCACATTATGGAGTAATAGGAATCTAAAGTATGTAACACGTTACCCAAGCATATCGGCATATCATACTAAAACAAACATGTTTTTCTACATACACAAAGAGGAAGACGAAACAGATACATTGATACAGCAATGTAATAACGATAGAACGCTTACAAAAGACAAGTACAGGAAAGGAAAATTATAAAAATTTCAAGTTTTGTGTAAAATATATATTTAAAAATAAAATTAACGAATAATGGGAAGTATGACCAGTGCTGGATTTGTAAAATGTTAGGTTCCGGAACGCGCCCCAAATTAATTATTAATTTAATAGAAATACTTGTATATTTATAATATAATTTAATAATTATGTATAATAATCTGTGTATGACTAAGCTTCAGAATGCCACAAATATATATATATATATATATATATATATATATATATATATATTTTCAACCAAAAATTATGATTTAAAGCGAAAAATTCATAATTGGAATTTCTAAAATGAATAGTAACTAATTATGTTCGCGTCGAATAGTTGTCTGCAAGTGTTTACATTGTACACATGTAACACATCAACAAAAATAAAAGGTCTTGCTTCACTTGTGCTTCTGATCATAATTTCCTTCCGTATCAACGAGAAAATTCCAGTTTTTGTACATCATCCTGCTAAAACGTGCACTTGGTCATCCCGCAGGCGTCATCTTCTCGCAGAGAGAGAATCGCGCGCACTTCCTCTCAACTGGGCCACTTCCTCTTCCGGGCACCTCCCCCCCCCCCGCCGTCCCCACTGCCGCCACGCGCGCCGGGCGTCAATCTGGCGACGGCGCAGGGGAAGGGCTCGCCGGCAGGCGATTAAATTACGGACTTAGATTTTGGAGCGGTGTGGGGGGGGGCGAGGAGGAACTGTGGAGAGCCATTGTTTAGCCAGGCCATTCCTCCGCCGCGACGGTGCCTGACGTAAATGAAAAGTCAACAGCGGCCGCAGAGATGATGCCGGCGGCGGTGGCGGTGGGGGCGGTGAAAACAGTTGCGGTGAGGAGAGTGGTAGTGGTGGCAGAGGTTGCCATGGTGGCAGTGGTGATGGCGGTGCAGAGAGTACAGCGGCGGTGGCGATGATGTTGGCGGGGAGTGGTGGGTCGGTGGGGTGGGAGGTAGGAGCAGGGCGGAGGCTAGGCCGAGGAGGCGGGGAAGGGAGGGGGAAAGCGCGTGGGCGGGGAGGGGGAGTCGTCGATGCGAAGACGTGCGCTTGATGGTCGCGCTGAGTGAATCGGGGACAGGAATGGAGGTCCGGGCATCCAATTTCACAATCATACACTTAAATTTAAACGAATTCACAAATACGATGACACTTCGTTATACTATTCTAATTGAAACTAATATTTAGAAATAATGCTTGTTGCAATATTTTGATTTACGTTCCAATCCCAAATGCTAGCATTTCTGGTTTGGAAGAGGTAAACTACTCAATTGCTAACTGGAGTTTCTGCTTACTGATACCCTCATAATAATAGTATCATTTTATGTGCAGTATTATTTCCATTGGAATTAACTGAAGTGAAATCCATAGTATACTACTATAGCCAAGCAAGAATTTGAATATTTTACGCAATACGTCTACATTCCAACAATTGCATCAAACTACAAGTCGTTCGTTAAAAGCTATCTCATTCTTCATTTTTTTATAATTTTCTGTTCAAACCTTCATGACAGTAATAACGTTAAATAACGAATTTATCACTACAAATGTTTTCCTTGTACTGGGCATAGTTTAATTTTAAAGATTGTTGAATAGTATGCGACAAAAAATCAAATTCACTATTGATCAGTATG
Organism: Teleogryllus occipitalis; assembly: GCA_011170035.1. Taxonomy (NCBI): domain Eukaryota; kingdom Metazoa; phylum Arthropoda; class Insecta; order Orthoptera; family Gryllidae; genus Teleogryllus; species Teleogryllus occipitalis. Next base: position 495,458 of record BLKR01000375.1, read on the forward strand.
TAATGATGTTAAGAAAATCATAATTGAGAATTTAAAATCCATGTCTGTTAGTACATATGCCGCTCTTGCAATAATTGAAGAGTATTTATTTTAGCAGTACAAAGTAGAAAAGTACATTATCTTAAAAACTGTTAATATTCAAACCGAAGAAATTATCCCATTGGGACAAATTTTTGCTGTTATAATAGATTTTTTAAGATCCAATTTATTTTGTGTTATTTAAGGTCGCATCAACATGTAGGCTATTAGCGACCACTATTGGAGTCAACGTTATGGTAACTATGAAGATGAAACGCAATGGTAATGATAAGGGCTGAAAGGACGAACACAAATACAACCATGCCCGAAACGGGACTCGAACTCGCAACCCTTCGGTCTGAGATCACTACGATACTATTGCCGTAGCGATCTCGACCACCGGGCCGGCAAGATTCAATTTTATCTCTTGGTCAATTTGTGTTTATTGCTGAAACTAAAACATATTCATCTAATAATTCACGAAATAAAATCGTTACAGAATACCATAATATAAGGAAAGACAACTTCGTTTCTTCCCAATCGCCCCCAAAGCGCGTGCGGGATCGTGTTTTCCCAAGGCGCCGCCCCCTCGAGCAACGCGACGCAACCGGGCGGGCGGGCTGTGTGCGCGCGACGCTGCGACCTGCAGCGCAACTGGGGCTATCGACTCGGCGGTAGCGCGGACGGGGGCAGCAAGCGGCGCGGATTGCTTCGTTAGTGCGCCGGCCGCCGCCCCCGCGCCGCCCCCGCGCCGCCTCCGCGCCGACGACGTGAGCGGAATGCGCCTCCGCCGCCGCCGCCGCCGCCGCAGGGCTCCGTCCTGCCGGCCTCGATACGCCCGCCCGGAGGCGCTGCTTCCAGAATACGCCCGTCCGTCGTTATCGGGATTTTATGAGGGTTGGTTGGTAAAAATAATAAACGTCTATCTGAATGTCTGGAAGTGGTCTCCACTAGGCGTCATTAGAAGTACGTTATTGGTGTACATCAAGAAGTTGAGACAAAATTGGGACATGTTTGGAGCAACACACGGTGCTAGAAAATACGTGTTGTTACGACATTTATTTGTGTGTGAAATCATGTCTTATGAATATCATTTAGTATTATTTAATGACGAATTAAATATTTTGTTGTTATTTGAACGTCTGTGCTTATGTTATTACTCATTCTTAATTCAATTATAAATTTTGAGTTACCGGCATAATAGTAGACAAATATACTATAATGGTTTTCTTAAATTTAATAACAAAAACGAACATTTCGAGCTGTTACTCAATGATTATAACACGGTGCTATAAATTTGCAGAGAACTGTGAGTGCATGCAGAAGAGCGAGAATGTGTGAGCGATGTGTCTTGGGATCGTTTCGTACGCACTGTAAATAACAATAATAATAATAATAATAATAATAATAATAATAATAATAATAATAATAATAATAATAATAATAATAATAATAATAATAATTTTGACATGCACTAATACTTACGAATTATTACGATAGCGCCTAGTTGCAAATCAACTAACATTGCTTACTTTCAAAGGTGAATATTAGAAAGTAAGAGCTTCACTGGTTCTCTGAACATGAGCTTTTCACATGTCTTTAAAGACAAAATATCACAAATGTTATAAAAAAAATTGCGCAGTTATTTTGTGTGTGACTGATTTTCATCCCTCATACACACCCACAAAACCGCACCCGTACTTAATTATAACTATCAATGAAACTATTTTCTCTCAAATTTATTTATAATGGGTCATTTATTATTCTGCCAAGTTTGGTCTAAAAGTCAACAGATAATTTGTCACTTCACGACTATCCGAAATTGCACATCAATGAATCTATCGAAGTTACGCCTGGGGTAAAGGTACTATATTAATCCTTAAAATCATCTAGAAATTTCTAAAAATGTTGCAACAAAACAACAAAACAATTTAATTTATTGATTTTAGTTCATTTAGTTAATAAACGCATTGGCATGTTTTATTTCACCTCTTTGAGAACTTTTTCCAACAGTTCATACGTAATTATGTTCTAGTCAACGTCAGTACATATTTACACAGCGACTGCAATCGGCCGATCGCCTGTAATGCTGTTCCATATTTAAATTTTATTTGATGAGCAAAGAGCGAATGCACTCATCAATCTCGATTAGGAGAATCGCCAAATATTCATAAGGCTGCTAAAAGAACGTCGGCGCGCGCGCGGTTAACTCAGTTACGTATTATAAAGCGCCCTTACTATCGTGTAGTGAATAGCATATCACGGAGATATATTGCAGCCCCTAAAGTTTGCCAAGTAAAAGTTGGCTTTGAAATTTATGTATTCGCTCCCCAATCCGGGCCCCGTGCAATATATTTATAGAGGCCCGCGGCCGCGGCGGCTAATTCCTGGCTTATATTCATTTCTTTGTCGTAAATTCGGGCGCTGGGATAGCCCGCGAGCGATAGAGCGCCGGCAGTGGACAAGTGCTCTCTCCAGAGGACGAGGAAGATGAGAGAGAGAGAGAGAGAGAGAGAGAGAGATTCAGAGAAACAGATTCATTTCAAAGTATTGGTTAAGATACGTAATATAGAAGGATGCAATATGAATTGGAAAGGACTATATGTGCACAAAATGAGTAAAAACAGTGACCGCGATGAGGAAATGCAAAATTGAAGAGGTAAACGAGTCGGGTAGAAAGATATTGTTCAGAGAAAGAGAGAGAGAGAGAGAGAGAGAGAGAGGGAGAGAGAGAGAGAGTGGAAAAGAAGGGAGACAAACTGAAAATGTAAGGGAAAGAGAGAGGGGGACAAGGAACATAAACTGAGAAAAGGTTAAAAAGGATAAAAAATCGAAAAAAATATGCAAAAAGATCCATAGAAATAAAACAATGTTATTTGGTAGAGAGAAAACGTTATTTATTTATTTATTTTACGTCAAAAACAGTTAAAAACTGTGTGTATCGTGCTATGGGGAGAAATTAATTCTGTGCACGTTTTTAAAATTATGTGATCCCTACCCTAAGCCACGTTCACTTGAATTTTGAATACAGAAAGAAAATGAAGGTTTTTTTTTGCAAGGATTGTTAACAAAACTATTCGCGCCACTATAATAAAATATATTTTCAAGGGTAAATCAGCAATTAATTTGGGCTAAAAATTTCCCACTGAATTCTAGAAGACGTGCACAGATAATGAAGTTACTTTTATGCCCAGAAGCAAAACAAGGGGCCATCTCAGCTTTTGCTCAAAGGCTCAGGGAAACTGGACGAAAATCCTGATGGAGATTTTCTATTGAAAAGAGGAGAAAGGCGTCAAATGATGAGATATTGTAATATGACTTGATACAGTATCAAACAAGGCCTGAAAGACGGGCAAGGGCGCCATGATTCCGGAGCAAGAGCCAGCGGCGACGGCGGAGGCGGGAAGCAGAGGAGTTGGGGGGCGAAGCGAAGTGAAGCGGCTGCCAAAGCCCCGCACGCGATCCGCGCCGCACAGCGCCGCGCCTCCCTTGACACGAAAGTTGTCAGAATGAGATGAATGTCTCAGCGGGAGCACGTCAGGACTAGCAATAGCTGAGTGGAAGAATCACGTGGAGTACGTAATTCTTCCAGTACTTTGGGTAAGCCTCCAATAATTTGCGAATCTGTCTGAAAAATTGGGAAATAAAAAATACTTGAAGCCCTGTCATGTTTAGTATCTCACAAGAATGAATTAAAGGCAATGAGCAAGATCTTATACTGAGTATCACGAAGAAAATATTTCTATGATTACTTTCAAGACAGAAGCTGATGAATACTATCAATACTATGATGTTATACCCTTAAAATTGAAACATTACTAAAAATTGGTAAGCGACAGATGAATTTGAAGGAAGAGCACTATACGCAAGTTGGCAATGATTTTTTTTTAAAGTATGTTCTTAAATAATACCAAATTGCAACACAACAGCAAAACAGTGTAAGGTAACATTAACTCTGTTGATGACCTCTATGTAATGCGTGGTATTTCATTAGTTTGTACATGACAAATTTGTTTGTCAGATTTGTGTGTTATAGTTCCCAAGATTACCTAAACAATATAGAGATATCGCTCAATTACTGGGCCGAAGCAGTGAGTGGATTCAGAGAAAGTGGATAAATCTCCCTCTTAGATACACCTTGTCCGTGAACCTTTTTATACATTTCATACTTCCCAGAACGCAGAAACATCCATCACCCTGGAATTTTCATCAACTTATTCTACAAAATACAAAAATGTTGCAATACTGTCAAGTCCTGAAACATTCAAGGATAGTCTAGATAACAATCTGTTAATGTGAGTTGGACGCGTGTATTTTTGTGGAATAAATTCCTCATAAGAGCAGGAGCAATGGTTTTAGACAAACAAAAATAATGAACCTCTCGTGTGAATATTGAAGATCTGTCATTACACGTTTTCATTTCTCACATACGTACCAATATACAGAATAATATAACGTAATATAGAGAAAGTCATGTAATGCTGCGGAAAAAAACATCAATTTTTTGACAGAAAAACGCGTTTTGTGAGCCCCTAATACAGAAAAATGGAATAAATTTTGTTCAAATATGTAGTAAGTTACTTCTTCTACCGTAACGTAGAGAGATTTCAAGAATTGCGAGTCCTTAATATCGAAAATGTGTTGTTGTTTTTTCTTCAGAAAGTCCGTCTGTCTATCTGTCTTTATTGAAAAGTGCTCTAAAGGTTTCGTCAAACATTTTATCGAACTTTTGTAAATAATAAAGAATGTGAATTTTTGTAAGATTTTGCTCGTTTAAGATTTTCTAGGTCGAATACGTTGAAATAGGTAACCATGACAAGAATGTTGTTGAATGATGTGTTGTTTTTGAGCAGTATGAACATGGCAGCCATTTTAATATCAAGTTTTAGAGATTATTTTATTTAATAAAGAAATTCGTCAGTGGAATATTGACAGAATAATACAGTTTGATATAAATGTCGTCAGAGTGTACTTCTGATGTAATGATTGTATTTCAAGTACGTTAGTTGGAATCGTTCTGTTATTGAAATGGATTCATGTAATGTTTTGGTTTTGAACGAAAATATTGCAATGCGTCTCACACCTACGTCAACATTTAAATTACCTGAAGAGAAACTCCTAAAGTGGTTGAGTTATGGAAGAAAACAACGATAGCGGATTGGCTCCTTTGTCCACCAGCTGGTGCCCAGCTGAGTTACTAACAGACGGCATTACGGCATCACAAATGGCACGCCACCAACCGTTTCTCGGAATTTCCATGAATCCGCTCCACGGAACAGGCATGCCCTAGTGAGGAAAACAGCGCGACGTATTGCATGATGGGAGGCGGGGACGAACGGAGCGTGCAGCACTTGAGCAACGAATTATTCGCTCGCGTAACTTCAGTTGTTTTAATCTTCACTTCCATCACATTCTCCTCTTCCATCATCTCCCAGTTGCTCTTCATTTACTGCCTCGACTTCAGCTTTCACCATATCTCAAGCCACTTTTTCACTTTTCCTCCAACTTCGTCTTTCTTCTTTGCGTGTAATCCTTCTCCTCCGCCGCTTCTTCTTCTCATTGTGTTTCACTTCTGTCACTTTTCCCACCATTATCCTTTCTGGACATCTGCTTTCACCATACCTCAGCTCCTTTCTTCGCTTTATTTCTATCTCTCCCATAATAATTTCTTACTTCTCCTTTATCGCATGCTATACCTCCTCCGCCACCAATTCTTCTTGTTCTCCGTTTCTTCCGCCTTCTTTCTCACCTACTTCCCTGCTCCACTTTTTTTATCATATTTCTTACCCCCTTTAATTTATCTCCCTTACAACCACTTGTCCCTCCTGCGTTCTCGCATAAGTAGTTCCTCTTTCGTCGCCACCACTTCACGTTCTTATTCTATTCCACCACTTCCCTTCTTCTCACCTTCTTCATTCTGTTTCTATCTTATCTCCCCGCCACTTCTTCCTCCTCCGTCTTTACTTATAGTACTTCTCTTGCTGCTGCGTTCTGCCGCCACTTCTCGTTCAGTTTCTCTTCCGCCGCCTTTCCCACTATTGTTGTGACTCCACCTCTTTCACCATACCACATTCCCCTTCTTCCTTTTATTTCTAACTCTCCCATAACCACTTCTTCTTCCTCCGTCTTTGCTTTTGTTTCTCATCCGTCGCCTTCTCGTCCTACTTCTCTTCCGCCACGTTTCCCGTCATCCTCCTTTCTCCGCCTCCGCTGTCACCATTCCTCAGACCCCTTCTTCACTTCATTTCTCTCTCTCCCCCACAACGACTTCGTACGCCTCCTTACGTCGTCGCATGTAGTTCCACTTCGTCCGCCACCCCTTCTTCTCGTCCTGCTTCTCTCCCGCCACCATGCCCACCACGGTCCTGCCTGGCCCGCCCCCGCCCCCTCCCCCGCCCCGCCCCGCCTCATTTCGTGCCTGGCGGGCGGAAGGTCGTGTACGTGCGCGATTGAAACGCCGCCGCCGCCCCTTCGCATGGTTCACGCGGCGGTGGAGCGGAAGCGGGGAAGCGGGTGATGTGGGGAATTATCAGGTGACGACTGCACGGAACACAATCCACGTGCTAAGTACTATGCATGGAAAATTTGCTTCGAGATTGCTGACGTTGTTCTTTAATGCTGTTATTTTCATACACGACGATGTAATGATGATTGTTATTTCTCACTGGGATGTTTGTTTATTTTACATAATCTACTTATTTTTCTTCTCGAAGACGTTAGAAATTATGTTTTCATAATATCATTTATGCTGAGTTGAAACTTTTAACGGAATTACCCATTACGTGGATTATTATGCGAGATCAATGTGGAATTCAAATTTCTTTACTTATACTAAAAGGAGCCTTTAATTAATTAACAACAAAACTAGCCATGATTGTCTCTGTAATACATTATTATGACAGTGGTATCTTCTAAAACTTAAGACAATAAAATCTTAAGTATTCTTTAAAACAGAATTATATTATTGGCTTAACTAAAAGACACAACATTTCGGGATATAATGTGGCCCACCATCAGATATTCTGAAGCGAAGTAAAGAAAAACGCATATTGAAACGTCACCAACTGGAAAACATATTCAAATAAAATACAGCGTAAAGGACTTAAAACGAGCCCTCAGTCTAAGATCGATCACCAGCGTCGAAATCAGAAAGCAAGAATTTTATTATATCGAAAGTTTTCGACGGCATTTTTGTTAATGTCAGCAAGCAGTATTAACTTTTCAAACTTTTAATTCCCAGTTTCCGTAGTCAAAAAAATAATAATTTCGTAGAACTGGTATATTTCACTATTTATGTTTACTCGAAATATTCCAAATAACAATTTTGAAATAGTTTAGTCCCCCTTATTTATTTATTTATGTCGAAACCTGTACATGTTTATTTAGTTTAAAATACATTCGAGCATTATATTGAACCTCTCAAAATATTAGATCTAGAACAATTATAGAGTGTATTATTTATAATCCATAAAGTTTAGCCAGTGACAACATTCTTTCAACAATTGAAAGAATAAAACTTTCATTTGTTTTCTATTCACATTTTCGTTTTCAAGATATATTCTGGAGAACAATAAATGTTACTTTACTAACTCTTACATGTCCACTAACAAGTAGTGAAAACTTATATTTATGCAATGAAATTGTAAACTTTTTTTAATTGTTTTATTTCTTTTTACTTGTTTTCCTTTTTATCGTTTTCTTTTGTGTTCTATATTTTTAAATAAGTGTAAATCACTAAATTCAGCGTATCATTGAAACATATGAAAGAATTATCAAAGACCAACTCACTCAAGAACCTACGTGCATTCTACGTACTTCGCTGCTGAATGTTTCAGCCGCAAACTGAAAACAGAAGATTCTCTAGCCTCGCAAGTCGGCAGCGTCTGAAATTTTCACGCGGCCGCCGCCGCCGCTCGGCGTCGCCGCGCGTTCTCGCTCCGTCCGTTGCCCGGGCGAAACGTCAATCTCGCGCTGTCGTTAATACAAGCGTCGTGCGCGCCGCCCACGCGTGAAGGGCGCGAGAAGGGCTGTCGAGCGCGTTCGTTCCCTGCGCTGCCCGTCGCGCTCCGACAGGGCGCGCGCGCGACGCTCGAGAGGTAACACGTGTACCTTGCCCCCCCCCCCCCGCTCACTCACTCACTCTCCGCCACGCCCACTCGGGCGCGGAGTGGAAGGCTGCTCAGGAGTCGCGCGCACCACCTGCTTCTACCTCGTGCACGTAAGAGGCTTCTGGTGTTTGGTATAAATCATACGTGTGCGTTCGTGTGTAATTTTGCTTCACATTCATCGCTCTCTTCGGTTCGTTTCCGTGCGTGAATGATGGCCCATTCTTCTGATAATTGTGTCAGATTTTAATTTAAATTGTGTTTTAAAAGTTTGACGTTGAAATAGACGAGAAACAGAAGTTCGGAGTTGTCGTGAAGAGTGTCGACGCGTACAATGATAAGCAATAAAAATATTTTAGTTTTTGAGATTCGATTTTACATGCTTTCTTTAGCTTTTTGTTATTTATAGCTTCTATAGCTTTTTGTTATTCGCATCAACATCTAGGTCATTAGCGACCACTATTGGGGTTAACGTTATGGTAACTATGAAGATGAAACGAAATGGTGATGATAAGGGGTGAAAGGACGAATACAAATACAACCATGCCCGAGGCGGGACACCAACCCGCGACCCTTCGGTCCGAGATCACTAAGACACTATTACCGCCTTTCTTTAGCTCTTCATTGTCATCAATTAAAAAAGTTATTTGTGTCACTTCTTTTTTACTTTACAAAATATCAGCATATTATAATTTTTTCAATTCCGAGGACAAAACTCTTGCATAACTTATAATTGTAATCACCGTACCTGCAAAATAAATACGGCAATATTCCAGACTATAAGCGTTATTATTCATATCCTTTTGGTGCAAATATGTAATAACATAACGGTGAACACATCTTTCCGAAATATACGTAAGGCTTTAATAAATCAACGAAAAATGAATACAAATTGTTCAGAGATTGAGAAAAATATCCCACCTTTCGCAATTTATGAGCCGGTATTTATACCTTGCTTGCTACTCCGTCATTCACGCGGCATCATCTATTTTCATTTCATCCAATCCCCTCGCCGCGCTGCAGCCGTTTCCAGTCCTCCGCAGGAAAAGCTAATTCGCTCCTGAGGCCCCTCGCGCGCACACACGCGCCTGTGTGTGCACGCGTGCGAATGCGTGCGTGGGGGTGCGTGCCGAGCGGGAGGGCGAATTAGCGAGGCAGCTTCTCCCCCTCCAGGGCGTTTGACACGGGGCGGAAGGGGAGGAGCGACGAGGGCGGAGATCCGGGCCACGGGGCCGCTTAAAGTTGAGGTGCGCTTCCTCTCTAACAGGCGATTTACGCGCTTCCTTTTGACGAACGATTCCGCAGTTTTGGCGAACGTTTCCTTTTGACGATTCCGCAGTTCTGGCGAACGTTTCTTTTTGGACGAACGATTCCTCAGTTTTGGCTAACGTTTCCTTGTGATGAACAATTTCTCAGTTTTGGGGAACGTTTCCTTTTGAACGAACGATTCCTCAGTTTTTGGCGAACGTTTCCTTTTGGACGAACGATTCCTCAGTTTTGCCAAACGTTTCCTTTTGACGAACGATTCCTCAGTTTTTGGCGACCGTTTCCTTTTGATGACCGATTCCGCAGTTTTGGCGAACGTTTTCTTTTGGACGAACGATTCCTCAGTTTTGCCAAACGTTTCCTTTTGACGAACGATTCCTCAGTTTTGGCGAACGTTTCCTTTTGATGAACGATTTCTCAGTTTTGGCGCAAGTTTCCTTTTGACGAATGGTTCCTCAGTTATGGCAAACGTTTCATTTTGACGAACGATTCCGCAGTTTTGACGAACGTGCGTATGCGCAAAATGGATCTTAGCATGCGCGCATTCGCTAAAACTCCGAAATCATTTGGTAAAAAAGGTTCCAGAAGCCATAATGCATATGCCCACGTAAGCTAAAACTCCGTAATTGTTCGATGGCGTAGGTTTCTGCGCGCGGAGTAAATAGAAACTCGGCCATGTGGGAGACGCGGTGTTCTAGACATAGTTGTCAACGTTTCGACCGCCATACTGCTACTTTCATTAAGGCAAAATGCCTGAAACCCTCTGGAATCGTTCGTGAAAAGAGGTTTCAGAAGCCACATTGCGCATACGCGCCTCACTAAAATTATGTAATCGTTCGTCGAAAGGAAGCCTACGTGTAAAGGAATCGAGAGCTTTGCGGAGAGGATGCTGGCTGGTAATGTAGGTTAAGGAGAGTGTGAACTCTATAGATGGAGATTGGTATTTTTATCCCAAGTCATTGAAGAGAAATTGGCACGGAATCTCTAGGAAGTCGCGTGGAATTCAACGGCTAGTGTTTTATGAAGAAGTGACGTAAAAAAGAAGCTATAAAAAATGTTTCAAAATTGTTCATGCAATTTTAAATTCTTCAAAAACTACGTGGACGTACGCTAATAAACATAAATAATATTTAACAAGGTAAATTCTGTCTTTTAATATCTTGTTATATTTTACAAAGCATTCTGTTTCCCTACCATTTGATTTTTTTAAATGACTAAAAATTGTATTTCACATTAAAATATTTTTAAAATATTATTTTGTTCTGAAAAGCCGGAAACAGTGGTGAAGAAACACTATTAGGTTGTCATTATTTTCTTTGATAAAGAATTAAGCATTGTTACAAATCGGCGATTAAGTAATACTTAAAATTGGATTCGAGTAATACTTAGTTTACAATACCTGTAACATTTTCTTCACTTGAAATTGAATGTGTTCTGCTCAAGACAGAAGACAGCGTCGCTAAGGGACTACTCCCAGCCGCGCTCTGTAGTGACGGTGACTCCGAATGCTGAGCGTTCTCTTGAGCTGCCTGTGGGGCGAAAGCATGCGAATGTCCTGTGTTTTTGCTCAGAAATGAAAGGGACTGAGCGCATAGTCTCGTACAAATAATATGAGCGCACCCTCGCATTCACGCAGACAGTCCATTACGAGCCCGCGCTGCATTTGTTCGCGGAAAATGGAGGATAGTTTGTATTCCAAAGGTTGCGTTCTTCAAATTTCTCGTAGTTTCATAGTAGCGTCCGCAGCCCTGAATGTCAGTCGTCGTCGCGGGAAGTTCTATTTCTGCCGGTGACCTACTGCGACGACGGTGGTTGGAGGCGATGGAGAAGCAAAACAAAACCCCTGAAGAAGTTTGGCGAGGATTTCTCGGTCGAAGGAAATCAAATCCGGCGAAGGTTCGAGGGGAAGAGGGGGAGGGGGAAGTGTTCTCCTGGGGGAAGAGAGGTAGCGATCGACGGCACGACTCAGGTGTCGGCGCCGCCGCCTACGTCACCGCCCCCCCCCCTCCCTTGCGGCCGACTGCGATCACGGCCGACTTCCTTTTCCGAGAGGTATCCGCCCAAAATGTGTCCAAATCCTGATCTTTATGCGCCGGTCCCTCAGCATTTCGAATCATGATGCATCTCTTACTTCTTTTCTACAAAAATTCAAAACAAATTCGAGAATTTATAAAACCGTACTTATTTAGTTCTGTCTTTTCTAAATCACTTGCATCAAATTGAGTTTTCACGTAAATTTATGCCTTATAGTTTTGTGGTCTCTGAATACAGATGCGTTTGTCAAAAATCGTTAGGTAATTTAGAATTTTTATGACAGTTCAGAAGTATGCTTTTAAAAAATCAGCTACAGTATTATGAAATTTGCTAAAATTAAACACAATTTGTTGAGATTCGATTCGTGTTCAGTGACCCCAAAACTATAAGAATTTCATTTTAATGTAAAAACATTGTAAATGATCGAGTTTTTCTTTCGTAAGTCAGAAAAAGCACGAATTTCTTTTACAATCCGTTTATGTTTCAAGTACTTGAAGCCATTGGTTCTCATTATACAAAGCCGCTGATATTTTGCATATCTCATTTTCTCATTTTCTACAGGTAGGAAGCGACAAGATAATAACTTTTATTTTTTAACGGTCTTCTTTTTGTAGTCTACATATATTTATTTCTTAGTTTGATAGAATAATTATTATGAAAATATAACACAGATTTATAATGCTAGTCGCAATCTAAGAAACAAGCATTCTAATTCGTGTTTTTGAGTTTGGTGTGCAGAGAGCTGTAGGCACTTCGAAATTTTAATTAATTTGTTTGTTTGTTTTTAAGAAATAAGATTGTCTATAGTATATCACCGACAGTTATTTATATACATAATTATATGGAGCACTATGTATGATGTATGGTTAAAAACTAAGTAAATTATCCTGTTTTTAGGAGAAATTATTTTTGTATAATCAGATAGCTATTCAGATAATAATGTTATTTTTAAAGCATAATTTAAATGCAGTGATGTTAATACAAAACTGTATTTAATGCTGGTAAATAATTAGTTACAAAAAGTTACTTGCGAAAAGTATAAAATGCATTTGTTCCTGAATAGAGAATGTTTTTCATCCCTTATAAAAATGTTTTATCAGCCTCCCGAAACTTCTTTTGATTTTGTTTTGAATCATATTTTATTACGTGACTTCTCTAAGAGTGTATCATTGCTGTTCACATTAATGATATTCATAGCAAAAGCTTAAGAGAAAGACGCCATTGCTCAGTACTAGTAACAGGGGACGTTGTAGAAATGTAACACATTTTAGCACATTTTTCTCTATATGAATTACATCGTATTATTTTAAAATGTTGCCTTCTTTTCGAGCATGTCTGGTCCTTCTTCTTTTGTAAACATTTCCGTTCTCTAGAGGTACTTTTCACCTGCATATCCTGCAACATTCTGTCAACTCCCGAGACAGCCGTTCGGCAGGTACACGCTGGGAGCTGAGAAGCCGTCGTAGCGATCCGGGTAGCGGGCGCGCTGAGCACGGGGCGGGGGCGGGGGCGGGGGCGGTGGCGGTGGCGGGGGCGGGGGCGTGAGCCTTCCAAGAGCGAACCGCTCCCCTCTCGGGCTCCGTCACCGCTCCCCCGATCGCTGCGGCTTATGCAAATGCGAGGCGCTCGCCTCCCAGCCCTTCCACCCCCGCCCCTCCCCGCCCCGCGCCGTGGCCTTCTCGGGCAGACTCTCGCTGTCGGAGGCAGCGCTGCTCCGAAGCTCCCTCACGCTCTGGCCCCCGCCCACGCCCACGGCCGCGTACCCCACGCCGCCCGAGACGGCGGGGCGGTCAGCTTGCCGAGGGGACTTTCCATCACGGGTAGTAGCCCTTTAGCCCGGGTGTTGCCATGCTATTGGGAGTTTTACGAACGGCAATGATTGATTAAAGAACGATCGTCGGAAATTCCTGGTTTAGGATAATATCAACTGTGGATACACAGATATAAATTTATTTAAATGCGGAATGTGCATACTCACCTCCTTATAATGAATAAAATAATTATTAGAACAAATGTATTATGTGCGCTTTGTAGAATGAACTCAATGTACAGAATGGGCTATTGCATAAAACGTAAATTATTAGTATATTTTTCTAAACGCATGCCTTGTTTACAACAAATTATTCAGTTGTTTACAACAACCACGACAACGACTCTTTTTTTCGCCCATTGTACACGGTTTGAAGTTTCTGTTTCTGTTTGTGATGCTACATTAGCTGCGTGGTTGAGGTAGCTACACCTACTGCTAATAAGAGTTAACTGACTATTCCTCTTGCGAAATTAAAACCAATAGTGTTTTATATATGACCCAATCAAGGCCCTGCATCTCAAATTTATCGCGTTTTCTAGCCGATTTTTCGTTCCGCTTTTCCCTACTGTCCAATAGCAAGCAGCGACTTATATCTTAGGAGGTGATATGTATTGATCACTATGTCGAAGTGCAATAAACCGCTTATCTACTATAACATAACCTCGTACATTTTGATAGGCTTTCAGTTATTTTCAATGTTTGGTGTATTTTGGAACTCTGTTGGGCGTAATTTCATTCGTGGAAGAGTCGTATTAAATACTACTCGTGGTTTGGAAATTCTTAGATAAATCCCCTCTTCGCTTCGCGAGTCGGGGATTTTTACAGCACTCGCAATATTACCTATGATAAATAAATAAGAAATATACGCCAGAAATTCATATGTTTACTATTTTCTGAACACACCCATTGTGAAATATTGCATTCAACGTTCCTGCATAACTAAGGAATGCACCATCGAAATTTTTGTACAACATTTTTGCGAGTCAAACATTGAAAATGCGCGTTTTTTAAATTTAAGTTTTTAATTTTTTCCTTTTTAAAATTGTAATAAGAAATGAATGAATGCCGACCTGGATGGCAGAGATAGCTAAGAGCGAGTACCGACTCAGCGCTTCGGTCCAAAGGGTCGCAGGTTCGAGTCCCGCCTTGGGCATGGCTGTTTGTCCCTTGACTTTGTGTGTGTGTTGTCGCGGAGGGCCTCGCGTTCTGCTGACCCCACATCAGAGGAGCCCGCAAGTGTTTGTCTAGTGTATGGTCGAATATGCGTCCCTTCGGGACGTAAAGGGCAACCGGCTGTCGGCTGGATCACTTGTAAATATTATAAGTGAAACAGTATATTTCAGTGGTATTTAGTACAGTTCTTCCCGCACATTGGGTTTGGACTTTAACAACGTCATTTCCTATTCTCGCATGAAACCTGCATTAGTTACATACTCCTCGATCACTGGTGCAACAGATGTGTATAGCCCGACACGATGACCTTTGTTCGCTTCACCGGCCAAGTTCCATTTCTGTTGCACGGCTTGATTGGGTGTTTTCGATGCATTTGAATATTCCATATTCACAATGCGGCCAGCGGTCAGGGGGTTACATTCGCAATATCAAGTAATATTGGATTACTCGTTGCTATGCATTGATAATGTTCCTTGGCCGAGATACCTCTCTCCTATTTCACGTTTGCAAACAGCCTCGCGGAATGAGCGCGGCGTTTTAATAGCTTTACGGTTAGCGAACTTACAAAGCCGCGTATGCGACCGTTTATGTGTATTTGGACGAGCGTGGGCGGGAGGGTTCGGTGCATAGACACGCCTTCCACTTCGAAATTGCGCAGACGAGTTGCTTTCCGCGATGATACAGAGGAGTTAATCCTGGAAAGCATGAAAAAAAACAACGGTGCGCACAGGGAAGGGGACAGGGAGGTCATCCTCCCTAAAAATTGGGAAAGGAGCTTCGCGGCCTTTCCTAATAAAATATTTTTATTTCTGTAAATGTGGCCAGTTCACGATTTTCCTCTTTTTAAGCTGACGATTTAGGTATTTGACACACATATTTGGAGAAGAAGCACTCCAAGCCACCTGACAACATGAAATAAGTCGTTATATATCAGAACAATTGTTAATAGAACCATTAAAATTATAACTTTTTATTATACTTGTGGGTTGTTCTTTTTACCAGAAAATATATCATGAAATTCAAATAAATTAATTTTCATACAAATACAAATTGTTTGCAAATAAAAAACTGTGATGTAAAAGGGTAACAGTGGAATCCAGAAATTTCTGCTCCCTCTTGACTGATTGTTAGAGATTCCAGGCGCGTCAACTACTATGGTCATTAGTCCCGTAATTGTAGTGCGTATTTTTTCTCGGGAGGTGGCGGTGATCTCTCCACGCTTGATGGCCAGATTCGGCGCCGACCTTCGGGTATTTTTCTTTAACCAGGTATATCCCCCCAACCGGTCACCGCCCCAGCCGGGACAAGTTCTAAATCCCCGACCGGTCACCCGGCATGTAGTGCGTGTAAGGGGTGAGGGTAGGGCAAGGAAGAGGAAGGAAAGATCGCGCGCGGTACATGCCCAGTTTGTTAGGGTACTGCTCCGGCATTCGCCTGGTGTTGATCGGACCCTGTACCTTATCGGAAGTGTACAAGTGTCCAACTGTTGGGGTGGCAGATTCTGAGTCAGTCGGTGTCATGCGTAATTGTACTCGCAGTACGCCTGAAATTCGTGTGCGGTTTGCGTGTCTCTCAAATACATTAATACATTGCAGTGCTTTTTATTAAATGAAATTCGCCTCATGATCTGTAAAACTGGTATTTCATTAATCTCCGCTGCTCTCTTGTTGCTTCTGAACACATTCATCCTCTTTTCTTTTCGATTTTTTCTTGAAAAGCTACAAATATTCAAAATCTTCAAAAGCAAAAAACAGCCTTTTTTTATAGGAAAAGCCATTTTCCAGGTTCCTAATAAAGAAATAATCGATACCTATGTTGTTCCCAATAATTTTCTTTAACACCTTGTGTCTCAGAACCCATGTTTTGTGGATCCTTCATTACAAAAAATTGTCATTACAACAAAACGTCTGCCATTCCTTGGTCCGTCTGTGAACAACCGTAGCGGCTAAACCGAATTAGAATTTTCACCAACATTTTAATTTCTCGATCGATCTCGCTGCTGTGGCAGACCCTTAAATTTGAAGCAGATGTTTTGATTTTTGGGGGAGGTGCGTACTTTATATAAAGCCACAACGACATTTTCAAAGTTTTCTCAAAAGTCGTTCCAAATGTTTTCTTTATTTTTTTTCTCAGACAGAAAAAACGTTTGCTTATAAAAATAGCGTAGATGCGATTTCCATTGAATTCCCTGAATTGTAAATGCTCAATTTTCAGTATTTTCAAAATATGAATACTTTTTGCGTAACTTGGCGTGAAATAAAGGCAATTTTAAAAACAGGAGTTTTCTCACAAACAATTCCAAATCATTCCTGTAGTTTTTCTCAAATAGTGAAAAGTACGCTTATAACAAAGGCGAAGGTTTGGTTTTAGTTGAACTCTCTGATTATTTGAAAATTGTAGATTATACATACAACGCGAGAAAACATATGCCGTTGAAGCGCCACTAGCTTAATCTTTGGCGCGTGCGTCGCGCGTTTGGGGCCACTGTGCGCTGTCGGAGCGGCGGCGTAATGAGCGGAAGAGGAAGTGGGTCCCTGGCGGGCGCGCGGGCGCTGTGCTCCCGGGGCCGTGTGTGCGTCGTGGCTTGTGTATTCGCCCGGGAGCGTCAGGGATGTGGATGAACATGTGCTTGTGGGAGGGGGACGAGAATGGTTGGACAGTGCCTCGACAATGTTGGACTCCGTGGGACCATACAAAAGCGGCTTCGCTGCGATCAATCTTCGGTGTGGTGTCATAACTTGGAATTTTCATGTTTTAAACTTGTTATAAATTTACAACCAACTTACCATCTCTTCTAGGCGTCCGTGATATCTTAATAATAAAACACTATGATGCAATTAAATTTTGATTAACAGTTTATGGGGTTATTTTTTCTTTTCTTTATAACCTGTATTTGGTCTTAAAACTGGGTACACTTCCTAGTTTTGAGTCGCATGAAGAAAATAAATAACAATTTTTCGAACACTTTATCTTTTATATTGAGAGAATTGTACTCAAAATTTTCTGGAGGTATGCCAGCTTCCATATCACTTTTCTCAGAATAATAATTTTTGATGAGAATTAATATGAGTAATGTCTAATAAGCTTAGAAGTTGAAAAAAAGCAGACTCTGCCCCCAGTGAGATGTGTTTATGGTTTTCCACGATATTAGGAAATTCTATAACAAATACAAAAAGAAATTATATTTTGATTAAAAAATACAAATATTTGATTGTGCTATTCCGACTATTTTCAAACTGCAACTCCGCGCTGAATTCTGCTTCTTAGTTCGTTGCTGCTTACGACGCAGCTGGTGCCATGCGACAGCAAGGCTCCGAAGAAGAGGCCGCGTGCCATTAGGTATTTGCTTTTTCCTCCACGCGATATGCAACATTATTTAAATATTTTTAGTATGTTATAAACTGTTGTCTAAATTTATATGTATTATGGTACGTTATTGCAGAATTTTGTTTCTTGTTCTTGGGTAGTATAAACGCTACTTATGAAAATCATTCTTGTGGTTTTGTTCGGCAGCATTTTTGCTGCTGCAGACTACTGGTCAGAAAATATTTTCGTTAAATATATGTTAGCAAATGAATCTATTTGTAAAAATAATCAGAAGTCTGAAATGAGTGAAGCCAGGAATGTAAATGTTACTTTCAATTTATACATAGGACATGAAATTCCATTGAACAAACCATATGTATATAAACAAACGTCTTGGAATTGGTTTCTTACATTGACAATGATATTACTATTTAAATGATTATTTTATTGAGTGATTCCGGGCGCGTCAGCTGCTAAGGTCATTAGTCTAGTGTCTGTAGTGTATGTTTTTCATCGTGGGAGGTGACGATTTTTCTCCGCTGGCTAGCGTGATCCAGTGCCGACCTACATCCACTTGCGGGGATTTTCCCTAACCAGATATCTCCCACCAGCGGGGCACCGCCTCAGCCGGGACAACCTCTAAGCTCCCGACTGGTCTTCCGACAAGTGTGGTACTGCAGTGCATATAAGTTTAAGTGTGTTAAGAGGTAACGACAAGGAAGAGGAAGGACAGATCGCGCGCTCTCCGTGGCTCTTTTCTCAGGATACTGCCCCGTCGTTCGTCTGATGTTGATCGGAGAAACCACGTAAAATTTCCGATCAGAGCCACTGGCACTAGAACTTTCCTCCAGACAGCGACTGAATTCGACATTCCAGATAGCTAGAGTAGAAAATCTCCATCATCGGGACACGAACCCTAGAATCTTCCTGTAAGAGATATTACAGCGACTTCAATTGATCCCCTGAGCCACATTTGCTGGTTTATTAGTTCAAAAAATAAGAACACACTGACAACCGTTATTTTCTTTAATATTATTTTAAATATTCTGAAGGTAATCGGAAAACTTCTACATCACACTGAAAACATCATTTTTATGTGTGTGGAATTGTTGATCTATAATCCATATCTTTTAATTTTTCGGCCTTTTCTTCCCACGATGCTATCATATTCGAATATATTTTTTTGTGTTATTTTGTAGTGTTGCCACATTCATTCAATGGGCATTTTCCGTGCACAGGGGTTAGGCAATAAGAGACAACGGTAATTTTACTGGTGCAGCCTCGCATCCTCTCTCTTCGCAAGGCAGCCCTCGGTTGGTGCAGACTGCGTTACGGTGTGGCGCCGGGCGCGCGTCGTTTGTTTAGCAAACGAGTGAAGAGTGCCCGGAGCTCCCGTGCGGAACATGCACAGTGGGTTCCTCTCATCCGTGAAATGAGCGCCGTGGGACAAGGAACAGGATACTTCAGCCTGGCGTGTATTCGGCCGCAGTTTATTACGTACGATTGCATTCAGGCCGATAAATCTGTGATTCCCAAATATGATGCTTTTACTTTGCTATGTAAATCTGGTCATTCTATTGAATAGAGCTAGGTGTGCTGCTTTTGTAGAATGGTTCGCGTAAAATAATCAGGGAAATAATAATATTAGATAAGCTACTGACTGACAATCTGTAAATTTAAAAAATTATGGGTTTTGTTTAGAAAGGAATTTGAACCTTTTAGTCAACCAAATGTCGTTATTTTTACTTTAAATGCAAAGGAACTGTGTATTGACAGGTTTTGTAGTATAAATGCAAAATTTTAATTTTTTTTAATTAATAGAATGAACGCTTAACTATGATTGGGTTGGTTCTGTGAGTCGCAATCGATATATTGAAAACAATTGAAGATTCGTCGTCTGTAGCGAGTAATCGAGTGTGAGTATGATGATATAGTTAGCGAAGCGAAGTTAGCGATTTTTCAAGTTCTAAGATTGAGTCTTTTCTAAATGCAAAGATTAGTTTGTGTATATAAACGCAATGTCCAACGATATTTTGAAACATGGTTTTCTTCACAAAAAATCCAATGGTTATAATTAAAAATGGTGCATTGTATTTTTGAATAAACATGAATATCAGAATTTCCTGCTAGAGCCCTGACTGCAGACCTGATATCGATAAATATAAATAATTTCAATTACGTTTTCAGAAATCGTTTAACTTTATATTCACAAAGAACAACGATTGTATTGTTTCAGAATTTGTCAACATCTCTCATTTTATGTCTTAAAGAAAGACATAAAATAATATTTTGAGAGAGGGTGTACTTTTGGTTCCGCTTTCTTCAGTTCTTTCTTTTGTGCAAAAGAATTGCGTGGGTTCAGCAAATATTGCATAGGTTCAGCCCAAATCAAGTTTGGTTTGAAGGACGAAGACGGGGTGTAGTTACCATGGTTCTCTCAAGAATTTGTTGTTACTTGAGCCCGGTGATACTCTGCATCGCCATTTTGAAATTTGATATAATTGTTGGAAAAATATTCCTAGAGACGTTTGTTCATATTAATATCTTACGGGTCTCCGTCGTTGTAAGTATGTAGGACTAAATAAAACACTTGAAAACTGATCCCCATTGAACTGTTCTGTTGTTTTTAACTCTCAATATGCAAAGTACGTGATCTGCTTAGTTTACCTTTGATGCGGTCATCATGCAGCAAGATATGGATGAATCCATAATTACAGGCGAGTGTTTTGCAGGCATTCAGTGCTCATTAATGCCTTTCTTTGCCTCACACTAGGCTTTGCTTGTATGAAGCAAAGTTAACTGTGAGAAGCTGATAGTACCTCAAATGGAGATAATGAGAATTGGTTGTTCCTCTCATTCTTTCTATTGTTGAGTACAATATTTCAAGGAACATTTTTCCTAGTCGAAACCCCTAACATTTGTCTTGAAAATAAATTACTCATGGCCACTATTGTCCGACAACTGTCCGCGATATGTTCATTTTGATTACGTGGTATGGTAATACGAATTCGGGGTATGGTAATACTCTTCGATAACAAGAGCGACTGCTGGTGAAATACTGGTACCATGCCATTGGTTTCCAAATTACCAATCCATTATCAAAGCTATATACCTATAGTTTCCATATATTACCATTTTTAGGGCAATCCGGATTTTGAAACGTAATGTGTGAAATGTTGGCGTCAATATTACATCGTTTCATGTGCAGTTGAATCTCAGAACATTTTTCAGTATGCTTGTGTAATGTAAGGTAAACCTTGTAGGCAGTGGAACATGAAAGGCTGACATTTTGGTCTACTATTTTACAATTTTATTCCGAATGTTTCGGTGTGTAAAAACTAAAATACGTAAATGGTGATGGTACGAAATGTAATTTTGCAATTTTCTGTACTGCTGGATTCCTAAAATATTATTTGACGATCCTTGCCGTGCTTATGGTGATTGATAACCCGAGCATTGGTTACATTTTAATAATTTTATTTGCCCACGGTGTACGTTATTAGTCAGAAAGATATGGCAATGATAAATATTGTGTAGTATATTATATATCTTCTTCTGATTAATATATTCCAGAATATCTTACTTTAATTCACAATGCTGTATTAGAAACATGGCAGTACGATTTACTGCAGTCATTTTACTAGACCAACGATATATCAAGGAAAGGCAATATATCACTGTCAGAGATTCTGCCACCGACAGCCACAATTTTTAATTCAAACCCTTTCCATTACGTCACACATAGCGTTCGCTACCATGCCTCTGCGATCGATGTGGCTTTGTCTCATAAAACTACATGCTAAATCAAATTCAGTGTATTTATTGGCTAATTGCCATATTCCAAAAACGATGGTCTTGATAGTTCCCAAAACGTCACAAAACTTCAATGAAACTAAAAATAAACGTTTTTTAAAATTGTAAATATTGAAAATAAAAATAAGAATTATTTTTCAAAGAGTTCTGTGTGTTGGGTCACGAATTACTGTCAAGAAAACCATCTCAGATACATTCGGTTGGTGCATGGACAATTGCTTTCAAGTATACTGCGTGCCAAATACATACACACGTTGCATTCTGCATGTTGAAATATGAGCGAAGTTTAAAGTTATTATTATTATTATTATTATTATTATTATTATTATTATTATTATTATTATTATTCTGTACTTTTCTCAGTAGGCATTGAGAACCATTCATCTATTCATACGACTTAGGCTCTAGCAAATGCAACTGGTAATGACAGATCTGAGGAAAGACGGAGAAGAAATTCATCTTTGTCCGTCGTTCAATTTAAGAATTTTCGCACAATATGGCAAGTCTGTAGGATTAAAGCTTTTTGGATGGTTATGCAGATTCCTTTTGATAATCCTATTTTTGTAAGACCTGAAGCAAATCGGTCTGTCACCACTCCTGTGGCTGAAATGATTATTGGCACTATTTCAACCTTACTCAGTTGCCAAACATGTTGGATTTCTGCTGCTAAATTCTGGTATTTTGAAATCTTCTCCGATTCTGTCTTATTCAGATTTTTTGTCAGTGGACAGCCTACATCTATGATTGTTGCATACTTTTGAATTTTATTGATCACTACTATGTCCGGGCGATTATAATCCACAGTTTTATCAGTGACAATAGGCCTATCCCAGTAGAGTACTATTTCACTATTTTCTATAACCGGTGAAGGTGAATATTTGTAAAATGGTGGAGGGTTCTCAATTAGTCTATAATTTGATGCCAATTGTCTATGGATTATTTTGGCTACTTGATTGTGCCTCCCAAGGTATGCAGTGTTGGCAAGAACTGGGCAACCTGCAATCACATGGTCGATGGTCTCATTTGGTTGATTACACATTCTACAGACGTCTTTTATACTGCTCTTCAGTATGTGTTTATCATAATTGCGTGTTTTTATTACCCCATCTTGAATTGCTATTATAAATCCTTCAGTTTCAGGAAATAAATATCCCATTTTCAACCACAGGAGAGAAGAGACTTTATCAACTGATGGGTTATTTAAGAGATTAGGATATTTTCCATGAAGGGTCTTGTTCTTCCAATCTGTCTGCATGTTACATATCTGGGAAACAATTTCAGTGTTGATTTCAGTCTTCTGGAGATTATTATTATTATTATTATTATTATTATTATTATTATTATTATTATTATTATTATTATTATTATTATTATTATTATTATTATTATTATTGTAAAGTTTTAGTTCGCGAACCAAATCGTTTAGTTCTTTTTTATTAAAGAGCTCAGGTAAAGCGACATGAGATTTAGGGCAGTACTCTTCTACTTACTCAGCAGTTTCTTATTCACTTGACGTTTGGTCTGCACCCGTGAATTGTAAGTAAAAGACACGAACAGGCAACTCTTCATTATGGGGCCTAGGCAAAAGTTCAAACGATACGTTTGGATACTGTATTTTATGCCTAATGTTGCTTGAATTCTTTGGAATATTTGTGAGACAGAAGTAACAATTTAAAAAATGTCTTTAGTTTCACACCACCTCATAGGAACAGCAAATGGCATGGCTAATGAATTTTCCTTTCAACTATTCGGTTAAAGTATTAGTACACGTTGCAGGCAATATGAGATGCAAATTTATTTTGATCGCCAACCAAACAATCAAAATACAATTTAAACGCCTTCAAAACTACATCAGTAATTGATTTTCTTTGGGATTTTGTGGTAAATTTCCCACGCACATAAGTTCTCGGGGTGGTTTATGCAACAACGATGTTTACCAGCTGCCATTTTTTAGTAATGTAATACATTTACAAACACCACAACGTTCCGTTTTTGTCATAAGGAAGGTCACAATAACTTACAATACACTGTTAGGCCGAGATATTCTTCCACAAGGAGTGTTTCAACAAGCACTAGATCATAAAGTCTCTTTCACATTAATGAATTGTGTGGTCATCTAGCGAGTACAGTTTAGAATATTTACCACACTTGTCGTCTAGTTAAGATTTGTAGATCTTCTAGTACTCCCGTTGTAAATGAAAGAAACAAAATTTAAAAAATTAAAGTGAAATGTAAAAACCCAGAAAGATTATGTGCTGAAACGTTTTGAGAGACAGATACAGTATCCCCTAATACGTATTAATTGTTATATCACATTTCAGATACAAAATGACTAAGTTTTATCGTTCACATTACACTATAACGCATTTGAAACACAGTATTAGTATTTTCTGTCATTCTCACGTAAACGATTATCTTTCCAACATTTTTATCGAATGTTTGGGGGATATTTCTGACTAATATGAAATTAGATAAATCCTACGAACATGAACGCCAACAAATACCAATAATACGCCCAAGTATCTTTACTTCTGATTTTGATACTTTTTCGAATATTTTTAAATAATAGGAAATAGACTGTCAACGAGGAAGTAATATTTCCCCCAATTCACGGACTTCATGCAGGAGGCCTTGACGCGGCGCAATAGAATGCAAACGCGGGCGGGCTGAGGGGGGGGGGAAACGCTTGCAGCGACACGTCGTTTCCGCTTTGTGGTGGCAACGAGCGCAGGATTGGACCGCGCTTCGCGACGCGGCGCGACAATCGTCTGAGAGGCCCTCCCGCCCTCCCCTCCCCTCCCAACGCCCCCTGCGAACGCTTAACCTTTGTCGCGGCGATGAAAGGTTTCTTGGAGAAACAGAATTGGCATATTGAAGTGCTTTTCCGCCATCGCGCTCCGCCGACTTGTCTCTTGGAAGGGAATGAACACGCTCGTGAGATTCCGCTGCTGAAATGGAAGTTCTTGGTAACTTCTGATTGTTTTGTGGCGATGGAGAAACAAATGTAAATGTAGGTAGTTCTGCAAAAATAGTCTAATGCGAGTGTTGCATGTAGAATTGCGTGTGTCAATTGTTTTTTTAATTTCTAAATTGATGTTTAAAGAGTTTTACGTAATATTTATTTTCTTAGATTAACGGTTTTGCATTAAAAATAAAAATTGAAGAAAATTTTCTCTTTAATGATATGGTTCTGCGTTCTGCTTTCAATGCGTTTAAAATTTATAAAAACGGACATTTTATTTTATTTTTCGCCCTTGATTCGTAAGAAGGGAAAGTATTGTAATAGTGCGCCGGACAACGGCGAAATTTCAACAGAAAGCACTCATTGCCAGGTCCTGGTAACGAAAAGTGGATAAATCTTCTTCCTGTATAAAGTACATTACTTCCTCTAACACGTGGTGTAGTCAGAATCTATGTATTGTTGGTCTTTGATACCGAAAAATCGATTGACGGCAAAACGTCTGTCTGTCGTCCGTCCATGAAAAAAGCTAGCACCAAAACCGTTCATCTGATTTTCTTCTAAATTGATATTTCCCAGTCGATCTGATTGATGTCGCTGCCCCATCTATTTGAAAGCGATGTTTTAATTTTCGGACTTCTTTACATAAAGCTTCAAGATTTTCAAATTTTTTCTCAAAATTGTCTACAATTTTTAAAAATTATCTTGGTCTTTGGATAGCATTAAGAACGCTTAAGAAAATGGAGTAAGTTAAAATTTTTTCGGCGTTTTCCTACACTACAATATTGAAGATTGAGATATTTCTTGATGAAATCTGTTCTTAAAAGACGGATCTTGAAATAAGGTCATGTACAATTTTTTGAAAATTTGAGTGGTTTTAGCGTAATTTTAGGTAATTTCGTGTAAAATATAAGCAATTTATGAAATATTTTAAATAATTATTTATTCAAGAAATGCTCCAATTTTTGTAAAAAAAAATTTCCTTGTATGTTCAACGGACAGATACCATGGTGTTGTCTCATTTCCGGAGAACTCTGTATTTTTGAAAATTGCCAAAACTGAACATTTCAAAACTACAAAGATGAAGATAAAGAATTTTGCCTTCAACAAAATCTGTTCGAAAAAATTAGCTCTTTAATAAACGTGATGTACATTTTTAAAAATGAGTCATTTTTGCGTAATTTGTGCATATTACTGTAATTCATAATAAAACATTTGATCAATAACCGCTTCAATTATTTCTTTACTTTTTCCTAGGATAAAATAACGGACGCTTACAAGAATGCCGCAGGACTCATTTTCGTTGAGCCTTCTGAATTTTCGAAAATCGCAAATTTAGACATAATACAAGGTAATATGAGCTGTTGTAGCACTACTAGTTAAATAGCAAGGAATACAGCTGCCGTTATTATCTTTTTAGAATTTGTCAATGAGTAGGGAATGCTTTCAGCATTATAATTCCATGCGATGGAGATTCTATAGGGGAAAATACTGTTAGTATTGAAAAGCACGTAATTTTCAGCGCATCAGATTATTATTTATGACATTTACTCGCACGCGAACAATGCTATAAGTTGATTTTTGTTCTTTGCAGAAAACTAAGTATTTTAATCCTTCAGTGTCTGAAAGTTTGTATAATCTATACAACCGTTACTGCATTTTTAAGTAAATAACACTAATAATTCTGCTATGCACGGATTCGCTTCTGTTTCAATGCCCTTTAGATGTACGTGAGTGGTGGGCCATACACCCACACGTGAGCGAGGAGGGTCGCCCTGAGTGCATGATAATGTTATTTTTATGAATAAATGGCTTATGACGGATTGGATGACGAGTTCAATATCTACTTTCGTAGATAGAAAAGCATATTTCAATGAAACTGTGACAAGTTGTCCAATGTTATTCTTAAATTTCTCCTTATTCCATTCGTTTCCGTTATTTTAAGACACTAATTCCCTAAAAAGGAATACAAACGATCCAGGCTGTGTGTATATCGCCGAGAGTAGCATGAAACGGATGAAATTAATTTATTTTAACGCTGATACTCATTTATGAGGCGCAGTAACGCCTACGAAAGCCGATGAAAACTCATTATTTCTGTCATAGATACAACATAGATTAAATGAGATTCGACTCACGATCTCAGAGTTGATAGGCTAGCAGGTATAAACTTGATCCACAGGCCTCCCAATAATATTATTTTGTGCCCTTTTAATATAAGCTCTTCCTTGCCTTATGAAGAAAAAATAGCACATTTTCCCCTCTGAAAGGATTAAGTTAAATCAGGGTAAGTTTGACAATCATTTTTGTAATGAAACTTTTGTCATAAAATATCCAAAAATAACACAGCATTGAAAGCGTTGGAATTACACATATTACGATATTAATATTTAACTGATAATGAACATATATTCTTAGTTACCAATACCTTTTCTGTTCTATTATCATTTCTTCTTAATTACCAAAGGAAAGAGAGAAGTTTCAAACTAAAAATACTTTTCCCTGCACCCTATGACATCTTCCACTCACGCACTGCTATCAAACAAACACAATGAAAAATCGAAAGTGAAATATCATCTTTATTGATTCATTCGTAGGCGAGTGCGGCGAAGAAAGAATACATTAACCTTGCGCAGCGCTTGCACCTTCAGTCGCCATCCACTGCTCCAAATTCCTCACACTACCTACGCATTCTGTCCGTAGACCTGCGTCGCCTTCCACTACCCATGCCAGCCCCAGATCTCCCTCACACCCGCCACTACCCACCGCCTCCGACTCGCCCCCTTCTTCACCCCGCCTCCACCCCGCCTCCACCCCGCCTCCACCCCGCCTCCACCCCGCCTCCACCCCGCCTCCACCCCGCCTCCGCCCCGCCTCCACCCCGCCTCCACCCCGCCCAACCTCCACCTCACATCTACTCGCCTCCACCCCGCCCCCACCCCACATCCACCCCGCCTGTACCTTCACACCCTTCCGTTTCCACCTCCACCTCCGTCTTCCATGTCGTCTTCGCTCTCCTTCCCATCGCTGTCCCACACCACAGTGTCACTGCCCATTCCGTTCCGTCCCCATTCCCATCGCTCTGCGCCCCTGCCCTCCGTCCACCTTTCTCACCCTTCACTCTCTCTCCCTGCCATCCGTTCTCCGACCACTGCTCTCCACCGTGTTCGCAGCCCTCTGCCTACCGCCATCTCTCCTCCACCCCTCCGCCCCGGCCGTGCGCCCGTGCGCGCGTGCCACTCACGCCTCCCGTGTCCTCCCTTTCCGGTGCGGGATCGATTTACATTCTCCGCCCCGGAGGCACAATAGCACGCGCCTGACGTGACGGATAAGCAAAGTCGCTTTTCACAAGTACCGCCCGATATATCTTCATACCGGGACACAAAAGAACACCCGCCGGGCAAGACGAAAAAGTAGAACGAGGAGGAAGAGGAGGAGGGGCGGGGAGAAGAACTCTAAGAAGCGAACCCGGCCCTCCGCTGCCTGCCCTATTATCGCCGCACAAAGTGGGAGGAAGTTTATTACGAGTAGAGAAGGAGAAGGTTCGATGAGGTGGAGGGTGGTTGGGAAAAAACTGGTTGCAGAGCAGCAACCTTGCGTCCTCACTTTGTTGTTTTGTATACTAACAAAATATTCAAGAAGACAATGTTACATTTTTACTTCGTAATGAGATGTTTATTGTAAGAAAAAGTGGGTGCTTTGATATAAACTTTAAAATAGGCATTTCAAGTTTTTTGAAGTATATTTTAGATAACTTTGTCAATTGATACAATTCGTTACTTGAACGTCCTGAGGTTTAACATAATTGAGTGAGCTCTACAAAGCTCTGAGGTAAGGCATTGCGTTCTCTGCGTCTTTAACTTCTTTTCTGGCAGTTTTGAACAATTAAAGAGCTCACAATTAATCAAAAAATACTTATGATCCCTTTGGAATATGATTTCATAACTATTTCCTATGCGCATTCCATACGCTAACTGGAATACACAACGTTACGTCAACTCACACTTGCTGCAACTACGTTTTCAACTTTGACAAAAACAAAATATTTGAAATCCTGTACTTATTGAAATGTTCTCTCTACAGCGACTTTCCAAAAGCCTTTCACAGTCTGAGGTGGCTCAGGGTTAAAACTAATGTCACTACAGTGCAAATTCAAATATTTCATCCTTTAATAGTATCGTCAATATCCCCACAATTCACTGCATGACTCTTTATCGGAAGGCCATAGTGTTCAAGTTCCTGTGGCGACAAAATTTTTGAAACCATCTGAAGAGCTTGGTTGAGTTCACCCACTGTCTGACGGAAAATTCTAGCGGGAGGCTGCTCTGATCCGTCGTTCTCATGGTTTCTGCGATCTACACCAGGCTAATACCAAAGCAGTAGGTACCTTAACAAACGGACCAAACTCAATCTTTACTTCCTCTTCCTTGTTCTGTCATCTCCTCTTACACACACACACACACACACACACACACACACACCTGCATTCCTTACACTACCATACATGTTGGGGAACCAGTGCTTAGAGCGTGTCCCGTGTGGGGCGATGCCCCGCTCGTTGACATAGAAGGACAGCGACACTCCCATAATCGTACGTGTAGGGCGGTGCCGGATCTCGCGTTCAAGCAAAGAACGAACACCACCACTCCCCGGGATAAAAACACGCACTAAACTTACTGGATGAATGACGGTTGCAGTGGACGCACCTGGAACTAATAAAGCCAACAAAAAGCCTTTGAAAGGCCGTACGTCAGCGTCGAAGCAAGTCGTCGCCGCGCCGAGGGGGGGGGCAGAGCTCGTTGACGAAGGCGCGGCTGTGCTCTCGGGGCCCGTGACCGGCCGCCATCCGTCTCCGCGCGCACGCGAAGGAGGCCGCGCCTCCGCCTCCGCCCCCGCCTCCGCGCGCTCCCATGATGGATGGCTGAGTGGCGACGCCGGCCCCGGCCCCGACGCCCCAACAGATGTACGCACCCTGCACAGCCGCGCAGCCGCCGACGTCACTCCCTACCCACCTCCGTCCATGCAATTTGTATGACATCAGCTGCGAGGGCATAAAAATAATAATAATAATAATAATAATAATAATAATAATAATAATAATAATAATAAATCCAGGATATCGTACTCTATGGTACGGCGCACATTTTGCGCAAGGTGTTGTAGAACCAAATAGATCACCGAATCTACACCTTAGGAAGCTGGGTGCAACCTGGTGTGGTTTTCCGTTTACTGCCGGAACCCAAGATCATTCACCGTGAGAAAGGAAAATAATAATAATAATAATAATAATAATAATAATAATAATAATAATAATAATAATAATAATAATAATAATAATTCTCATTGATCTTGCAGTCCCTTTCTACAGAATATGTTTATGTAGAACATTTTTGAAAAAAATAAGGAACTACAGCGATCTGGCATATTAAATCAAAGATCAATGGAAACAGGACTAAGTATACATTATCCCAACAATTATCTCCAGTAATGGCCTTACAGAAAAATACGTCAAAGAAAATCTTCAAAAACTTGATATCCCTCCAAGGCTTTTGAAATCAAAGCTGTCGTCTTAAATACCGCATTGTCCGGAACAGCCTAAATTTAGATTTTTAAATATATTGCAAATAATAAAATTAATAATAATAATAATAATAATAATAATAACAATAATAATAATAACAATAATAGTAGTAGTAATGCTGATACTGATGATGTTGACTATGATTATGAACATTTATAGCGAAAACGACCCCCACACTCATAAATTTAGAATCTAAAGTAACAGCTACATCCAGCCGCGTCTGATTGTGAGATCAATTAGTAAATAGCTCATTTCCTAAGCAGGCTTGTTTCTAGCACCGTTGAGGTCATGATGTTGGTTAGTTAAAATATTTACTGCAACTGCAATGGCATTGGTAATGTAGGAATTATCTACTATCTTACTGAGTTAGGCTGGAAGGTAGCTAGAGGCAAGAAGGGTTTGGAGTTTGTCTTGTGACTATGATTACATCTTGACATGTTTTTAGACTCTAACTGAATTATTGTATTCGCAAACAGCTTGGAGTTCTAGCAAGTATAAAAGGATTGTCGGAATTAAACTGTCAATAAAATTCAGAACTATTAGGTTTAACTTTAGATGCTTACTACAGATTTCAAGTTTCCAATGAAAATGCAGAATGATAACTAAATGACAGCATGTGCCTAATTTTATCACAGAAAATGAAAAAAATATTTTACGTGTATCGTCACCTCTCTTTCTTTGTCTCTATCTTCTCTTTGTTCTCCCATCCCTTCATACTTATCTTTCGGGACCTCCTCCTGTTTTCTTCTCCTTGACAAAGAGGTTCGCCGTCACGTAAGCTGGCGGAAGGATCGTTAACCAGGCAACCGGTCGGCGGGCAGTAGCGGCCACCCTAAACCTCGCTCTCTCGCCCTTCGCCAGCCAGGAGCTGACGGCAGACGAAGGCGCAGATGCGTCTTCTTCAGAGCCCTCCCTGTCGCTTTCCCCGCCCTCACCACTCCTGCCTCCCGCGTCTCCTCCGCCCTCGCCGCTCCCGCCCCCTCGACAATCCCGGCACCCCCGCCACCTCCGCCACCCCCGCCACCTACGCCACCCCCGCCACCTACGCCACCCCGCCACCCCGTCACCCCCGCCACCCCGCCACCCCCGCCGCCCCCGCCACCCAGCCACCCCCGCCGCCCTCGTCACCCACGACACCCCGCCACCCCCGCCTCCCCCTCCCCCGTCTCCTTCGCCGCCCTCGCCGCTCCCGCCGCTCTTGTCTCCCCTTCTGCACCCGGCACCCCCTTGCCCTCCTGACCCCGGCTGCCGCCACCAATTCCCGCAGCTTCCGCAGACCACATCTGCCAGGTCTCCTACTCTTCTCCATCTTCCGCCCCACAACCGACACCTTCACACTACTCCGCCATTGCGACCGCTTGCGGTTTCGCAGTCACCTCGTCCTCTTCAGAGAAGTCGCGGTGGTGTTGCACGCGGTTCTGCTAGAGAATTAAAGCAAAAAATAGGGATTGACTGCAATTTACAATCACGACTTATTTGTATGTTGTTCTTTTTTCTGTGTTTTTTTTCTTGTTTATTCTGCCTTATTCTCTCTGGGTTTCATATCAAAACCCATTTCATTGAAATCAATAGCTATGTAATTGTAGAAATTCATACTTTTTTGCACAATGTTATTAAATAACGTTTGACGTTAAAATGTAACTCAAAGGTTCAAGATGCGCAACTGAGGCCACCTCACAAATGTGGACTTGATTTATTACGTTGCTGAATTTAGGCCCTCTTTGTAGGACATTTGAATCTTTTCCGACGTACATGCACATAAATAAGACGCATATAAGTTGACTACACACTTCTACAAAAAATATTATATCAATATTTTAGGGGTATTATTTTGTATATCACAACGTAATATATAATATAATGCAGTACAATACTCTAACTAAAATAAAACTCTCGATACATTTTTACGAGCATTAATGCTTTAAAAATGTCTGAAAATGGTTTATGAACACAGAGGATCTTTATAAACAAAATAACATCGAAATTTACGGACATTACTATCGCTTTAAATCATTTAATAATGCAAGGCCGTGAAGGCTCAATTTTCATGATGTTCATAATATGTTCCGTTCTTCCATTTACTGAAAGCGCCTGAGTGGTAGGCAACCTACTTGTGACTGTACACAGCAGTGTGGCGGGTCTGCATAACCCAACGCTACATCAGGTGTTCGTTTTATCATAGGTATTGGAATCCACACCTTCCATGCAGTCTGATTCGATCGGATTAGATCTTCAATGCAGTCTGAGTATTGCTCGACTTCTGTTATCACTAGTAATAATCCTCAGCAATAGACAAATTAAATTCCGAGCATACGCTTTGTTACGTTTCCTCATATTTATGTCTATTCTCGCAATATTTGTTCTAAGAATCACTTTTCTTTGAAAGCCTCAGGAAAGAAATTTGGAGGATCATGTTCCTCATTATGGAGATAACATATTTTATTGCCGTCTGATCACTTCTGACAGAACGTAACACTAGAACTGTATTATCAAACACATAAAATTGAAATAAAAGAAAGTGAAGCTCAGAGAGAAATGCTAACTCCGCATAAATTGTTTATCCTCTCATTTTGCACTTATAATGAAATTTAGTGTCTGTGATTCGTTGTAATTAACATGAGAAGTAGACAACAAAGATAATCATAAAAAAATACAATGTAAGTTGAAGAGGTTTTGATTAGTACTAGGAAGTTCTACTTCAAGGTAGTGCACCTAACTTATATTATCAGTCTGAAATGAGAACAGTGATGTATTTTATATCTTCAGTGTAAAATCGGAAGTAATAAACGTTATCAGATACGTGAAAAAATAGATATGAGAGATATAGAATTATTTAGAAAAGAGATCGTGTAACCAATTAATGTGTAGTTTCCGAACAATTATAATGCACTGCTTATCACGAGTTGAACGGTACTGAAGTGAATATGGCTTAAAACCGCTTCAAGAGCAAAAACAGCCTCCACTGGCAGATACTTGAAAGAAAGACTACGCCAAGTGTTTTTTTAAACTTTCCTAAACTAACCGTATTTTACCTTCTTAGCATCCAAACACCTGCACACACAAAACAAATGAAGAAAGTATACGGCTGAACATGAGAATCACAAGAAGGCATTAATATTTTTAAGGAAAACTCACCAGAGAGATCTGAAATGAAATAAAAATGTCAAGATGTGAAGAACTGTGCAGTATGTGAAGAATGGCATGAACTCGAGGAGACTAAATAGCAAGCCACGTGGAACAGAACCCTGCACAGGAAGAGGGCAGATGCCAGCTAAGAGAAGAATGCGTAACGCACACGCTGCAGCAGCGACGTTTGCGACGAGGTTCCGCGGAGAGGGGCGCGCGCCAGGCGGGAGGTGAGGAGTCGATCCATAATTCACGGGGCGCCCGGTGCGGCACCGCGCGGCAGGGCCAAGCACCGGCGGCGGCGCCTCATAAGCCGCGCGTCCCCTGGGCTGCGCTCGTTTCCCGCCCGAGCAGGGGCCGCCGCCACTACGCCGGTTGGGGGCGGGGCGAGGCGGGCGGGCCACTGCGGCGGCGGGACTGCGGTGCCTCTAGCGCAGGGAGAGTATGCGCTTAGAAACCAGCGCATGAATGAAGGAATGAATGAATGAATGAATGCCTTATTTTACGTGGCGAGACTCAGGCCATAAGGTCTGCTCTTACGTCTGACCACGCAAATTTCGTAGAAGAAGAAGGTATTACTTGGGCGACGAAACAGGCAATTTGAATTTAGCTCAGAGGCTTCATTTAGGCTTGATGATCTTTTACATGCAGTAAATCTACTAACATGGGACAGCTCGCTTTATTTCCTCTCCGAAGAAATGCGTACGAAGGAATTTTTCGCCCATAAAATCAACGGCTTCCATCGGGGTTAAACCCACAAACTTGGGTACGCTATACGCGACGCTAATCGCATAACACGTATTCTGTCCGCTCTTCATCCGGTTTTGTAATTTCACTTGAGAAGTAGTTTTGATACTTCGTCAACTACTCGAATCCAGCTTGCTCTTTGGAACCTGCTTACCAGATAAGAGAGGGGTGGGCAATTTCACGAATGAACTTTCGTTTTCCGGTGCCAAAAGTAGGTCGTATGTCCCACATTCTTGACGCTATAATCCTCGTATGTTTATCATTTTTAACGTCATATTTCTAATATTTTTTAGTTCCTCTTATTTCTCACTTTTCAAAAAAATTGTCGTATGGCGGCGCCGGCAGCGGCCCGGGCTCATAAGCTGCGCATCCCCTGGGCTTCCCTTTCCCCCTCGAGGAGGCGCCACCGTCGCTGTGCCGGACGGGGGTGAGGCGGGCAGGCACTGCGGCGACAGGTCAGGACTTCGCTGACACCAGAACAGGGAGGGAGGAGCAGGATATGCCACGAGATGATTTACGGAGCGAGGAGAAAACCTACACGGATTCGGTGAATGACTTGGAACGAAAATTCGTTCAGTTTCTGTATACGGAGCTCTTAGAAGCCAGTCCTTAAGAAGTATTATGTTCGCTAATTACCATCTGCTGTGTGTCCTACTTAATAAATGGTACGTTTTGGTACTGCGGCAACTATTCAATCACAGCTAGTCAACCCTCTTGCCGGAGACCTGAGAGCTGGGCAGTATCGCGAACGAACTTTCCCTTTTCATTCTTGAAATGTCTAATATGTTTGTCATGTGTTTTAAAAGAATGTTATATTTCTACTTTTTTAAGTTAGTTACATTTTCCATTTCTTAATTTGTCTTATATCTAGTAATTTTGAAGGTATTTTTAATTGAAAAAAGCAAAATGTAAATTTTTACATCAGTTACATCAAAATATTATCTAGTTATGCATACTTAGAGTGAAAGTCGATTTAGAATTATTTATGCTTCCCTGCATGATTCGTATTTTGAAAGCAAGTTATGATGTAGGTTTACCTACAGGCAGGTTTGAGCGTGGTGGATTTTTGTTTGTAGATATAGATGTGATTAACTTGGTTGCTTAGTAACCATCAATGAGATCTTTCAACGAATTTGGAAAGCACATATCGTAGTGTAAATACAAATTAGTGATGTTACAGCAGCATATATTTTCTCTGATTATTTGTAAAGGATACGTCTGATTTAGATTGTATCTTATCTTATTATTATTTTTGCTATGTCTATCAAAACGCTTCGGGCACGCACACTAATTAAACTGCCATATACTTAATAGCGTTTTGAAACGACTGGGAGTCGTATTCAGTCATATTTTTATGTTATTAATTTTCATATGCAATACGAACAAAATATATCTTGTTAAAGAAAACACTTTAGACATTTAACAGTTTAGGGAATGGTTTGACGAACACTTCGGTAAATAAGATGTGTCCTATATGTGACACTATTATTTCAGAAATTAATGTGCAAGTGAGTCTTTGTATCTTTGTGAGTGTTTATGTCTTGTGTGTCTTTTTGCTCGGGAGGTGGCGGTGGTCTTCCCCCGCTGCACGGCGAGATCTTGCGCTGACCTACCGTCTGCTTGCGGGTTTTTCCTTAACCAACCAAGTATCTCCCACTAGCGGGGCACCGCCACAGCCGGGACAAACTCTAATCTCCTGACTCTCCCGGCATGTGTGGTAGTGTAGTGCATGTTACAGTGTATGTAAGTGAGAGATTAGGATAGGACAAGAAAAGGGAAGGAAAGATCGCGCGATGTTCATGGCCCGTTTGTTAGGGTACTCCTCGGGCATTCACCTGGTGTTGATCGGAGAAACCACGGAAAACTGCCGATCAGAGCAGCCGTTCGCTAGAATTCTCCTCCAGACAACGACTGAATTCGACCTAGATAACAAGCTAGTGTCAAAAATCCTGTTAACGTCGGGACTCGAATCTAGAACCTCCTGGTCAGAAGGACAGTAGTGACATCAGTTGAATCCCTGAGCCATCTCTCTCTGTTTGAATGTTTTCTTTTTTATCTCATGAAAACAAATTTTGAACGTCGTAAAAATATTCAATACAATTCGACAGTAGCTCAAATTATATCATTTTTTATATTAAATATTAGTTAATAGAATTCGATATAATAGTAAGAAAATAAATAATTTACAAAATAAAATTTGTTTATTTTTATTGTTGTAAGGTATACTCACATTCATAGATCGAGTAATTATTAGAAAATACAATATTTCTAAAAATATTGGGCTGCATTTACTTTAAAATAATTGTCATTTTATTGTGTTATTTTGCACAAAATGAAATTAAATATTGTCGAGTCCACTTCTATTTGGTATGGAAATTGTTTTAGGGAAACACTTTTAGGAAAAAATAGAAAAGTAAGCTTTTAGAACGAAAATATAACGTCAGATTTGCATACCGTATATAACTCATTGGAATATATTCATTAGATTTGTGATGGACAGAAATATAATACGTATACTACGAAAAGAGGTCGAACCAGGCATTCTAATTTGAGCCGGGCTTCCGCAATACACATGGCGCGGCAGTCTTTCAGAGCCGAAATGGAGTGTGGAGTGTGAAAGGTCCCGATGGAGGTCGCGCTCTCCGATCAAAGAATCAAAAAGCCGCGCTGCACCCCGCCCCACCCCGCCACTCCTCGCCGCACCGCACCGCGCTGCCATCGGCCCCTTTCCCACGGCGCGGGCATAAAGCCCTCGGCGAGACTTCAAATGGCTGCGACTCGCCAGCGGCAGCCGGCGTGCCCGCAACCTCGCGCCCTCCGCCACGGCGCCGCGCTTTCTCTTTGTGGATGGCGGCGGTTGCAGTGACAGGGGCGGGGTAGGGGGAAGCGGAGAGGATAGAGGAGGAAGGCGGTTGCCGCGGCAGGCGGCCGTGGCGAGGGTAAGGGAAGTGGAGAGGATACGGCAGGATCGCAGTTGCAGTGACAGGGGCGGGGTTAGGGGAAGCAGAGAGGATAGGGCAGGATGGCGGTTGTAGTGGCAGGGAGCCGTAGCGAGGAAAGAGGAAACGGAAAGGGTAGGGGAGGGTGACGGTTGCAGTGGCAGGAGGCCGGGAAGTAGAAGCGGTCAGGGCTATGAAAAGGTGGGGTAGTTGAAGAGGAGGGGAAGGTAGAGATGAAAGGTCAGGGTGGAAACCACAGTGATAATGGGCGATGGCGCGTGTGGGATGAGGTCGATAGAATACAGGATGCTGGCGATTGCAGTGTTTTAGGATGTGGTGGGGTTGAGTCGCTGGAGGTGTGATGTCGATGAGAGCAGGAAGAGGTTGACGGAAGAGGAGGCAGCACAACGACAAGTGTTACAAGAGAAGTTGGGACAGATATAGCGATGAAGCTGACGATGAAGATGACAGGTACGGGAGTGGAAGAGAGATGGGACATAGGTAGCGAAAACGATGACGTCTGCGACGACGAGGAAATGAAACGAGAATGAAATTAAAGGCACGTGAGGTAAAAATGGTGATTGCGTTTTTGAGGTTACTAGTGTGGATGATACGGTGTCGCATTGATGCATTTCCTGAATGGTCATAAACAGCAAATGCAGGAACACATATCAAAGGAGAAAGAGAAAAAACCATGAGTTGGAAGCTTTTAATATATGAATAACAGCAGCAGCAGTATTGGTTTTGGTGAACAAATAGGCAGCAAATTGAATTAACTTCATTCTTTGAAGGATGGTCAGAGAGATGCGGAATGTTGTTGAAAGGAGGGATGAGAAGAACGACGGGATCGGTGGCAGCAAAGAGATGTAACCTCTGAAAGTGATGATAGCGAGTAGTACAGAATGGCCGGTTCTTCAACACAACATCGGATGCCAACAATCGGCGCCACCGGATGTTGTGATGCAAAACCGGCAATTCTGTACTACTATAGCGATTTCGCAGCACAGCAGAATGTTGCATTCTGTATAATATCAGTAGAAAATATTACCGCTTTGAGGCTGTAAGCGGTAGCTTTTGTTACCCACGCAGCAGTAGCAATGCGTTTTGTAATGTGGCTGCGGCAGCAGAGACTACGGCCGACGGAGGCGCAATGAGAAAGTGATATTTGGAACGCGGACGGGCAGAGGACTGTGGGCGAGGTAGAGACTGGGCAGCTAAGCCACTTGCTGCCTGCGCCGGACAATTACCACGCGGGCGCGCCCACACTCGCTGCACCGCCGCCGCGCTCTCCGCTTCCCTCCGCGAGTTGCGCCTCGCTCGCACCTACAGTCACCCCCGAAACTATTCGGACACCCACGATTTTCTCGTATATTCAATGAATTTCTTTTCTAAGAAAATGTCTTTGGACGCCCCCCTCGAGGGTGTAGCTAGATTATGTTTTCCTTATTCAACCGTTTTATAATGTCACTCACTGTATTCTTCTTTATAATGAACTCGTGAGCAATTTTTCGGCAGCTCTTATCTTTCATATTGTGAAATACAACCAGCTGACGCTGTTCGAAAGTACTCTTCCTCCCTCTGCAATTCATGTTACTCCTTCACAGTGGTTCCCACGATCCGCGAGAACAAACTGTCGCTGGCTCATGGATGACCTTCAGCATTCGACGTTCGTTGATTTCAACGGTTTGTCTGTATATTTAAAGGACTGGTATTTCAGTTCAGTTGCGCTGTGTCCAAATAGTTTTGAGGCGCACTGATTTGTATAACTGATGATTAAAAGGTCATTTTATTTCGTAGAGCTACTTTTTAAGAAGTCGTTTCGTTATTTTCGTGGCTAACTCCGATTTATGTAAACTATGCTGAATTAAAATATAATAATGATTTGTGTAAAAAATTTGGACAAAAGTTCTTGAAATTGACAGTTGTTCGAATAGTTTTGGGAAGTGACAGTATGTCATCTCTCCCTTCCTCCGTCTGTTTCTTTCTCTCGTTCTTTCTCTCTGTTTATCTATCTACCTATATATTTCTCAGTGCAGTTCCACTGCCGTGCTAGTGCAGATGGTAAGGGTTGTTTCTTGCCTATGTATGGCAAATTGACTACCAAAACTATAGACTTTGTTCCTCTAGACATGACGTATCTCTCGCTTATGCGTACCTTCTTTTCGCTTTCATCTCTCTCTTCCCTCTTCCTTTCGCTCTAACACTTCATTTCGCTTCATCGTCCTCTTTCCTTCTCTCATTCTTCCTTGCACTAATTTCTTTACCCGGTTTTTCTCTTCTCTTACCTTTCTCCATCCCTTTCTTTTTAAAACTTCATTTCTTTATTATTTGAGTAACTTTGTAAAGTTTTCGCCAAGTAAATGTATTCTCAAGCTTTTAAAAATTAAAGTGATATTAATATCTGTCATCATAGGATCCAATAAAGACAATTTGAGCCGGCCTGGATACTCGAGGTCACTAAGGCTGAAGGGCTGTAGCAGACTGGGCTCAAAGGGTCGCGGGTTGGAATCCAGCCTCGGGCATGGATGTTTGTGTGTGTTTGTGTTGTCTTTACGTGTTCTCCGTTCAGTACCCGCTATACTTTAAAACTCTCAATGGTCGCTATATGACCAAGATGTTGAAATGTAATATAAAAAAAATTAAAAAAGACAATTTGAAGTAAAGTTGATTCATTCTATTTAAAAGCACCATCTAATATATCTATATGCACTCAGCAAAATTATCAACTCCGCCTTCATTTCTACCACTAGTCATTCTCAGTTCCGAAACATTTTTGTTCGAGATCGTCCCAATTAATTAGACGTACTGCAAGTACTCTCATTCCGAATCTCGATAGACGTAGGTGTGTACGAGAATTCCGTGATTTCGAACTGCCGTCCTCCCTGACTCTCTCGTCGTCCCCCCTTCTTTCTGCGCCGAACAAGTCGCGCCGCCTCCGCCCCCTTTCCGCTGCGTAACATTTAATTATGGCGTCGCTTAAAAGGGCGGCTCCGTGGTTGCAGGTGTGGCCGCCCGGCGCGCTGCGGTCACCGGTTCCCTCTCATTACGTGTCCGCAAAAACGTCCGCAGCCCCAGCGCCGGCAGCGGCGGTGGCACTGGCGGCCAACCTGCAATATGAAATGGTCCTGCCCACCAGTGAACTGTTACCCGACCGTTGCGAGTACGAAGTATAATAAACTGTTGTTACACTCATTAGATTTCATTCTCCATAACATTTTTGACACTTTAAAAGTTTGCTGTCTTCCGAGAGCATATTGATTTCTTAGAGTTTGAATGAGATACAATAAATGCATATCATCAAATTGATGTAGGGTCATTCCATGAGAGAAATTTCAGTCTTAACATCATGAATTGCAACCAAACTTTGCATATAAATATAGAAATACACTATTTTTTACTGTTGTTATGTTCATTAGTTTTTGAGTTACGTTATTTCCAAAATGTAAAGTAATGAAACATTTGGATTAGCACTGTCACTTAAAGCGCAATACCTTCTATTCTAATTTTCGTACAAAATTATTTTAAAGCTCGTTGAAAAAATTAGTGGTAATATTTTTTTGTTTTAAAATATATTAGATTTTCTATTAGTTTATAAAATGTAAATTAAATATCTAAAAATATTTTAATATGTTAATAGTATATATCGATGGCTTAGAGCACACATATTAATGTCCAGAATTCGTAGTTTCGAGGAAAGAAAACTTGAAAGTTTATATACGTGCAGTTACTCATAGAACGACAATGTTTGCTTTCTGCAAAAATAGCATGAATCCCTCCTATGTGAACACACAATCTTTGTACACTAGGAACAGACTCAGTGTGTATTGCAGATACCGTGAAAATTTCATACTGGATTTTATTCTTTAGCAATTAAAATGCACAATATACTAAGCAATTTCACTTCTCTGCCTCCCATCTATATTTAAACAAATTTTGTTAGTAATTCGCTCAGCAAGGTGTTACGTTTATTATGTCACAAGTGGTTAAAACACGTAAGAGATGTTCACTTAATGCTCAAAATGCACTGTTCCGGCTTTGATGTTGTGCAGATCATAAGAAATACGAGTGTCGCTGTCGTGTCAGTGGAGACCCTTACTTTCACTTTCAAGAAAAGGAGATCCACTTCGTGTAAATAAACAATTCCCCTACAATTCACTAACACTGAGGTGATATATTTTCAAGAAATCCTATAATGGTCGGGTTGGGCCCCTTATGGGTTTGATTTGGAACTACCGTTTGCAATAGAAAATGATCTTGCACAATGAATCCTTTTGCACTTAGAGTTGAAGAATTTTTTTTGTAGTTTTAAAATAATTTTGTAGTTTTAAAACCTTG
Organism: Teleogryllus occipitalis; assembly: GCA_011170035.1. NCBI lineage: Eukaryota > Metazoa > Arthropoda > Insecta > Orthoptera > Gryllidae > Teleogryllus > Teleogryllus occipitalis. Next base: position 536,670 of record BLKR01000375.1, read on the forward strand.
TAGAACTGTTCTCTTTAATGTTTTTGAAAAGTATTCTTATTCTGAGCATTATTCGAATTTTATTATTTTTCATTTTGATACTACAGAAATATATCAGAATTATTTTATATGATATATTTAGAATTGAAATATTGACCATTAAAAATCAAATCGCCAGGTCTAAATGTGACATTTGTGTTATAAGTTTAGTAAAATATGTGTAAATGTGTTTCAATTAAGATCCTTCGGCTTATTTGTAGTACATTAAAATGATTGATTGGTATTTGACGTATATGTGCAGTGTCATTGTAAGGTTTTCATTACTGTTTACATTTTGCATTACATGCTTTGCAAAAAAATATTGATTGATTATGCTGTATCTATAAGTTGTCTCTGCGAAAACGAACTGATTACAGTTTTTATGTTATACTCGTACAATACTTATCTAGTTTATTCTGTACACTGAAAAGAAAGATAAATGTAATTGATCCAAACGCTTAAATTCAAAATAACGCACGACGAATTTACGAGATAAAATGCGTTTTTGAAGAAATTCTTGATAAGTAAACAAAATAATCATTTTAATGCTAATAATATGATCTAAATGTATTGAAAGTGTAATCTTTAATGTTGTTAATCTTGTTTCAGGTAAGTGGTGACGAATGCAGTGCAAATATTGGTTTGGCAGGATGCAATTAATGTAAGTACTAAAGCAGTCTGGAGCTATTTTTTGTAAATGAATTCACTCTGTAATTATCGGGTCGTTATTGTGAATTATAATCACCTCTTGATACACGTCACATCACTTACAGTCCAGATATGTTTTCCAAAATAAACTATAATGGTTTTTGCAGGTAGGGAGAGATTTTATGAAGAGAATTCACACGATTAAAATAAATCCGGACGAAAGTAAAATAATCCGAAAATACACATAAACCTCGTCTTTCTAAAAATACGAATTGGCTTTACGACGCTCCTCTGTGGCGCCTAGATTACGTTGTAAGTGAATTGGCCCTGAGAATCAACGAGCCCTTGAAGCGATTTTATTTCCGCGGTCCCAAGCTCTTCACCGCGTTGGTGGGAAGTTCTGAGACGGAGGAGGTCTCGGGGCGTCTTCGCCCTGAACGGGACGGGGCGTCGCGACGCCCTCACCGCCGCCACCGCCGCCTCCGGGACCTCTCATATCTCTCACTGGAGGCGACCGCTGTAATGAAATTCGCAACAGCAGAGATTTACGCGGGCCCCGGAGGGTGGCTACCGCCTCCTCCGCCACCGACTTCGCTGCCGCCGCCGCCGTCACGTACGACGACGCTTTCCTCTTCTCTGTGGCGCCGCTCCCCCCCCCCTTCACCCCCTTCCCCTAACACGAAGCCGCTTCCCCGGCGTCCGTTGCAACCGCCGCGCCGCGGCGTCGTTGCTGCTGCTTCCAGGATGCTGTGGACCTACCTCATTCGCTTCCAGAGTACCTCTTTCAGTCTTCTCCTTCATGTCCAAACTGCAGCTCTACCGCCTTCAGTTTCAAATGGAGTTCTTGCTAACTTCCTTTATTTTGTTGTTTAATTTAAGACTTTTCTGCTGTTTAATATGTCTTCACCTCTACCTCATTCCATTTCAGTATCCCTTATTTTTTCTTGTAAGTGTCCCTCCCTCTCCAATCGTTTCATGTTCATCATGATCCTTTATTTTCCTATTGAAATGTGCCTGCATTTCTGTTTCCAATCGTCTTTTCTCACTCAATTCGGTCAAGCACTCTTTTTTTTAATATAATCAGTTTCTCCTGTAATCGTATCTCTGATATCCCCGAGTGAACTTTATTCCAGGGTTCTCATTTCTCGTTCCTGATATTCCATCGTCTTCCCTTACGGCAGCGTTTCTCGTCATCGTACCCAGCTGCCGTAGTTTTAACTACCAATCATTCCTCCGCTCCTGCTCTGTAACTTACACTCTCTTTTCCTCCCATTCGTATCTCTCGTACTCCCTCAAAGAGGGGCATTATCTCCAATTCTACCCTCCAACTCCATTTTGAAGCAGCTAGCCGCCGTCGCCGTGTCTCCTCCAATTCTGCCCACAGCCTTCTCCTCCTGCACGGCCTCCGCCACCGCCTCCGCCACCGCCACCGCCGGCGCTGCCGGGCGCGCCGTTCGAGCAGCAGAGTTCATTCTCGCGGCGAAATTAGATTACGAGCTGTTTCCTTTTCTTTTTTCTCGCGCCTTCAGTCGCTCTCTAGCGCTGCGCCATTTGATAGAAGGCGGCCCAGTTCCCCCTCCCCCACCCTTTCCCCCTCCACCGGCGCTGCGCGGCTGTTGTTGCGCTGTAAATAAACGCTTTTCTTGTAACCTCCGAAGAAAAAGAACAGGACGGGAGGAATTGGAAATGCGTTATGGAAACAGTTGCAGGTATTCATTCGGCGTTGAATTGATATTTAATGTCCTTCGGTGAAATTTTGGAGGGTGGGTAATCTGGTTAGAAGTAGGAATGTGGAGCGAGCATCGTAAGTTTACAAACAGAAACAGCTTGCGCTTCGTAGATTTGTTTTAGTACCAACATAATGGAATGCATTTCTTTGATTGACAATATTGATGAACAATACCTATCATACTACGAGCTAGGTAAATGTTTTTTTTTATTGTAAGATAATATCTGAATAAGTTTTGACTTCAATAATAATGATTTAATATGGTTCATTAAAATGTTTGTTATTATTAATATTTTATTTGGTAATATTGAACATTATACTGTTAAGACTTGTATTACGCAATTGTCGCACAATATCTAATAGGTCAACTTACAAATAATTTTTGTACTGTTACAAATTGATTACTACATATATATGATTTAATGTAGACAAAATCTTTAAACAATGATACCACTGAATTTGCTTACCTGAAAATCAATGGAAATGTTTTTGCCATTCTCTTGAAACTATTTACGCACTTTATTCTACTCAGTTCCGGTATAGTTTACATTTTATGCAGAATTAGATAAATACAATTTATGAAAAACTTGATGAAAATTATAAAAGAAAGACAATATTTCATAAACGTGAAATATTATATTTTATCATGCCGTGAAATGAAAAAAATAAAACGATAATAAAACTCGTAGAGTGAAGTGACAAAATATTAAAAATCAAATTAAAATCATAAAATACAAATAAAATTTGTGTTAGAGAAATAAAAATAATTAATTCTGAAGAAGAAGAAGAAGAAGAAGAAGAAGAAGAACTTCAAGAACAACAAAAAGCTAAACTAAAGAGGGAAGAAAGGAACCGAATAAAACTACAAATTAATAATGGTATGAAACAGGAGTAGAGTCGGGAAGATGTAGAAACGAGATGAATAGGGATTTGAGCACAATGGCGCGTCGGGGATGCATGAGGGTCCCTCGCAGCGTGACGTGGAGCGACGGCGGGGGCGAGGGCGGGGGGAAAGGGGCGGGGCGAGGGCGGAGTTGTCGGACGGCTGCAGCGGCGGGGCCTCAGGAAGTCGCGTCGTGTCCCAGGGCTTCAACGCGAATTCCGCGCGCGCCGTCCTGCCCGCGGCGGATATAACTTCGCTTTTATTCCCTTGTCACGGGGCAGTTTACCGGTTGTCTCGGCACCGCCCCCGACCCCGCCCCCACTCCCACCCCCACCCCAGACCCCAACCTCGTCTCAGCTCCCGCTCCCGCTCACACCTCTCCGCTGCTCACCATCTCTCCGCTACGCTGTCCCTGCTCCGCTCCCGGCTTTCCTCTTATTTCCTATACTATCTTCGTCTCCCCTCGTGTCTCATTCCTTCCCGTCTTCTCCCCTTTCGCCTCCTCTCCTTACGCCCCCCTCTCTCGCCACCACCCTGACCATCTCCCCCTCCCGTCTCCTCCCTTCCCGACTCCTTCCCTGCCGTCTCCTCCCCTCCCGTCTCCTCCCCTCCCGTCTCCTCCCCTCCCGTCTCCTCCCCTCCCGTCTCCTCCCCTCCCGTCTCCTCCCCTCCCGTCTCCTCCCCTCCCACCGCACTCCAACCTCTCGCTCTCGTTCTCAACTCTGCGCCGGCTGCCTGCCCCGCCCCGCCCCTCTCCCCCCTGCTCAGCTTGCGTCCCTACGCGGACGCACCCAACCCCTCGGTCTTTTTCCGGCCGACGCGAAGGCCAGTTTGGTACGTGCCCGCCCGCCGGCCCTTCTCGCCGTTTTCTCCTCCGCCGCTGATCCATGCGCGGCCTCCTCGGGCGCCCGACAGCCGCGCGTGGGACGTGGGGCGGCCTTTCTGCGCCTTGTTTGTTGCTGGCTTCTTTTTTATCGGGCGGAGACGACAAACAGGCGATTACGCGGAGCTAAATTAAAGATTTGTTTCGTAATGGATGATTCAATGCTTGTTATGTAATGATATCCATTTTTTTTCTACACAGTCATATTTATCTTTGCCAGTATTCCCTCCCTAAAAGTGTAAACTATCTTGTTCTGCAGGTATGGTATTTCTTCTTTTGCATGCATTATCCACGAGTTACTAAAAACAAACGCTGCAGACGTTAGTGATATTTAGCCAGTTTTCAAACATAATTTTGTGAATAAATTTATTTCAATGTTTATGGAAGAGTGCGGTATATTAGCATTTATAAATAATAAAAAGGTCAGAGAATTTCAGGATCTAAATCTAAAATAAACGTCTGCCTATTAATCTTCCGAATTATATTGCAGGAAATAAAATGATTACTCATACGTTTGTTTATTCAAAAATAAATTGTATTAAATAAATGTGGGTAATTAAACATAATACATTACTCGTTTTGTCTTTTAGACAACAGTTTCGTACCGTAACTCGTCCTTCAGATGATATTGTGACTATTAAACTTATCCTACCCCACATGTATAAGAAATGTAAAAGTGTGGAATTTTTTTATTCAAGAAATAATGAGATACATTATTCGGTAAATTCTGTCACAAAATAAAATACTATTGGTTTATTTACAGCAACATGACACAGGCCAGCGGTTTTCATTCGCTTATTATTGTGATCTTCTACCTATCATGGTATTCGATAGTCGTTTGCGTTGTACACCTCTTGACGACGCCGCCTTTCGCCGCTGTGGTTTCCGTAGGGGCTGATCAGCGCGCGCCGTCCTCTGGTAACCCAGGCCTCGCGCGGCCCGCTGCCTCTGTTTCCCGGTGCCGGGCCGCGCCGCGCCGCGCCGCTGTGTTGTGTTGACTCGGCTAATTGGCGACGACACCCGCCCCCTCCCCTCCGCTAATGAGGCGCGCGGGAGGGGGAGGGCGGCGCGTCCGATCGCAGTTGCCTGTCCCCTTCAATGTGCCCGCTCCTCCACTGATGACCGTCTTAAGTTCTACACGCTATCGCAGCCGTTTGCATTCGCGATGAAATAGGTAGTAGAGCGTTGGATAAACCTGGATTATTTGATCAGGAAAAAAGAACACATATGAATCTTATAAGTGCCTAAAAAAGCATAACGTGCAAGTTGTTTGATTATTTACGAGCTCGTTGCTGCGATTTAATTTCTAACAAGTACGTAATGTTATTTTATCCATGTGTAATGTAAGCTTTTTCATTTGACTTTTTAACTTATTGATGTATTTTCTGTATGTAAACTGTATGCATATAATATTTTGGCAGAATCCTGATCACACCCCACCAGGAGATGTTGCTCAGGGCATCAACTGATGTCACTGCAGTGCTTCTGACAGGGAGGTCTTAAGTTCGAGTCCTGACGGTGGCAGGATTTTGGATGCTAGCTAGATAGCTAGGTCGAATTCAGTCACTCTTTGGAGGAGAATTCTAGCGACCGGCTGCTTTCATCGGTAGTTTTCCGTGATTTCTCCGATCAACACCAGGTGAATGCTGGAGCAATACCCAAACAAAGGCCAGGGACCGCGCGCGATCTTTCCTTCCTCTTCCTTGTCCTATCCTCACCTCTTACTTACACACTTAATGCACTACACTATCACACATGATGAGAGCTTAGAGTTTGTCCCGGCTGGGGCGGTGCCCCGTTCATGGAAGATACGCGGTTGGGGAAACCCCTTCTAGCCGACGGATAGGTCGGCTCCGTATCTCACCTCCAGCGGAGTAAAATCGCCGCCACTTTCCGGGGAAAAAATATGCAATATTCTTGACTGATGGACTAATGACCTTAGCAGTTGACGTGCCTCAAGTCAATCAATCAAATGATCACACCAGATATAATAATGAACGCATATATTATCCACTACAAACACGTGAGTAAACTTTTGGAAAAAGACTATCGGATCAGATAAATTTATTTTAATTGTTTCCAGTAAGAAATAGCACAATAAAGTCGGAAGGCATATAACGGAAAATTTAAATAAATCAAAAATGAATTCAATAAATGAGAAAATATTGAAATATTTTTTCGAAAGTTATCCACTAAATATAGAGAGAAAACGTTGGAGATGGACTCCTTTCTCAGTCAAAGAGAAAAGAAATGAATTTACCTCACAGGTTTTATCAAGTCACTTACAACGTGGATAATATTTAAAGTACTTCGTATAACTTAGGATTCGTGCGAGAATTATCGTTTCTCAGAAACAGATGACACTTTCGGAGTTACTTTCTTTTAACACAATATCACAATAATGGACAATAGTTTATGAACTGCTTTCACATATGGTTGTTTTTATCACTTCTTCCTATTTGTTCAATCATGACGTCGATGACACATCGTGTGATATTAACAGGGGACTGACTTTAGCGAAATGAATAGTCAAGGTTTTAGTATTGTTCGAAATCTAATGGGACATGGGCAGAATACTCCTCTCCTTGTATCCCACACTCCAATATTGCAAGAAATCCGGCACAATTAGATTTACTCCAATATTGCAAAAAATCCGACACATTGATTTACCGACAGCATCGATTAAACACGCACATACGCGTTCCGACACTACTTGTTCCATTCCTACCTAATCCACCGGGAGGGTCAAACGCTCGCCCGGAGAGCAGCACTTCTCGACGCTCCCTTCCAGCCCACTACGAGGAAGCGCCGCTGTAAAGGTTGCGTAATGGATAGTAAATCTTGAAGTATATTACCCCTCTGCGTGAGTCAGACAAGTTCCTCTTTGAAAAGCTCATCACTTGTCAGATGCTGCCGAAGTTTACGACCTTCTCTTTCGACTCGCGTGAGCAGGACCTCTTCGTAAATATTCTTGCAAGACCCTACAGCATGTGTGAAATTTGATTTGGCGTTTAAGTGTGTAATATTTTAGTGCGCAATTAAACAGCTCTACGAACAAGCTGAATATTGCATTGTATTATTTGTAGTTCGTAAATTATGTTTATTTCCTCAATGCTCGTAATTTGAATTGAAATGTATGGCGAGTATGTTTTATATAATATTTTCTTTATCTGTAGTATTGTCAATAATTTACATTCATAATCCATTAGTTCAATCGTGACAAAGCCCGTCCGCACGAACTGCTTGCCCGCCAAGGAAGCCTGGCGCTCTTACAAGCACGGGCCTCTTCCCCTGTATCCCCTCTCGCTTTTCCCTCGGAATCCAGAAAGTGGTGTACACGTGCAAGCCGAGACGTGAGGCATGGTGTAGTGGCTACATATGAAAATATATTTACCAGATCTGTCCCATCAAACATACGAGATTTGAATGATGGATGTATCTACTACTTATTACTATTTCATGTTTATTTTTTTTTTAAATTCATCCTTTATAAATATTTTTGCCAAGTGGCAAGAATTGTTTGAGTAGTAATTTCTTTCCGTTTTCGTTTCGTGTTATATTATATTAAATCATTCAGTTATTTGTATACGTAGCAATATGAAATATAAGTCTCTATTAGTAAGCAATTCTCACTTACGGAAGGGCAACTCGAGAATCTTTCTGTTAAACCTCCATACTTGAACGTACGAAGTTAATGCAACCACAACTCTTTTAAGTAAACAAATAACGAAATCAAGATACGTATTTTCGATTCAAAATGTTTAATTTTACTCTCAATTGAGAATTTGATACTTGACTGATTTATTATATTTTAATATACCGTTTCTTTGCTTTACTAAAGAAAATGAGGATTAACTCGGCTAAATGTGGAGCAATAACAGTCAATTGACTTCTCGAAAAGACTGTTATGGGCCACATACGCCACTGTGTACCGACATCCCAGAGCGGTTTATACAACCCTTACCTGTAAACCTCGCACCAGTTGCTCGGAAAGCAGTGACCGTAAACTCTAGTGAGCTAGTTACCTTGCCCGCGTCCTCCAATGCTTGCAATAGTATTTTAAAATTTAGTATTGTTTGAGTGATGCGTTTTTTAAAAGATAGACATATTTTTCGTAGAGCCATAATATTCAGAATCAAGAATATCCGTTAAATAAGATATTCAATTTATGTATCTCAAGCAGCGAGTGAGGAAATGTCTTTCCAAGAACTATAAAATATTATCTTTATTGTATTAATTATTTTCGATGGGGTAGAAGAAAATTTACAATATTTTGCATTTTAATATTCAATAATCAAAAGTGCGGGACCGAAAATCTATTTCATTCCTAGATGACGTAAAATGTTCCAAAATATTGAGTAATGGAAGAAAAGTATTAAACCAACTTGTTTAAATATGTATAAAATCGAATTTGCTCGATGCATAATTGACAGGTTCGCCAGACTTCCAGAACGTTCTTTGTTCTGATTAACCTGTAGCAGTTTTGCAGGTTACTCATTTTCAGATAACTCACTTGTTGCAGGTTACTCACTTCCAGACCAATTCACCTTTATAAGTCCTATACAATCAGAGCAAGCTATAGTAAGGGTCACAGTTATACAATCAAGATAATCTTCGAGACATTTGTGAAATCATCCGTAAAGAAACAACTAGTACGCTTGTTTTGCGCCTCTGAGATTTGAGGTTTTAATTACGGCGTCCTCAGCAATGAGTATGTCACTCTTAAGTAGCAACATTCCGTTCAATGTTATTATTCACCTGCAATATTTATGTAAAACCCAGCCGCCTACACTTGGGTTGCACTTTCCACGGCTTCTTTGGCAGGGCAGTCATCGAGCCGCAAAGGGCGCAACTGAACGTGAATGGCGCTGGTAACTTTGGCTGCGCCAATGGCGGTGGATGGTGAAGACAGGCTGCGAGCACGAAGAGCGAAACTATGGACATTGCATCGTTTCCCTCGAAACCCAAGCTTTGCAATAAATAAAATAAGTATAAACAATTCTTAATCGCTCATGTAACATCATTCACTTTTTTTCCTGACATCGTTGACACTGTGGAAGGGAAATGGATTGATTGATTAGTGATGCCGGGCACGTCAACTGCTAAAGTCATTAGTCGCGTAAGTGATGTTTCATTGCGGCAAGTCCCGGTGATCTACCCCGCTGGCTAGAGAAATCCGGTGCAGACCTACGTCGGCTTGCGGGGATTTCTCCAAATAGGAATCTCCCACCGCACCAGCCGGGTCAAGCCCTGAGCTTACGATTGGTCTGCCAACATGTGGGGTAGCACAGTGTATGTGTGTATGTGTAAGTTAGGGGTGAGGAAAGGACAAGGGAAAGGAAGAAAAGGTCGCGGCCGGTCCATGGTCCGTTTGTTAGGTTACAGCTCTAGCATTGCCCTGGTATCGATTGGAGAAACCACGTAAAATTACCGATCAGAGCAGCCAACCGCTAGAATTCTCCTCCAGACAGCGACTGAATTCGACCTAGCTGGAAAGCTAGTGTCGAAAATCTCGCCATCGTCGGGACTTGAACCTTCGGACCTCCCGGTCAGAGGCACTGCAAAGAGAAATGTCTAGTTCCATTGTACGGTGTTGAGAAAACCCGCTCAGGAACCCACTCAGAAAACCTCGTGCGCAGTCCCGCGTGTCCAATCGTCGTTGGCCAATCGTGGCGCCGCAAACTGCGTGAGTGGACGCGAACGGCGCTGTCAGCCTTGGCTGCGCCGGCGGCGCTGGGGAGCTCCAGCGCGCGGGACGATCAATACGCCGGTAACATTTGCTATCGAACTCGCGTCTAAATTACGAGCCTCGCGCGACCGCCTGGGGGCGGGGGTGGGGGCGGGGGCGGGAGTGGGGGCTGTGCTCCTAGCAGCCCCGTTCGCCAAGGGGCGGAGGTGGTAACGCGCCCGGGTGCACGGCGAGGGTGCTCCTGGTACACACGGGCTCGTTCGAAGATGCGTTTTTCGCTTGTCACTTCGACAATCGGTTGCATTTCCAGAATTAAATGTAAATTTCTAGTTTGCCTTTCTTATTTAGTGTTAGTAAGTTAATATTAGTACCTTAATGATTGATTGATTGATTGATTGATTTTTTCGTGTTCCCGGGCGCAGCAACTGCTTTGGTCATTAGTCCCGTTAGTGTAGTGCATGTTTTCTCTCGAGAGATGGTGGTGATTTTCCCCTGCTGGATGGCGAGATCCGGCGCCGACCTACCGTCGGCTAGTGGGGTTTCCCCCTAACCAAGACTCTCCCACCAGCGGGGCACCGCCCCAGCTGGGACCAGCTCTAAGCTCCCGACCGGTCTCCCGGAATATGTGGTAGTGTTGTGCATGTTAGTGTAAGTGTGTGTGTAAGGGGAGAGGATAGGACAAGGAAGAGGAAGGAAAGATCGCGCGAGGTCCGTGGCCCGTTTGTTTGGATACTGCTCCGGCATTCGCCTGGTGTTGATCGGAGAAACCACGGAAAACTACCGATCAGAGCAGCCGGCCGCTAGAATTCTCCTCCAGACAGCGACTGAATTCGACCTAGCTGAAAAGCTAATGTCGAAAATCCTACCGCCGCCAGGACTGGAACCCAGGACCTCTCGGTGAGAGGCGCTGCAGTGACATCAGTTGATGCACTGAGCTACCGCTCCCGGTATTAGTATCTTAATGTTAGTATGTTAGTGTTAGTACGTTAATGTTAATATAAATGTTAGTATGTGACTGTTAGTATATCAATGATATTATATCAATATTAGAATATTACTGCTGGTATCCTATTGTTGGTATGCCAATGTTTGAATGTCATTGTTATTATGGCGATGTCTTCATGTCAATGTTAGGTGTTCAATGTCCACTATTTTAATGTCAGTATGTTAATGTTAGTACATTAACGTTATTAGGTTCATGTTCGTTAATATAATCGTTGTTGAAGTCAGTGAGGGGGTGTAAATTTAGATGGTCAGATGGAAAAGCAGAGCTTATAGTCTGTGACTCGCTACCCAATAAAGGCATTTGTATTATTTTATTGCTATTATAGTTGCAATTGTTATTATTGTTAAAGTTGTTATTATTCTCATTTATAGTCGACTCTTGGTGTCTTAAATAAAATAAACTTTCTGTTTGAAGACTGTAACGTAATAATACTCGTATTTAATAATATTTCGATTATAGAATTGATAAATTTCGTTCATAAAACGCTTTCGTCACAACTCAAGATGTACGGACCCAAAAATAATCATCTGCGTCGTTTTCATTCTAGAATGAAGGACTTTATTTGCAGGTGATTGACAGATCAACTTTTTGTTTACAAAATGAAACATTCGCAAAAATTAAAAGCTTGCGTTTAGCTCGTCATTTACAAGATTTCTACCGATGACGAGATCTGGATTGGTCCCGGCCAGCTTCCCCCGTGCGGCGGTGAGCAGCGCAGCTGGCCGCCCGCGACGCGCGTAGTCTGCCGAGGCGGCGCGCATGGGCGGCTCCTGCCGAGTGGAACCCAAGCGAAGGGACCGACGGGCGACCGCGGCGCCGGCCCCTCCCACGCTCCACCCCCACGCACCCGGCCGGCTCCTCGCTCGCTGCCCGCTTCGTCTGCCGTATCGCCTGCACTCGGACCAAGCAGCCCCCTCCCCTCTTACGCCTACTCCCGTCCCCCTAGTCACTCTGGAGCCCCCGCCGCCCCCGTCGCCCCCGCCGCCCCCGCCGCCCCCGCCGCCCCCGCCGCCCCCGCCGCCCCCGCCGCCCCCGCCGCCCCCGCCGCCCCCGCCGCCCCCGCCGCCCCCGCCGCTCCCGCCGCCCCCGCCGCTCCCGCCGCCCCCGCCGCCCCCGCCGCCCCACCTCCCCGCCTCCCCCGCCTCCCCCCCCCCGCCCCCGCCGCCCGCCGCCCGCTGCACCCCCGACCCCACTGCCCCGCCTCCCTCCCCGCCTCCCCGCCGCCCCCGCCGCCCCGCCGCCCCCGCCACCCCGCCGCCCCCTGCCTCCCCGCCGCCCCTCCCGCCCGCCGCCCCCTCTCCCCCTCCACCACCCCACCACTGCCACCGCCACCACTGCCACCGCCCCCTTCCGCCGCCCCCGCGGTCCCCGCCGCTCCGCCGCACATGCCACCCCCCTGCCCCGCCCTACCGCCCCTGCATCACACTCCCGTCGTCACCTCAACCACCCGCCAACACCACCATTCCCTCCGCCTCTGTCCGAAGTGGCTCCTTGCTCTGAGAGCATCCGCAACCGCCTCCGCCGCCGTTGCCGCCGCGCCACGTCCGGCCCGTCCGACCCGCCACCTGCAGTTAGCTAACTCACTTACGCGACGCTCGCCCGCCCGCTCTGCCAAGGCCGGCCTGACTGCCTGCGCGACGGCCGACTGAGGTCGCTGTGGGGCGCCGCGTTGATTCCTCTGCTTCGGGGACGAAATGAAGGATTTACAGACGTAGGTCAAGACTTAAGGCGTGAACAATGGTCAAAATCATCGACAACTGCTTTCTTAATTTCGTAAGGCCCTTCGTCGTATCCTCTTTTCCATATTTGTTGTAGTTTTTATTTGAATATTCCATTCTTCAAACATGTAATACATTTTAAGAATCTGCATCAACAAATTAAAAAAGAGTTAACTTCATGGGTTTATAACGTTCTTTACATTATCTGTCTACTGAGTCTAAATTATGAATTTGAAATTAACATCATGTAATGCATTTATTTGCTCGTGAAGATTTTTAACTGTAAGTTACCCTGTCTAGTAGAAAGCCCTTGCCTACATGGGATGTTAATGGCCATTATTATTATTATTATTATTATTATTATTATTATTATTATTATTATTATTATTATTATTATTATTATTATTATTATTATTATTATTATTATTATATTGTTTTTCTCGGATTCACCGGATTTTTATTTGACTTTGTGTCGGGACACAGATCATTTCAATTAAGGAATTTTCGAATAATCCTCCATGTGTTTGAGATGATCGATTTTTGCATAATTTTGTAGGTATATTTTGGCATTTGAATAAGTTCCAGATTTTTATGGATGTTATTTAGTACACCCCTGTGCACGAAATGACTTGAGGAACATGAACTTTTTGGAGATGCCATAGTGCCTTGACGTCAGCTGCTAGTTCGGTATACTTCGTTATTTTTTCTGCATGTGCTGTTTGAAGATTGGCTGTTTGTGGAACAGTTATGTCAATTAGGAAGCCAATATTTTGCCGTTTGTCTACGAAAGTTATGTCTTGTCTGTTACGATGAACAGTTTTATCTGTAATAATTTCTCTGTCATAGTACAACTTATAGTTTGAATTTCCAAGTACAGTATCGGGAACACGTTTGTAATATGTGCAGGTCATTTCTTGTAGGTTGGATTTCGCCGCCAGTTTCTGGTGAATAATATTTGCAACTTGATTGTGCGTATAGGTGTAATCTGTATGAGCCATTAATTTGCATCCTGATGTGATGTGCGGTATGCTCTCAACTGTTGTATGGCATTTTCTACATTTGTCATCTATTGTTTGTTTGAGGATATGTTTTCTGTAACTTTTAGAGCTGATCACTTGATCCTGTATGCCGACCATGAACCCTTCTGTTTCGCCAAATAGATCACCGCCAAGTGTTTGAGGCTTTTGAGTTTACATGAGGTTGTTTAAGATCATTTGCATGGCATTACTACTACTATTATTATTATTATTATTATTATTATTATTATTATTATTATTATTATTATATTTATTGTTGTTGTTAAATGTCTTAATCTTCAGTGTAATTTCTATCATATCATTTTCACTTCCCAACTAGACTAATAAAAACCCTAGATGGTTTGTAGTTCTCCAAATAAATTCAATCCACGGGTTCTTTGATATATCAGAGATATTCAAAACAGTGGTATTTCGTTTATACAGGTATATTATCTTAGACAGAAATTAAAAACCGTCTTCACCGGTCTTTTGACAGGGTAGAAGAGTTTTGTAAGAGTATTATTCTTCCTTATCAACATTATCATCAGAAGAAATAAAAGAGGTCATCTTCGTCAATATACTAGCTTTATTAAGATAGCCGGCTTTATTTCTTCTGATAAGAACGTCAACAACACCAAATCAGAATTCCCACAATTATCATCAGATTCTGTTTCATCATGACCTTCAAAGGCCATTCTTTGCGATTTCATTTCTAGAACATATTAGTTTGATTTCCATTTTTGAAGTTGCATTGCAATGGAACTCTCACATTACCATGATCGACAGTTACGATTCTCCCTCTTTTATACTCGCACGAAACCAATATTGTCGTCGGACTGCAAGTGGTAGATTCTGAGAATAGTGTAGTTTCTCACTTTTTTCCAATAGTATTTAATCATTCACTTTTTTAGTTCTCTTCTCATTTTCGTTGTTTGAACTAACCCTGAGATAGGCTTATTTCCCGGAACACCTATTATTCTAGTGTTAATGGTGATGTCACAGCCCATGTCAGTACATCTCCTTTGCTTTATGTACAATTCATGAGCGCTTGCCATGTACAGCTTAATAACTAATTACTCTGCTCATGTTTGAAGACATATTGATCTCGCTCAGGTGTCATAGGGTCGAGACTAAACTGAACCTGATGACCTATCTGCTGTTGACCGTGCGCTCATCTAAACGTGCTAGGCATCTAAACGAGTAGGTTGTATTGCTGTCTTTCAATTTCTTCCGTCACACTAATTCATTACATCTGATCAACACAGCAAATTAACTACAGAGTATTTAAAAATGATTTGTTCTTACATAATAATTAGTTAGAAATTTAAATAAATATCATTTGACATTCATTTTAATGAATTCTTTAAACGGACAATGCTATCGAAATAATAAAATCAAATTTAGGACGGCAAAATTTTAACATTGCACAGAGATGAACTTTATTTCAACTTGTAACAAGAGAAGAATGAGAAAGCTGCAAATGTGCCATAGTCATGCAGTAGTTTTCCAAATAAATTCTTTTCAATCTCTTTATTTCGTCGTTCAGCTACAGTTGTCTGTGACGTTGGATGCGACACAAGGGCTTATTTCCAGCGGTTCTTCATATGCGGAGATACCTGGTGGGAAAATCGCATGTCGATGATGTGTATGTCGGCTCCGGATTTAACGTTCCTTCGAGGGAATAACACTGCCGTTTCACGCAAGATAACACGAACTACATGTACGGGACTCATGTTCTACGTACTGCCGCATCTGGAAATAATACACAATTTCTCATTCATCTCTATTTTGGCATCGAGAATTGTGTTCTCTTTCAATGTCATATCAGAATGAAGGTGCAGTCCTAAATAGTCCACTCACTCCACCGGCTAAGTTTAGCTCAGAGCCGGCATTGCCGCTTTCTCTGCAGAGATTTCAACTAGGAGGTCCTAGGTTTGAGTTCCGCCGACTGAGGATATTCGGTACTTGTTACACAGCAAGAGAGAATTTAGTCACTCTCTGGAGGAGAATTCTAGCGTCCAGCTGCTCTGATCCATAGTTACCCATAGTTTTCACGATCAATACCAGGCGAATGCTGAACTGGTATGCAGAGACCGGTATCAAACTGGTCTCTGGTGCAAATATTACGACTTCTTTTTTCTTTATTCTCCCCTTTACCCCGCCCCCCAATCACACACTTGCAAGCACTACACCACCACACATAGCGAAGTCCAGCTGAGAGCTTGTCCCAACTGGGGCAGTGTATATCTGAAGGTGATACCTGGGGGAGGTAAGCCGAGAACGACGGCGCTTCTCGCCGTTTAGAAAGGGAGCCACAACGCCACCTTGCGATAAAACATTCACTACCACGGGTCTGATGACTTAGCAGTTGCTTTGGCTGGAAGCATCGAATCCACATGGTGCCACTGGGTGCTGGACCTGCTTCGCGGCAGCTGCGCCGCGCCGGCCGGGCTTGTGCTTGTGCTTGGGCTTGGGCTTGTGCTGGCGCTTTGAGCGCTCGCTCGTGACGCGCGCCTCTGGGCTCCGCCGCGCCCTCTTGCGTCCACTTTCACCCCCGGCGCCCACGCACACGCCCGCCCCGCCCACCGCGGGCGATACCTACGAGATGCGGTTTTGGCGGTAAATGGTTACTACCATCCGTATTCTTTTGTTGTTGTTTTCACTCTCATCTCTCACACCGTTAATATGCACATTTCCAGCGATTTGTAAACTCTATCACTAACACTAAAAACACTTTGTAAACACTAACACTAAAAATATACTTGTGCGTGGAAGTGTTTCAAATAACTTTCAAAGAAGTTGTTCGAAAAATCAAAAGTTTTCTGTGGGAAAAGCTTCAAATTTCACATTTACAGTAAAGGATAAACGCCATTTTCTTAAAAACGGCACCAAATTTTTCAGTGAAAAATTCTGGATAGGAAGAGGATCTCTTCTATAAGATGTTTAAAGTAATCTTTCTGTTCTGTTATTAGAAAACCGAAAAGTTGAGAATATTTCAAAAAAAACATACTTTTGGTGGCAATACATGGCAGGAGGCAAGAGTGTATGGCAAGACCGAAAAGCTAGCCCAGTCCAAAGAATTTAGAAAACTAACTGGTACGATACTCTGACATCCTTAGCACCGCTAATTAAATTTTAAATAATTCAAAACGGCCCTATTTTTTCTGTAATTTCCTTCTCGTATGTAGTAAAGATCTGTACAGATAGTAGTCCTTGTCCCATTTTCGGCGCACCCTCTATATTTTCGAAAATTGCAAAAAACAGACAAACAACGGAATTGGAAATTCAAATTTCGCGCGCTTCGTTTGGCGCGTTGTCAGTTCGCGAAACAGTGACACAATGCTTTCAAAATTCTTGGAATCATCCCATTGATGTTGGTCGTGATGATTGTAAGATGTAGATAACTTTCTTATGAGAGGAAATAGATTGAAGGAAGGTAATAAATTTAACTTAACTAATTAACTAACAAACACACTTCTTTATTTACACAAGATTTCATCGATGATTATAGTATTCACAAATTAAAATCTCACTTCAGTGTCATCAAGGCAGGATGGTGTAAAATTATTCTTGCTTTTCTGTATTATGAACTGAAAACACTGCAACAGATAAATTTTTCATATTCGTTTATTTGTGAAAATAAGAAAATACTACCATTTCTGATAATCAGAATAAATGCCGATATGTTTCAGAGGCACTTCGTTTGAATTTGTTGAATTTGACTTTTTCAAGTTTTAGCTTAGGTACTAGTAGGGTATAAATTGCAATATTTCAATATTACGTAACTATTCCAATAGTTCGAGAAAGTATGTGCTGTAGTAGCACCGCTAGTTAATCACTGCAGAGCACGTGACAGCGCAGGAGTTTGGAGCTATATTAAAGCACGTGGAACCCAATATTGCAGGTGCGAGACCCGCGTGTGTCAGGGGAGGTTTCATTACGGGATTGTGAGGTAGATGGGTTCTCTTACGACAACATATAACTTATCACATCTCACTTTTTTTTCTAGCCACATTAATTCACGAAGGATTCACTTGGTCTGAAACCATGAACAGAATCCTTCGTGAACGATCAATGATCTATCCATAGCATAACCATTGATAACATAATCATATTCCATCATCATTTGTCCTTCACGATCATCCATCAAGTGGAAGATATTGACAAACCACTTCCGTGATCAGCTGGCCAGGGGAAGGGATGTCGTCAGTTCCAAGGCTTCTCTTGCCTACGCTGGGCAAGTGAGACAGAGATTCATTATTTTCATAATACTTTAAAATGTTTTATGTAGGTATAATGAGTATAGGGTAGGTAATAGGTATTTTCGTATTTAAGATTCAATGATAATCAACTGAGTATTGTATTTTCTATTCCAAACTATTTGGGATTTGAATTAGTTTAAAGAACTGGTTGCCCCGACCGGGATTCGAAACCGGGCCTTCTGGTTTACGTCCAGCTGCTCTAACCCGTAAGCTATAGAAACAACCAAGACTTTTATAAACAAATACAGAGACAATTATACATTTTGGATTTATTTAAAAATTGCTTCGTAAAATCCAAGAAGACTCGCCACTCGCCCTTTTGCTCCGTGGAGCCCGAGAGAGCTTAAGCGTGCTTAGGCGCGTCTCCTGCTGCAGCGTGTGCGAGGCGGACGAGCAACATGCATCAGCGCACACCCGTCGGGGCGCACTTCTCCGAGGCCCAGTGGGGGCGGGGCTCGCCGCGCGCGCGCCGCTCAAAAGAGCCGACGACGGCGCTTCGAGAGCTGCGCGAGGGCGGCGCCCTGCGTGTAGGCAGGGCTCCCAAAGGCGCCGCTCGGCTCGCGGGTTGACGCAGTGGGCGACGCGGTGAACGGAGGTGCAGCGGCCCCGAGGAACGCACGAAAGGTGGACGTGCCGTGATTAGGGGTCGTATTTATGAAGCTCTGCTAGCAGAGCTCTTAGGGGCCTGTCGTCTGGGGGCTTGCTAGGAGGACAAGGGGCGACTATAATTGGCTGGTGCCCGTTCATACATCGCAAAACTGAACACTGGCAGCCTGCTAGGCCTGGCAGGCCCCTGGCTGAGGTTTATAAATACGGCCCTAGATGTAGCGGTGTAGAGATTTGGGGTGGGTCTGGTTTCGCTGCGGTAATGGATAAAACATAAATTTACGAGTTGTGCGTCCCATATTTCTTTCTTGTAGGAACGACATCATTTGTAAGTAAATCGATACCTAAGATGTTTAGATGTTAAAGACTGCAGTTTCAATTACTTATGAACAGATTACTAAAATTGATACGGGAAACTAAAGTTCATCTGATTCGAGGGTTTAAGTTTCAACGTTACCAGGTTTTCGGCATTAGTTAAATAGCTAATTCGAATTTAGTCACTGCCTGGAGGATAAATCTAGCGGCCGGCTAGGCTTATCGGTATTTTTCTGTAGGTTTCGCCTGATAGTTTCTTCAAAACACACCAGGCGAATACCGGAGCAGTACCCTAAAAATTGGACCAACTGTCCGCCGCAGTTTGTTCTTCGCCTCGTCTCGCCTTCTCCCCTGACATTCTCGTACCCCTACACTTACATGCGCTGCACAAAACAAAAGACCTGTTGGAACCTTGGAACTTACATGTTGAAGCTTGTTGGGGGACATTCCTGGATTCCTGGAGAGGGAAAGTTCCCAAGCTGCCGTGTATGTTGGCGCCAAATCTCACTACCAACTGGGAAAGAACCTCACCGCCTCTTGTCTTTAACATCCACTAAACTCTTGAGACTAACGACCAAATAGGTGACGAGCCGGAAACATGAAACACTCGCACAACTTATCCACTTCTGTAAATGCTTCGTCTATTGCACCGCAGAAGTGACTGCTTGATACGAACGTAAAAATTTCAATATTCAGAGATTTAGTGACTAAAGAGGTTTAATGACAAATTATTTTAGTGCTGCCCTGCTGACAGGATTTGCCTTAAAACCTCCGCTCACAAGACGGTGTAATTAGATTGATGACTAGGAGAAGTATCCGTGAGGAACTAAAGGAGTATGGAAGGGCAATGTTGTATAGATGTCGCAAAGGGGAATTCAATTTGACTACTAGCATGATAGAAATATTCGATTGCATTTTTATGTGCTCTGGGCCAATTTTAAACTGATTCGTGCGGGCCAGAATTTTGGCATTGCCATCAGATTTTGTATGTGAACATAAACATTCCAGTACGACGATTGGACAAGTGAAAAATATTAATGATGCCCTGTAATAACTAGGGAACGGAATTTATTGAAATAAAAAATGCAAAATATGCACATATATATGTTCTCTTTTTCCAAAATATGTAAGAAAAAATAGAAAATATGTAAAATAAAAATTCATTAGTGTGTTTAAAATTGCTCTCTAGTCGCTCTCTAGTTCTTAACAAGGATTCGGAGTGGCTGAAAGTAGGTTCTATCTCTACTGAAGTAATTGTACACTAGACTTCACCACATATAAGAATTTTATTCGAATTTTGAAATACGAATGTTGAAATAGTATATATTACTATTTTACGAGGAGCCGGTGTACAAGTGTAGTACCGTGTAGCGAGTGATGGATCCCAGTGCAGGTGGTTAAAGGGTATACTATATCCCATCCTCGAAATTGAACAACGCGGTAAGACAATTTTCTCTAAAAGATATTTGTTAGGTTTCGATCGAGTAACGAATTTGCTGTTGAAATATGAGCAAGCACGTGGTTGAAATTACTTGCATAAAAATCCACTCATCCTTGACTCGCAAGTAGGCAGTAAGCGGAGGGGGAGGGGTAATTTTGACAATTCATAGCGGAGATATGGTGGTAATAGAAGCGCAGCATTTGATTTGTAAGAGAGATGATTCCATAACAAATATTGCAAACGCGCATCTGAAATGTTCCGTGTCGACGTATAAATAAATTAAAAAATACCGAAATATGTAAGAAATGTGTAGTAATTGGTAAAATATGTATAAATATGTAATTATACCAAAATATGTAAAAATATGTTAAATAAAAATAGTTCTAATTCATTCCGATTGTCTTGTAAACTCCAGAAAATATAACTGAATGCGGGTATCTAGTTCCTGTAAAAATATGTAATTACATGGAAATCCGTTCCCTAGTTATAACCCACAGAAGAAACAACACTTATTTCGAAAACATAAAGGTTTGAAAATTCGGAAGAATTGCTGTAGTAATGGGAAGACAATTGACGATTTTGGGGAATCGTAATTTCAGCTACTTTTAAATTAAGAGTTGTAAGGGACGAATGTAACTTACGCCAATAAATCTCTTGTTTTTATCTAATGTAGTTTTTTTCTATTTCTCCAGAGTCTCCACATTTATAACAACTACACGATTCACCGAAAATTGTGTACAGTAATTCCCTTGGTAATAATTATAGAGCTATGTGAACGAGAACAATTAATGCTCGGGGATTGCGGTTGTTTGTAATTGCTCCAAGTGATAAATGAATCAAATATATTGTCTAATTATTGTACGAACTGAAGAATTGGTTAGAAGATAATTATTACAAATTATGTGAATATTCATTGAATAATAAAAACTGTTTTATAAAATTTAACAAACGGAAGTAGGGTTAACGGT